>PVJI01000099.1:0-92537 GCA_004026765.1 Micronycteris hirsuta | reverse complement strand
CTAGCCTCTGTCCTGGGCTGCCCTGGACAGTCCCAGCGTGTGTGTGTCTGCTGTCCTGGTGTAATTGTTAGTAGTCCCCCCTCTCACTTCCAACGGTATCCTGATGTAGATCAGGTGATGTGGTCGCCTTGGCTTCAGGGTTTGCGGATGACTTAGGACAAAGTGCGGAGCTCGGTTTGGTTTATAGGAGGTGCCGAGTGGGAATGTTTAGGTTTGGTGGCTGTCAGACCCCCTGGACAAGGTGACAGTGCCAGTTTCGGGTGTATAAAGCTGGGGCTAGAGTCCCCAGGTGCCCACCAGGGTAGGATGGGTCCAGGCGTGAAGGGAGTCATGAGTGGGAGAGTCTTAAGCGCTTGGTGTGGTCAGCAGTGCCCAGGGGCGCCATCGGGTCAGACCAGGTCTGAAACCCTTGGGTTTGGCAGTTGGGAGGTAGTGGGTGACCCTAGAGGGAGCTGCTGCCAGTCTGGGATAGGTGCAGCCATCAGACTGGGCAGTGAGGTGCCATTAGCAGTGAAGGGAGGGGAGGACAAGGCCCTGGCTGGGTGAGAGGCAGCACGAGGATCATTCGGGCTTTTGCTGTGGGAGTTTACTCTCCCCCGTCTTAAGGGCAGCAGTCCCGTGGGACCACCGTGTTTGGTCGGGGTGGGGGCAGGAATGAGGAAGAAGGGCTGATGGCTGGGGTGAAGTGTCTGGAGGGGAGGACGGAATGTGGAAGGCAGAGCAGCAGGGGCTCCCACCATGGTCCCCCGCACACCCTCTACCCCGGGAAATGAGGCAGAGGTGGGCCGTGGCTCAGGCTGCCTGATATGGACCAAGAGGGCACTGTGGGAAGAGGTGGGTGGAGAGCAAGGACCGAGGCCCCAGTCCTACCTCCAGCGTGCCTTGCTGTTGCCAAAACAGCCCTGTCTCTTCTGGGCCTCAGTTGCTAAATCCGTGCCCTGGACAAGCTGGGGGAAGCTGAGGGAGTGCCCTTCCGTGGAGCAGAGCATTGTTAAGAACACATGGTCCTCTCAGTGACAGGCAGGACAGGGGGACTGGCCCCCAGGACCACTTTACCTTCAAGAACCTTTCTCTGAGCTAATGAGAGCAGCGTTTGGCAACCCCTCTCAATTCTCTCCCCAGAAGACCTCCCGGCACAGCAGTGGGGGAGGCGGAGGAGCGGGAGGAGGTGGCGGCACAGGGGGCAGCGGCAGCGGCTTCATCACGGGCCGGAGGAGCCGGTCAGCCTCACCATCCGCCCAGCAGGAGAAGCACCCTTCCCACCACGAGAGGGGACAGAAGAAGGTAAAGATCTCCTCCCTCTGACTGTCCTGTGCACACTCACAAACGCTCACCTCTTTAAAGACCCCACCACAAGGTGTCCCCAAGGCCTTAGGGCCTGTCCCTCCCTCTGAGGCCACTGAGGGCTGGGAGGGGCTGAGATGGTGACACACGAGGATCCCAGAGGGTGAGGTGAGGGCCTGGTTTCCCCGGGGCTCTTGGTGTCTGCGTGCTTCCTCCAGCCACCTCCCCACAACGTGAGTGTCCCCAAAGCCCCCCACCTGTGGCCCTGCACACCTCCACCCTCCAGCCTCATGTCAGCCCACTATTTAAGGGTGCGTGCCTGCTCTCCTCATGCCTCACGTCACCCCGCGCTGCCCCTGCCCCCTGCGCTGCCCCGCGTCCCCGGTGGGCACCCTTGCAGGTGCCTGCTCATGTGTGTGGTGCTATGTTGCTGGTGTAATGACGGGACAGGCTGCTGTCCGCAGGCTGAGAGGATACAGGGCTGCTGGCTCTCAGAGGAACCTGCCTGAGCCACTCCCGTCCAGCCAGCCTCCCAGGCCCTGCACAGGGAGAGAGACCATGACATCCCCGGGGCCCACCTCTGAGAGCGGTCCACTCCGCACATGTGCCTGTCATCTTTGCCCCATGCGCCCCCAACACCAATATCTTGGTCATCTGTCCTTCTCCAGAGTCGAAAGGACAAGGAACGCCTTAAACAGAAGCACAAGAAGCGGCCTGAGTCACCCCCCAGCATCCTCAGCCCACCTGTGGTCCCCACTGCCGAGAAGGTACCGCTGCCCACACCCAGGAGGGATGGCCACAGCCGCAGGAGGGAGGCGAGGTGTGAGGGGTCGGGTGAGCCCGGGACCTGGGCACCACCCTCAGCTGGAGGTTCAGGTGTGCTCCCCACCGCAACCCCCTCTGTTCCTCAGCCCCAACCATCACCAACCAGCCAGGAGGGCAGGGGTGGCATGGGGGTCACCCCCTGCCTGCAGGCTGCCAGATGTTCACATCGGCCTCTGTCCAGACCCGGAGCCTCAGCACCGGGCCTTTTCTGTGGGTTCAGTGCTCAAGCCAGTGCTCCAAGCTCTGGGGCGCGTTCCCCAGAGGTAGGTAGAGGGGACCCCTTCCCCCTCACACCGCCCCTTTTTACATCACCCCCCATGTCGGGAAGACACCTATAGCTGTTGACCTAACCAGAACCCTCCGCTGTGCGTGTCAGAGGGGCAGCAAGTGCAGCCGCGGCAGGCCCTGACAGCTCCCGGAACGCCTACTCTCCCACCTTCCCACGAGGGGCGTGGTGTGTCAGGCCTGTCTCCAGAAATGGGCAACATCTGGATAAGCAAATGGCAGGCCAGGGAGTCGCTAATCCAAGCCGGAGTAGCCCTCTCTGTCCCTCCGTCCAGCCTGCCCTCCCCGGGAAGGTGAACAGGGGCCTGGAGAAACTGCTTCCTCCTGCCACCATTCTTTACCTCCACTGCCTGAGGAGGTCGGCAGAGCCCTGGGCACCTCAGCGGAAGGCTCAGGGATCGCGTTTCCAGGGGGATGGTGCTGTGGTGACTGCCCCAGGGCCCCTCGCCCTGTCCTGCTTCCCAGGACTCACCTGGAAGAGTTTGTCATCTTTGTCCTTTGACCAGTCCCTGGGGCCTGCAGGCAGGTGGAAACCAAGGGCCTGGGAGGGCCCCCAGTGACTGGGTATTCCCTTGGATGTTCTGGAGCATACTGCCCATCCCCCTTCACCCGCCCCAGCATTTCAGCTCCCCCTCCCCCTAGCCCCTCTCCTCCCTTGCTCCCAGAACCACATCTGGCTCCCTTCAGAACTCCAGCTGTTGAAAAGAACAAAGAGGAAGAGGAGACAAGGGCTCCCCCAGGGAGGGCAGTGCAGGGCGGCTCTCGCTCTTCCGTTCGCTGGCTCTGCCAGCGCTTACTGAACGCCCGATCTCCAGCAGGGGGAACGGCGCCCTCCCTGCAGTAATGCGAAGCTCTAGTTCAGCCACCACACGCCAGCCTCTCTTCTAGAACAGGGGGACCTACGGGGCGTGTAGGGATTAGCTCATTTAATCCTCAAAATAGTCCCATGAAGTAGGTATTTTATTAACTCCATTTAATAAATGAAGAAACTGAGGTACAGAGAGCTTAGGTAATTTGCCTCAAAGTGCACAGCTAGTAAGCGGTGGAGTCAAGATTTGAACTCATGCACCCTGAGCCGAGGGCCTGGACTTCCACCACCACAGACACTGTCCTGCAGTACGTCAGTAGCAGCCACAGCCGTCGGAGTCATCGGGTTTCACCCCACACTCTGTATCTGGCACCGCGCTCCTCCTAACGCCCCGAAGAGGCATCATTAGCCCCATAAGGACCCTGAAGCTCAGCGAGCTCAGGAGACCGTGCGACACAAACATGGCAGTGAATGGCAGAGCCCAGCCTCTGTCCTGCCCCCCTCAGAGAGGTTGCCGGGGTCCCCCGCTATGGGGACAGTATATTGCAGAAGAGGGTGGCAGTTGTCGACAGGGTGGGTGTGCGTACACAGTGCCAGGAAACGAGAGGACGGAGGGACTTGTTCCATCCCAGGTGCCCAGGTGGCTTCATGAAAGAGGGCGCTGTTGAGCTGGATTTTCAAGGATGAGAAGCTTTCCAGGAAGCATAGGAACAGGCTCCCACCCCCACCCCCGCCGAGGCCTAGGCACTGCAGGCTCAGGGTGTCTGGGAAGGGCACGGAGTCCAGGGCGTCAGCCGTCAGCCGTCAGCCGGGTGGCTGAAGCTTGCTGTGAGCAGGGAGGGAGGGGCGGTGGCTGGAGGGCCCAAGGATGCGGCCCTCTTTCCTGCCCACGCCACTTCCCAGCATAAGCCCAGTCCTCTGGGGCCTGCCCAAGTATTCCGTGAGTGAGCGAACAAACGGGGCCATCAGACAGACTCTGGGACTACGCGTGTGTCTCCCCTACCTGAGGGGAAGGATGGGCAGCTTCCCGGATTCAGATTGCTCGCTTCACCCGAAGTTCCACAGCTGCTAGTCCACCTCCTAGGTCTAGGGGCTCTCACCACCGTTTCCCTACCCGAAAGTCCTACCCGAAGCTAACTCTGGGCTCGCCCAGCAGAGCCCAGGTCCTGTCTGCTCCTGCTCCACCCCCAAGTCAGGGGGACCCAGGCCCAGAGAGCTGGTCTCAAGCCTTCCTCTCTACCCTCCTCCAGGTCTCCTCCTCAGCTTCCTCTTCCTCCCACCGTGAGGCCGGCACTCAGGAGGCCTCTGAGGGCAGCAGGGACTCAAAGGGGAAAAAGTCTTCCAGCCACAGCCTGAGTCACAAGGGGAAGAAGCTGAGCAGTGGGAAAGGTGTGAGCAGTTTCACCTCCACCTCCTCCTCTTCCTCCTCCTCTTCCTCCTCTGGGGGGCCCTTCCAGCCTGCAGGTGAGTGTGGGCAGGTGAGCCTCCTGGAGGAGGCTGGGAATGGGACAGCCTTTGTCCCTGAACTTTTCTGGCAAGGGCCTTTGCATATTAGTCTGCATCTCATTTGCTTTTTAAATTAGTTCAGGTTCAAGATGGGGGAGCCCCACCAAATTACACTTCTCCAAACTCTCCCATCAACCCTTCCCTTTGAGCTGGAACGCTCCTCTCCTCCCGTCCTAAGTGGGGAAGCCTGGGTGGGGGGGCGGGCTCACCCATCGCAGGACACAAAGACAGTGGCTGAGCTGGGACAGGAAGCGAGGCTTCCCCACCCGCGACCAGAGCTCTCTCCCTCGTGTGCACTGGGAGCGGGAGGGAGTGGGGGTCTGGGGTCCAGCCGTAACTCCGTTTCCCCTCTGCACAGTGTCGTCCCTGCAGAGCTCCCCCGACTTCTCTGCCTTCCCCAAGCTGGAACAGCCAGAGGAGGACAAGTACTCCAAGCCCACAGCCCCCACCCCTTCAGCGCCCCCCTCTCCCTCAGCCCCTGAGCCCCCCAAGGCCGACCTCTTTGAGCAGAAGGTGGTCTTCTCTGGCTTTGGGCCCATCATGCGCTTCTCCACCACCACCTCCAGCTCAGGCCGGGCCCGGGCACCGTCCCCGGGGGACTATAAGTCTCCCCACGTCTCGGGGTCCGGGACCTCAGCAGGCGGCACCCACAAGCGGATGCCCACCCTGAGCGCTGCCTCTGCGCCGGCCGAGGAGACCCCTGAGACTGGCCTGAAGGAGAAGAAGCACAAAGCCAGCAAGAGGAGCCGACATGGGCCAGGCCGCCCCAAGGGCAGCCGGACCGAGGAGGGTGTTGGGGCCCCACCTGCCCCCTCCCTGCCTGGTGCCCAGCTGGCTGGCTTTACCGCCACTGCTGCTTCACCCTTCTCAGGAGGTTCCCTGGTCAGCTCCGGCCTCGGTGGTCTGGCCTCCCGTACCTTTGGGCCTTCCGGGAGCCTGCCTAGCCTGAGCCTGGAGTCCCCACTGCTAGGAGCAGGTTAGTGACCCTTTGGGAGGAAGGGCACCTGAGGGCCCAGCCAGTCTAATGATGGGACAGAGGCTTAAACATGGAGTTAGAAGGGAAAGGACAGAGATAAAGGATGGAAGTGACAGTCATATCTAGACACTTGCCCATACCCATCTTCTGCACGATTGCAGTGGGAAAGAGAGTCAGATTGTCAGTGGGACAGAAAGTTTTGATTGGATTATTAGAAAAGGGAGGAATTCCCCAGGCCCACCAAGGTAGTCTCATAAGCGGACAGGTCAAGGAGATACCACTCAGGTAAGAAGTGACACTTTTTTTGACAAGAAGGTCAGACTTGGTGTGTGTGGCCATATCCAGGGGAGTGTTCCTGGGGACGAGGGGCTGGGGGTCCCTCTGTGCTTCCCTCTGTGTCTTTGTGCACGTAGGCATCTACACCAGTAATAAGGACCCCATCTCCCACGGTGGCGGAATGCTGCGAGCTGTCTGCAGCACCCCCCTGTCTTCCAGCCTGCTGGGGCCCCCAGGGACCTCCGCCTTGCCCCGGCTCAGCCGCTCCCCATTCACCAGCACCCTCCCCTCCTCTTCTGCTTCTATCTCCACCACTCAGGTGAGGATATAACTCCTGGGCTTCTCCAACCCTGGGCAGGCGGGGGACAGGCTGCCAAAGACCCCAGCCCTCTGTGGAAACTTGAGACACTGGGCTTGATTACCAGAGTGTCTCCCTCTCTGGTCCTCTGTCCTCCCTGGCACACCTGGTCCCCTCCACCGGGTAAACACAGTTGTGCCCTGGACCCGGGAGTAACCCCCAGGCTGGACTCTGCCTCCTTTCCCTCAGGTGTTTTCTCTGGCTGGCTCTACCTTTAGCCTCCCTTCTACCCACATCTTTGGAACCCCTATGGGTGTCGTTAACCCCCTCCTTACCCAAGCTGAGAGCAGCCACACAGGTATGTGAGTCTCTGACCCCATTCCCCTTTCTTCCCTAAGGCCTGAGGGGCACCGATCACCTGCATGTCACCTGGCTGCCCCTTCCCTCTGGCCATTGCTCCCTCTGCAAAACAGAATTTCACACACAGCAAACCAGGGTGCATTTCCACGCTCAAACCGGGTGAGGGGGTGGAGTAGGACGGGGAGAATTACTGCTGCCCCACCCCACAGGAGAAAAGTTGGTTAACGCTCACGGCAGTTGAAGTAGGAAGCAGAGCCAGCGCTCAAGTTCTGGCCCCTCCAGCCCCAGTTCGCCCAGCGCTGCAGTCTGGCTCCGCACTGGCCTCAGGGAGTTGTTGACGTGAGGGGTTAACGGAGATGCCGCCGGTGGGCAACCTGCTCTTGGGCAGTAGGAGTTAAAGGGGCGGGGCACAAGCACCCCACCCTCTTCCTGGGGAGTCAACCGTAGCCCCAGAGAGCTCATTGGTGCAGAGGCACCACCTGGCCAGCTAGGGGGTGGGGCCTGCTGCCAGGCCACCAGTTCTGGTAGACTTTAAAGAGACCCAGTCCAATTCAGAATTAAAGACCCAACAAGTAGGGTGACTTACCTCAACCCAAATTGGAATTGTATGGCCCAATCAAGGGTTTTGTCACCTAATTTTTGAGTTTATATAAAGTCATTCAAAACATAGTAGCTGCAATCATTATTAAGGGCTTGCCACATGCAGCTTAACATTTCATACTTACAACCTTCATTTTTTAAAATATTTATTTTAATAAAGAGGGGAAGGGAGGGATAAAGAGAGGGAGAGAAGCCCTGGCTGGTGTAGCTCAGTGGATTGAGCGCGGGCTGGGAACCAAAGGGTCACTGGTTCAGTTCCCAGTCAGGGCACATGCCTGCGTTGTGGGCCAGGTCCCCTATGAGGGCCATGTAAGAGGCAACCATACATTGCTGTTTCTCTCCCTCTTTCTCCTTCCCTTCCCTTCTCTCGAAAATAAAATCTTTAAAAAAAGAGAGGGAGAGAAACATTGATGAGCGAGAGATACATCAATCAGTTGTCTCACATACACCCCCAACTGGGGACCCGCAACCCAGGCATATGCCCTGACTGGGAATCAAACCAGTGACCTTTCAGTTCACAGGCAGGCACTCAATCCACTGAGCCATATTAGCCAAGGCTATTGCCTTATCTTAATCATAATCACTTCAGAGGTTAGTTTCAAGCCCAAATTAACAGCAAGTGTCAGGTCCAAGTTCAACCCAGGACTGTCTAGACACCAAATTTCTACAGCATTAAGCTTCCAGGAAAGAAACAGAGGTGATCCGGAAGTAGCCAGGCAGCAGGAGCCTTTCTGCTTAGAGAAAAGGAAGGGACCAGATCCATGGCTTTACCTCCCAAGGAGCTGGTTTCTGTGCCAGGGTATCCAGGGCCTTGTGAGCTAGAACTGCTAGTCAGGGTTGGGGACTTCCTGGGAAAGGGGTCTGCTGTAAGGTTCCAGGTCCCACACCCACTTCCCAGGTGGGGGACCTTGAGGCCGATTGGCAACTTTACCCCTCCCTGATCCCTGTCCCCCTTCTTCCAAGAGCCAGACCTGGAGGACTGCAGTTTCCGGTGTCGGGGGACCTCCCCACAGGAGAGTCTGTCTTCCATGTGAGGGAGCTGGCGGTGGCTTGGGGGAGGGCCGGGGAGTGGGGGCTGGAGGAATACCCCGACAGGAGGGGGCAGTGAAGCGGGCACCTGGAGAGGATGACTGGAACCCCTAAGGTGGAGAGGGGAGGAAGACTAGAGTGGGGGCATGAGGTGAGCTTGAGCTGCGTGTTCCCTTCTGACCCCAGGTCCCCCATCAGCAGTCTCCCCGCACTCTTCGACCAGACAGCTTCCGCGCCCTGCGTGGGCGGTCAGTTAGACCCCACGGCTCCCGGCACGACCAACATGGAGCAGCTGTTGGAGAAGCAGGGCGACGGGGAGGCCGGCGTCAACAGTGAGAAGGGGCGGCTCGGGGCTGGGGGACCTGCTCTAGGACCCCAGACTCGGTCACCCTCCTCCCTGAGGTCCCCAAACACCTTCAAAGTTCTGCCCCTCGGCCCTGCCCCAGCCTTAACTCTTGCCAACTTCAGCCTCACCTTTAACCGGTGTTAGACTCTCCCTGGCCCCCCCACAGCCCTCCCAGGGGCATCCAACCTGCGGCAGTGGGCCGCAGGTAACCCAGGATGGCTGTGAATGCGGCCCTACACAAAATCATAAATTTACTTAAAACATTGTGAGATTTTTGTGTGTGTGTGACTACACGTTCCAATGTATTTAACGTGTGGCCCAAGACAACTCTTCCAGTGTAGCCCAGCGAAGCCAAAAGCTTGGACACCCCTGGCGGGCCTGCCTTTGGCCCTCCCGAACTGCCGGCCCAGGCCTCACTAAGCCTGAACTTTCGCCCTCCCTTCCCTCCCAATCACAAAGCCTCAAACGGAGCCTCAGATCCTACCCCTTGTCCTTATACCTGTAGCTGCCCCTGCCTTCTTTCCTAGGTCTCACTGGGATTTCCCCAAGGCCCCGCCCTCTATTCCCCCCTCCCCGCCCTCGGCCCTCTGACCCCGCCCCCAGCCCGGCCTCTACCAGCCGGTGGAGCTCGGGCACTCTTGCCTTCTCCCTGCAGTCGTGGAGATGCTGAAGGCGCTGCACGCGCTGCAAAAGGAAAATCAGCGGCTTCAGGAGCAGATCCTGAGCCTAACAGCCAAGAAGGAGCGGCTGCAGATTCTCAACGTGCAGCTCTCTGTGCCCTTCCCCGCCCTGCCTGCCGTCCTGCCTGCCGCCAATGGCCCTGTCCCTGGACCCTATGGCCTGCCTCCCCAAGGTAAAGGGAGCCCACCCAGCCCGGGAGTAGGGGCGTCTGCCGGGCAGCAGGAACGAGCCCGACGTCAGGCCTGACCTGCTTCCCTGATCCCCTTCCCTCAGCCGGCAGCAGCGATTCCTTGAGCACCAGCAAGAGCCCCCCGGGGAAGAACAGTCTCGGCCTGGACAACTCACTGTCCACATCCTCTGAGGTGGGCACCGCAGGGAGGGGCACCAGGGCAGGGCAGAAGAGGGGAGGTGCAAGGGCTGCCTGGTCTAGCGTCCATCCTGCAGCTATAGAAGTCCAGACAATGAAGTGATTGGCTGAGCAATGAGTTGACTGATCAATCCCTTCCTTCATTAGATAGGTAATGATTGTGAGGCGTCTCCTTAGTGCCAGGCACTGGCAAAGCAATCAATTGAGCAAAGCGGTCTTAGTCCTGCTCCTGAAGATAGGCTAAGTCCAAGAAGACAATAATTGCAAAGAGGGAAAAGTACTAAGATGGAACTCATTTGAAGGCCATGAGGAAGGATGGCAGTTGGGAGTCTTCTTAGATATGAGAGGGTCAGGGAAGGCCTCCGTGGGGAGCACTCGTGGAGGGTTTGCTGCAGCGCATGTCCCATGAAAGAATTGCTGTGCCATTGGTGCTGGTGGGGGTCGCCGTCACCATTGTTGCGTGGTGGGCGTCGTTGAAATCCAGCCAGCCGGTTCCTTGTGCCCCTGCCACTTACTCTGACTCGGGCACTGATCGTCGTCATGGCTAGTGTTAGTTAATATATTGCACACTTGTCCCTTGCCATGTCCTGTGCTGAGACTTTTAAAGCGCTGGTCTGTGTAGTCTCCACTGTGGAATAGGCACTGCTCTTGTCCCCGTGTTATGAGTGCGTAGACGGAGGCGGAGAAGCCACCCACGCTGTGGTCATCGGGTTTGTACCCGAGCCTGCCACTCCAGTTGGCCGCAGTTCCCTAGCCTAGGAGTCAGGGTTTCGCGTACAGAGTGGGAATAACGACAGAGGGCGGTTCTGGTTCACCGGGTGCTCACCACCACCGTTGATGTTCAGTACTAAACAAAGATGGCGAGGGGTGCTGGGCCCCCAGGAAGTGTTCCTTAAGCAGAATTTGTGAAGAGATGTAGGATTCTTAGCCTTAATCCCTGGGCCTTGCTTTCTCCTCATGGGTGGCTCCGCCTGGGGGTGAGGTGGGTGGCTGTGCTCTGTGAGAATGCTGGTGGGTGCTGGGCCGGGGGCCAGAGAGACCATGCTGGCCCCCTGCCCCTCTGACCCCTCCCTTCCCCCTCCCTCCCCAGGACCCACACTCAGGCTGCCCCAGCCGCAGCAGCTCGTCGCTGTCCTTCCACAGCACGCCCCCACCGCTGCCCCTGCTCCAGCAGAGCCCTGCCACTCTGCCCCTGGCCCTGCCTGGGGCCCCTGCCCCACTCCCGCCCCAGCCACAGAACGGGCTGGGCCGGGCACCGGGGGCAGCGGGGCTGGGGGCTATGCCCATGGCTGAGGGGCTGTTGGGGGGGCTGGCGGGCAGTGGGGCCCTGCCCCTCAATGGGCTCCTGGGAGGGTTGAATGGGGCTGCTGCTCCCAACCCTGCAGGCTTGAGCCAGGCTGGTGGGGCCCCCACGCTGCAGCTGCCAGGTTGTCTCAACAGGTGAGGGAGAGCTCAGCCTGGGGAATGGAACTGGGAGGCTGGCTCTGGGAGGGACTCGCCCCAAACACCCACAGTCCCCCGAAGGGGAGAAACGTCCTCCAATCTTACAGGACTGAGAATCTGGTCAGCTCCTGGCCCCAGGTCCTCCCTAGGTGTTAGACGGGAGCGCCTCTGGGTGGCAGCTCTCTGGGCCAGGCCCGCCCGTCCATTTCTTGTGCCCCAGTTGAGGTCTTCCTTCTGGGGGAGTTCTTCCTACTGGCTTCTCTCCCGCTGCACTCTCTGAGCACAGTCTGTTCCTCTTTAGTTCTCCAAAATCGTACATCCCTGCCTCTCTCCACCTGGGTATGACAGAGTCTGGGGACTTGGGGCAGAGTGTTTCCCTGTCCCTTCCCATGGTCTGTGTTCTGTCCCCCTGCCCAGCCTGACCGAGCAGCAGAGGCACCTCCTGCAGCAACAAGAGCAGCAACTCCAGCAGCTCCAGCAGCTCCTTGCCTCCCCACAGCTGACCCCGGTAACGCCCTCCCTTCCCAGGCCCCCACCCCCGCACCCTGCTCTGCCGGAAGGGCCCACCTCAGAGGGCCTGGGCCAGCCTCGGGGGCGGGGGGCAGCCCCAGGCTGGACTGAGATTGCCCCAGTGGGATGGAGTGTCCCTCTGAGACGAGGAGGATAAGGCTGCTCTCAGGGCCTCGTAGGCGTGGGGGAAGGGATGCCTTAGTGGCCCTGATCGCATGCTAGTCCTCAGTCTTCGAGCATTTCCAGTCCCAGCTCTAAGGATCTTTGGGAGTGGGGGGGACTTCAGAGTCTGTGTGGGGAGGGTGGCTGAGCAGGTAACACCCTCAACCAGAGCAGCACCTCATGGGTCTGTCCTTTATGTTGGGCTTTGCTAAGGTCTCCTTTGGAGAAAAGGAATTGTGCCTTTCAAAAAGGAGGGAGTTGAAAATGTATTTTTAAAAAATCATTTTCACATAAAGACACATTAGGAAGAGACAAGAAACCAGTTCAACTGGTGGCCCGTAGGGGCCTGTAGGGGCCAGACAGGAACAGGGACGGGAACGAGATTTCCTAAGGTGAACCTCGATGTATTGGTTTGGTTTTCAGACCACTTGAAAATGCTTTGCCTACTCAAAGCAAAAGTAAATTAATCTTAAATGAAAAAAAGAACAAAAAAAGAGGGGGAGTTGAAAACTATTAACCTAGTTTAGTATTTCGCAGTTTGGGGTCTTACCACCCCTGGGAGCATTTGTCGTCATAGCGACAGAGGACCAACTTAGGAAGTGGGGCGGGGCCAGGGATACTAAACACCCTGAGCTCGGCCAGTGTGTCGCCCACTTGACAGACACTGATTGTGTGCGGCCGTATCTGTGTCCAGGTGGGGAGACTGAGGCCCAGAGTGGGGAGTAAGAGACAGAAGAACCTTGACTATCTCCTGCGTCCACTCCAAAGGGATGGGGCCTGGGCCGAGCAGGGCAAGCTGGCCTTGGGGGCCACTGGCCAGTAAACATTCTGGCCCACTTGCAGGAACACCAGACCGTTGTCTACCAAATGATCCAGCAGATCCAGCAAAAGCGGGAGCTGCAGCGGCTGCAGATGGCCGGGGGCTCCCAGCTGCCCATGGCCAGCCTGTTAGCAGGGAGCTCCACCCCACTGCTGTCCGCTGGCACTCCTGGCCTGCTGCCCACAGCATCTGCCCCACCCCTGCTGCCCGCAGGAGCCCTGGTGGCTCCCTCCCTCGGCAACAACACAAGTCTCATGGCCGCAGCGGCTGCGGCCGCAGCGGTGGCCGCAGCAGGCGGCCCTCCAGTCCTGACTGCTCAGACCAACCCCTTCCTCAGCCTGTCCGGGGCGGACGGCAGTGGCAGTGGCCCCAAAGGAGGGGTGAGTAAGGGGTGCGGGGCTGTCCTGTCTTCCTTCTCCGGGAGGGGCAGAGGTGGAACATCAGAAGGTACATCATCAGATGAGATGCATCATCAGAACGAGGAAGGATGTGGCATGTAGGTCAGCAAAGCACCCTGCTCCAGACCCAGGGTCTCTGCTAGCATATGGGTACCCCTCCTGCAGATCCAGGGAAGATGCACTCTGATCATGGACCAGTTAGAAAACAGCATTCCTTTGGGAAGGCCAATTAGGAAAGGTCATTTTCGCTCTGGGTGGGCCATTTCCAGAAAGGCCCTCCCTTCTCCCTCTGAGGGCGTACGGAGCACAGCATGCTGGCTTTGGCCGGTGTGCGCCCACCAGAGCCCAGGCCCAGGAGCTTCAGATGGGCTCCATCGCTGCACCCTGCAAAAGCTTTCTTGACTCAAAGAACTGTTCTCAGCTGGGTGTTAGCACCAGACACCTCCCAAGCCCCCAGCCTCCTTTCCTCTCTTTCCAGACCGCTGACAAAGGAGCCTCAGCCAACCAGGAAAAAGGCTAAATCTACCCACACCCCTCCTGACCCCTAAAGGAAGGGGCAGTCCTGGTCTGAGGGGATCCTAGCCTGGAGCAGTCACCTGCGCCCAGACACTGGAGAGTCCTGGCCCAGAGCACGTGCTGAGACCTGGGGAGTGTGGGGTGCGCCTGGTCCTGAGGACTGAGACCGAGAGGGGGGCTCTGTCCACTTGGCCCCCGTGCCCCTCTGCCCACATCCTTTGTGAGGAGCTCAGAGGGAGGACGGGCTCCAAGCCCACCTACTCTCAGCAAATATGTTGAGATCCCCTGGAGAGCACAGTGGGCCGTGATGAGAGTGGGGGGTTGGTTGGACCCAGCACAGAAAACGATCAGCACTTGAGTGGAGAAGAGGAGGACAGGCCCTGGGCCTGCCCCTGTGCAGGAACCTGTTACGGGAGAAGAGGTGGCCCTACTGTACCTGCGGCGTCTTCCCAGCTTGGGCAGATGGCAGGAAGGATCCCTTGGACTGTTTCTCACCAGTCCCCTTCCCCCCAACAAGGGTCACAAGCTGAGCTTGTAAAAGCCCATAGACTGGGGGGCTGAGGAAGGGGCAGGATGGCCTGAAACACAGTCCAAGCCTCCCCACCTCTGGGGGGCCCAGTGATGGGTTGGGGGAGGGCAGGGAGGGAGAGGCCCAGCCCCTGGGCGCCCTGCCCCTTTTTGCACTATTGGATTTAGGAGTGCCGAGGGTGGGGAGATGGAGCTAGCTGCCTGACTCAGAGAGCTTGTATGAGTGTGTGTGTGTGTGTGTGTGTGTGTGTCTCTGTCTGTCTGTCTGTCTGTCTCCCCCTCCACCTGGGGCAGCCAAGAGCAGGGGTAGGAGCAGCGCTCAGAGGGTGGTCTCCCAGCTCTTGCTTGCGCCCTTCCCACCTCATCAACTTTGGTCCCTCTGTGGGGCGTGGATGGTGGACAAAGCCAGAACAGCCCTCCAGTACTGGAGAGCAAGCGGGGGGCTGAGGGCTTTGAATCAGGGTAATGTCCTGCCTTCCCCTCCCCAGGCCCCAGATGGTCTCAGTGGCCCCTCAGAGTTCCTTCTCCCCACTGATAGCTGGTCCTACTTCCCTGGCCCAAGGGGAGCCCCAGGGATCGGGGTACAGGGCAAGGGAGGGCAAAGACCTCCCTCCCAGAATTAGACTGCCCACTTCCCACACCTTACCCCCAGCACCCAGGGGAGACGAAAGCTGACGCTGGCCTACCAACCGTCTCTTCACCCACCAGCTGTTTGCCCCAGGATACAGTGGGCAACGCTTAAATTCTCACCTTAAAAAGTCCCCACCTGCCCGGAGCCTTTGGTGGCAAAGGCCTGGGGGCCAGTGGGCCGGCCAGGAGGGGGCCGGGCCAGGGGCTGTGTCTGTTTCAGCTGCACCGGGTCGGCGCCGGAGGAGGCGTTCCTGGCTCTCCCTGGTGCTCCTGTCTTGTCAGTCTTTCTGCATGTGTGGGTTGTGTGTGTGTGTGTGTGTGTGTTTCTGTTTGGGTTTTTGTTGTTGGGGTTTGTTTTTTTTTTAATAAAGAAAAGAAGATGTGTATATTTTTGGCAATGACAGAAACGTAGTGCAGATATATTTTTGCCTGTGCTGCTCAACTGGTTTTTTTCTGATAACTGAAAATAATATTAATATGACTGTTGATAAGACTTTGTAAGATGTTAGGGAGCTGATAATGGGGGGGTGGGAATCCTTCAAAGGCAATTTCTTAGGCACTTGCAAGGGCTTGGTGGGCGGGGGGGGAGGCAGTTGTGATGACCTCAAAAATACTCACTTTTTATTAATGCTAAATATCAGT
The DNA here is from genome assembly GCA_004026765.1 of Micronycteris hirsuta. Taxonomy (NCBI): domain Eukaryota; kingdom Metazoa; phylum Chordata; class Mammalia; order Chiroptera; family Phyllostomidae; genus Micronycteris; species Micronycteris hirsuta. The sequence goes on along the minus strand of PVJI01000099.1, from coordinate 77,247 downwards.
TAGAAAGAAATGGTAGAATTCAGCATTTTATTAATCTTCATCTATTAAGCTATCTAACTCCCTGCCCCCAAATCACTGAAAGAAAAAAATAAACCTTCAGAGATTCTTAGAAAAGCTATTCATTCACACCCATGCCCTTGCCCAAGACCAACCCACTTAGGGCTGAAGTTAGCTTCTGGACGGGCGAGGGAAGCCAACCCGCCCGAGGCTGCCGTGGCAGAGAGCGAGAGGTCCACATGACTTAGTGCACTGGAAGCAGGACCTCCACCTCCCTCCCAGCACCTGAGAGCCCGGGGTTCTTATCCCCAAGAGTCCATGTTTCCCAGCTTTCCCCAGGCTGGGGCAGCAGCAGGTAGTCCGGTTAGATTTGAAGATGGGACCTAGGCTAGGTTTGGGTTGATGCTATCCCTCGAGTGGGGGGTAGGGGTGGGGCAGGAGAGAGGTAGTACTTTTTCATCTTTTAGGGAGCTTTGTAGTAAGACAGGTCTTCAGGAAGGGGCAGGGTCCCAATGCGGGGGGTGGGGGGGTGGCTACATTGACCTAACCCTCCTCTCCCAGACTCGGCCCCCTTTTCCAGGACGAATTTGGATGGGGTGTGGGAAGGGATGCAGGTTGTAGACCGCTCTGCCTGGGGTGGGGGGGAGGATGTGGTTTGCAGGGCGGAAGTGAAGTTTGAGAATGTGTGTTTGGGGCTTCGTGTGTCTCGACCCTCAGCTTGGAAATGCGAGTGGGGTGTGCATGCAGAGCCATGGTCTGGCCTTGAGGTCACAACTGGTGCATGAGTGTCAGAGCTGGAAGGGACCTGTCTGTAGGGGTCGTTTGAGCCAGCTCCTTCTGCAAAGGTAATACCTTCACGCTGAGGAGGGGCAGGGGCTCAGGAAGAGCCAGGGCCACCCTTGGGACCCTGGCCTTTTCTGGTCCTCTGCTCTCCCCCTCCACTGCAGCGCCTGTGGATGTGGCTGTCCGTGTGTGTGAGTGTGAGTGTGTGTGTGTGTGTGTGTGTGTGTGTGTGTGGTGTGAGTGCAGGGGTGTGCCCAGGGTGGGAGGGCATCTAGCACTGACTATCTCAGCTCAGAGCTGATGGATCCTCTCCATAGACAATGACACTTTAAAGGATGCTTTTTAAAAGTGTTTCCTGTGTGTGAGTTTTCCCCTCAGGCTCCTGGGTCTTCCGCTGCCTCCAGGTGCCCTTACCTGGAAGCCGCTGAGAGCACCCCTGCCCTTCCTGCTCTGAGTGCTAGGGGAGTTCTCCTAGAGAGGGCCTAGACAAATGAGGGGAGAGAGCCAGAGGCCAGCTCGAGAAAGGGGCATCTTCACATTTCCCTTTCCCAAACTGGAAATGCAGACAAGTTTTCAAAGGCACAATCTACCCCCCTTGCCAGCTTCCAGCATCTTCCTTGGTGTGTAGCAGGCCAGAGTTAGGGGTAGGCAGCTTATTCCCAATTCCCCTGTATCCCAGCCTGTGTTCCCCGGGAGAGGTGTCTGGGGAGATGAAAGTTCTTTCCGTCCAGAATTTGATGACAGGCGGGGCCCAGGGACCTGGTTCCCTCCAGTCATATCAATCAGACCAAAAAGTGTCTAGCTCCCGAGCGCTCTGACTCAATCTACTGAAAAGTTGGGGGCTGAGGGGTGCCTTCAGTGCCCTTTGTTTGCTTCCTCCAGCCCAACTTGGGACTTGGTGGCAGAACTGGAGACCCAAACCCTGGCCCACCCACCCTCTTTCCATCCCAGCCTGTCTCAATGTAGCAGATCCTCCCTAGGGGAGCAGGGAGGGGAAGCCATGGTTTGCAAACCCAGGGCTCCTTTATCATTGTTTCTAAAACCTCCTTTATATCCTCAGCCCAAAAGGCAATGCCTACCCCACCCCCGCAACCTCTAAGCCTGGAATTGTGCATAACCCGGATCTTGTATCTTTGTATAACGGATGTTATTTGTACGAAGGGCAGTTCGTAAACAGCACTTGTTCTTTTAATAAAAGAATGTTTTACAAAAAAAATCCAAAGACATCCTGCTTTGTTTGGCCTTATTGAAGGGAAAGGGAGGTGGCCTGCCAACCGTGGGAGCCTTGGCAGGGAGTGGGTGGGGACGGTCTGTTACATCTCCTTGCACTCGGAATCGTTCGCCAGAATGCACGAAGTACCCAGGCTGCACACTGAACGCTCAGATACCTGCGCCCCACCCACAAGGATGTGAGGTGTAGGCCGGGCTGGCGGGAATCTGTTTTTTTGTTTTGTTTTTTTAATGTAAAACAAGCTCCCTAGGTGATGAGATGTACCCGCCCCCCACTCCCAGCAACACTGACAGACTCGGCAGGAGAAAACGGCTCCCCCGGGAGGGCTCCGGCTCACAAGGGGGCCGGGGATGTGTGGCCTGGGAGGGAACGAAAGGCCACGGACGCTGTGCGGATCGTTCCGCAGACTTGCGGGCACCAAAGGGCACGTCCGGGGAGCCCAGCCCACACCCCCCAGGAGCCCCGAGGAGGCTGCGGGGCTGCTACTTGGCTCGGCTTCCGACCGTTAGGGTAGGACCGGAGCGCGTAGGCCTGCGGCCCCCACCCGCACGCAAGCCCGCGGCGTCTTCCGGGCCGAGGCGAGGCGGGGCCGGGCCGGCCGGGAAGCGGAGGAAAGCGGGAAGGTGACCCGGCCGCGGGGCGGAGCCGGCGCGGCGCGGCGGTTGGGGCCAGCATGGGCGGCGTGGGCGCGCTCCTGCGTCCGGTGGCCTGGGTGAGCATCCCCCTCCCGCGGTGCGGCCCGGGCCCTCCTCTCCTCGCCCGCCCCGGTTGCCTCTCGGCAGAGCGTCGCCCGGTGCTCTGCAGCCTTCTCTGAGCGCCTGCTGCGTGCCAGCACCTCCCCAGCGACTCTCCTTCCTGTCCTGTGATCCCATTTTCTTATCCCTCATTTGTCCTAACACCCCTCAGCGGTCGTCTCTTCCCTCCCAGATGACTTCCCCCTGGAAGTTCTCCGCTTTCCATTGACTTTATTTTTCTGTTTCCACACCACCGTCCGGTGATGACTGCGTGCCTCGCAGAAGCTGAACCAGAGGCGCGACGTCTCCTCTTGGCTGGTAAGTACCTCCAGGTCCCCTCTTCTCTGCCCAAGTTCCCCAGGCCCAGAGACGCCAAACGTAGACACCAGGGAAGGGAACCAGAAAGGGTCAGCCCTGCTTCTGGGGCTCCAACCTACGAACGCCTTGCCACCTCCCCATGGCTCAGGGGAGGTAGGCTGGACCAGAGGGCACAGGGCAGGAAGCCAGGCTCCTGTGCTGGCAGCAGCGGTGCCTACTAAATCAAGCCTCAGGTGCAGTGGGCCTGCTGAGGCTGGCAGGGTCCCGGCCCTCCCCTCCCCAGCATGTGGGTGGAGCCAGGGCTTGAAGAGACCGCATCTGGACCCCAAAACCTGAAAGTCCGCGTGGCCTTGAAGTCCTTCCCTGTCTGGAGCTCAGGGTACTTACGGTGTCCTGGGGGGAACGTCCTTGTTGGGTGCCATCAGATCAGCTCGTGCAGAGGAAGCCTGCCACAGTCCAGGGCCAGCGGGAAACGGAACAAGGCCACAGGCAGGAAAATGCTCCCAGGACCTGGACTGACCCCAAGCCCTTCATCTTCTCCGCCACAGGCCAGATGGTTCCCCAAAGCCCCGGCCAAGCCCGTGGTGGCCCTGAAAACACCCATCAAGGTGGAACTAGTGGCAGGGAAAACCTACAGGTGGTGTGTGTGTGGCCGCAGCAAGAAGCAGGTGAGAGACACCCCCCCCCGCCCCCATTGACATAGGACACACCTGGTTGGGAAAGCAGGGTGTCTCCTGGGAGCTCCCTCTCAAGGGAAAAATACTGTCAGGCCAGCGCTACCCAGAGCTTGAGCTGTGTTCTCTGCATCCACTCTTTTCCATGAGCCCACAGAGACAGACACTCAGTCACACCGCCAGGTGGGTGGAGCCCAGGGTTCTGGACTTTGCCTCTGGTGCTCCCTCCTTCTTTCTCAGAGGCTCCTTCCAGATTCCCTCTCTAAGCACCGAGACTCTTGCCTGTCTCTCCCTCTCTCCTTGCTCCTCCCAAGAAGCGTCTGGGCCAAAGGAGCCCAGCCCTGGGCCCCCACCCAACACTGGGGAGACTGCCCAGCTCTGCTGCCCCCAAGCGCCCCTTCCCAGTGTCTTCCCCTGAAAACCCTCCCCTTTCTGTTTATGTGGCTTTCCTGGTTGCCTGCCACAACCTGCTGTCTTCTCGGCCTGGCTGCCAGCTCCCGACGACGCCTTGTCCCTTCTGCCCCAGGAGCCTTTCATCCAGCAGGAAACTGCTCCCCATCCCTAGCCCCTAGGGCCCCAGCTAAGCTTGAAACTGTTTGTGGTGCCAGCCGCCCTGCTTTGCTACTGATTTGACTTCGAGCAGGTCCTCCCGGGGGTGGAGCAATAAGGAATGCCAGCTGGAGTGTGGCTGTGCCTCCCTGCCTCATGCCCTCTGGGACTGGTGCTGACTTTTTTTCGCACACCCCCCCTCATCTCTCCTCCTACCCCACCCTGACTCCAAGGTCAAAAGGCCCCGAATAGCACATCACAGCACCTGTGTGGGCCTCAGTTTCCACTACCTAGTCTCCGTTTGAACACTTCCTGGGATGGATGCGGAGTGTATGCAGGCACCAGATAGCCAGTTCACTATGGGACAGCTCCTTCCTCCCTGTTACCATCCACCCCCTGTAATGTGCCTAGTCGTTTCCTGGAGCAGAAAAATTGATACGGCAGTCTTAAAGCCTGGTGATGCATGCAGGCTCTCTCCAACCCCATTTTTACCCAAGAATATGGGGGAAAGAAGTGAATTTCATGAACCAATGGAGACTCAGCCATTTAAAAAAACAACACCACACCTATCAGTGTAAAAAGTGCTGATAACTAAGGCTCCAGTTTCACCTGGAAAATTCTGTCCATGTCCTGGAGATTAAGGCTGCAATGACTCAAACTCGCTGTATGCAAAGTGCATGATAAATGGTTACTGTTTCCATGGCACAGCTTGTCTCATTACCCTCACATTTCAGATGAGACAAACTAGTGTCACTCAGGAGCCTGGGTCCTAACCACTGCACCCTGCCCAGCCCCATCAGGTGGGGCCGGGTCCCTAACTTCTCTCTTTCCCTCACCAGCCCTTCTGTGACGGCTCCCACTTATTCCAACTCACGGGCCTCTTCCCACTCAAGTTCAAAGCCCAGGAGACCCGAACAGTGGCCCTATGTACCTGCAAGGCCACTCAGAAGCCCCCGTACTGCGATGGCACTCATAGGAGTGAGAGGGTGCAGAATGCAGAAGTGGGGTCCCCGCTATGAGCAGGTGGCTGCTGCTCAGCCCCAGGCCTCTCTGACAGGTGTACCCTTTGTGGGGAAGGAAGGTGAGTGCCAAGCCCAAGAAGGCATCGTCCATGGACCCAAGTACCCGCGGCTGGCTTGTGAAGGACTCGCCTCCCGTAGCCTGAGGTCTCTGATCTGGGGCAGCCGGGGACAGGTCCCTGCTTGGACCTGCTGTCGGAGAAGAGGGCATTAAACAGGCCTGCCCTTCTGGAGTGGTATTCTTGTGGTCACTGGTGTGAGGACACCTGACAGGGTGGAGGCAGCTCAGGTTTATTCCATATGGGGTCCCCCAAGGCAAGCTGACCCCAGAGACAAGAGGCATGAGGAGGTGGCCAGGGGACCCACCCATCCTTTCCCTGTGCCCTCTGCCCCAAAGAACTAGAGGCTCTAGAGAGTATGCAGCATTTATTACAAAGCCAGGAGATACAAATGTCCCAGGGAAGGAGGAGGGTACAGTCACAGCACCTCAGACACAGGACAAGGTGCAAACACAGACAAACCCATGGGGGGGGGGGCCCCAACCCCGAACACCTAGGTTGTGACAGTCTTGCATCCTCCCCTCCTCCCCGCTCCGATCTATACACATTGGAAACAGGTGGGCAGAGACCTGCCGAGCTGCCCCTCAGGATGGAATTGAGGGCAGGGTCTACACATGTCTGCTTGTGCTTTCAGATGCCCCCCGAGGCTCTGTCCTGACCGGGCCTCAGCTGGGGGTGGGGAGGGGACTAGAGGGCTGTTTGCCTTTGGCAAAATCAGGGTTCTGTGCTTGTCTGAGGTTAATCCCACTCCACCTCTCCACACCAGGTCCCCAAGCGAGACTTCATCACCAGGCTTGCTGGTGAGGGTTCCCTGGGTGGGGGGCAGGGGCGCAGGGGGTAAAGCAGTTCATGATGCTAAAGCCACAACGGAATTTCAAGGGCTGCGGCCTCCCACAGCCCGAATCTTCTCTTCCACAAGAAAAAACGATGCGAAGGCCACATACATGGGGCGGGGGGGGGGGAGGCAGAACTATCTATTCTTTGCACAAAGTTTCCACTGCAGGAGGAGGTATAAGGGAGATACCATCTCCACCGCCCACTTGCTCCTCACAACCAGGGGATAAACTGCGTTTGTAAAAGGCACTGTCTTAGCAAGTCACACTGGACATTCAACATGGGGCGGGGGTGTGGTGCTGGTTGGGTCAGGGCAGGACAGCAGCCAAGACGGGGAGAGAAAGAGGGTGGGCCCCGTACACAGCCAGACTTGTGCCCAAAGCTTTGGGGGCTGGTGGGCCTCCCAATACCCCCGTCTTCCTTGGGAGGAGGATGGGGCAAAGCTTTACTGAGCCTCAGGTGGCCCCTCCAGTCCATCCAGGCACCCCCCAAGAGAGAGTAGAGCAAATTACACAAGAACCCCTAAAAATGAATACCCATCCCCCACACATACACATACACACAAGGTTTGTTTCCTGTGGCATTTAAATTAATCTGGTTGGTCCATAGAAAATAAGTATGTATATTTGGTTTTTCCTATGTACATATATATATATATAGATTTATTTATAAAACCCACCCCTCACCCCTAAGGTGGGAGGAGCTGGGGAAAGTAGAAGAGGTGGAAAAAGGAGCCCAGAAAAAGTGGAGGGTTGGAGGCGTGGCTGGAAAAGGAGGTCCCTTTCCTCAAGTTAAGGGGGGCACGGGAGCTCCATTGACAGTCATCTTGCGCCCCCTGCTGGTAGAGGATGTTGTCTGCAGGCAGTTCGAGGCACCCCCATTGGTAGCTGTAGTGACCCCACTGGCTGCCGAAGGGGGAGTGGGGGAGGTAGGGTGGGTGGCCGGGGGCCCGTGGGAACTGGGAGAGCCATGGGAGGGGGTGGCTGGGCTGGGCAGGGAGGAGGAGGTGGCCGGCAGGGTGGCAGGGCTGGGAGCCTTGTCGCTGACTGACTCACACTCTGATGCCCCACTGGTGTTGGTGCCCTCGGAGGGGGTGGGCGCTGTAGGCAATGTGAGCCGCTTGCAGGCTGGCTGGACCCGATACTTGAGGGGGAGAGGACCGTTCTGCAGGGAGAGGGGGGCGGGGCAGGGGAGGGAAGGGTGTCAGGTGAAAGGCTAACCAGGCAGCCGTCCCCCTTCACCCCATAGTGCCCAAAGAGGAAGGAAGGGAAGGTTCTAGCCTCAGAGAGAGACCCGGCAGAGTAGGAGGGCCCAGGCAAAGCGGGGGCTATGGGAGCGAGCGGGCAAGGCGGAGGGACGGAAGACTCGCACACAAGACCCAGAGAGAATGCGTGGACAGAGACTGGAGAGGGAGGGAGCCAGGGGGCAGAAGGCGGCATTTACTCCGCTACAGCCCCCAGACCCTCTTCTCTGACCCCAAACTGGAGCGTGGCATCTGCCCCAGGACCCCGCTCTTCTGCGTGTGGGAGGTCACCAGTGAAACGTGGCCTCTCTGGACACGGCCAGCTCATGCGACAAGAGGCGAGTTGTCTGTGACTAGAGCAGGGTGGCTCCCGTGGCCAGTGTGGGCACAGGCGTATGCCAGACCCGCAGGGGTCCCCCCGGCCGCTCACCCGCCGCCAGGGGTAGATGTAGGCAATATCCATGAGGGTGTAGTATTCCTTCAGGGGCTCATCCTCGTACAGAACCTCCACCTGGAGGAGGAGGGGGAGAACACCATGACCCTGGCCAGGCGTAAGGTCCTGGCCATCTGGCCAAGAGGATCCAAGTGAGGAGTCTTGGGGGGACTTGCAGGCGGTCCCTCGTTATTTTGAGGTTTCACAGTAGGTCTGACCTCCCAGTCAGAGTTGCCACCATGGAACCCCTGACTACCAGGGGGAAAGGATGGGGGAAGAGACCCACATCATTAACAACTCCCCACCCCCAGCCACCCACACAACCATCTGGGCCCCCCTTATGTCCCCGGCAGGTCCCCCAGAGGAGCTAATGGGCAAAGAAAAGGCCCAGTGAGCACTGGCTCTCACCCAGGCTGCACCGTGGAATCCCCCAGGGAGATTAAAAAAAATACCGATGCTTGGATTTCACTCCCAGAGATTCCGAGTTAACCGGTAAGATAGGAGTTGTTCTAAAGCTCCCGAGATGCTGACCCGCAGCGAGGTTTGGGACCCACTGCCCTAGACCCTTGATACTCAAAAGTGTGCTCTGCGGACCAGCAGCGCTGGCCGCACCTGGGAGCTTCCTGAAGTGCAGCACCTACCGCATCAGCACCTGCATTTCAGCGAGATCTCTAAGGGGTGACAGACACAATCAAGTTTCAGAAGCGGTGCCCTAGAGTTCTGTTGGAATTCCACTGGTCTTCCTTCAGCCAGCTGGCCCCAGACAAGACCCTGTGTTTTTGCACATACTTCTGCCACAGTTCAAGTATGCAAGCATGCATGCACACACAGACACCTCCTTGTTCCCGCGTACCTTTCTGCTCACTTATTTCAACAGATGCAGACTGCCCCACCCTACTCTTGGTTTCAATTACTCTTCTACGTGGGCTCAGCTACGCAACTGGGTAGGCCTGTGGTGACACCCAGCCAGCCCTGAACAGTGGCTGAGGTGCACAGACTGTCAGGCACACCCACCGACAGACACTCACTCTTTCAAAGCACCCAGGGACTCACCTTGTACTTGCTGGGCACATCCATCTTGTTGCGGAGAAACTTGGCGAGATGCATGACGGTCATGGCTGCTGGACACCGCAGGAAACGCACACCTGTCTGCCGGGGGAGAGGCACCCAAGGGCTGTGGCCCGCCCCAGGCCCTTTCCCAGCCCACGTCCCACTCCGGGGCAGGCCCCAGCACTCACCTTCTCCTTGTCCCCATCCCCATTCTCCAGGGGGCCCTTCTTCTCCTCTCGGTCCCTGGGGAAGGAGAAAGAATGAAGCTAGGGAGCCCCTAGTTCAGGCAGGATTTCCTAGTACACAATTCCAAAAGGCCCTCCCTTCCAGGGGAACAGGGCCAGGGTGAGAAAAGGGGGCGGCCCAGCCTAGGACCCCCAAAGGACCAGGCACAGGATAGACTTGCCTGACAGCTTCGTAGAACTCAATAGAGAGGCTGACAATCTCATCGTCACTCAGAGCCCCCTTCTCCTGCTCCAGGACCTCTCCACGGTCCTCATTGGAGCCATTGGGGACTGCAAAAGGAGAGAACTCTGAGGGGCTGGCCTAGGATTGGGGAAAGGAGCCCCACCAAGGACTCAGGATCTCTCTCAGCAGGGTGAGCCCAGCCGTCCCCGGGCCAGGGACGAGGGGTGTGGCAGTGCATGGAGGACGGACAGCCCTGTGCATCCAGACCTCATGCCTGGGGCCACGCCACACCACATAGCCCGGGCCTGGGAGCACACACACGAACTTACCTTCTGTCAGGGGGTACGCCGCATAGAAATCCCGCCGCCGTTTCATCTCATCTAGAAGAGAGAAGGAAGCGGGATGAGGAAGGAACAGGCTGGGAAGTGGGGAGTGGTGAGCAGGCGCAGGGTGTATGGATACCTTTAAAAAGCCCAGGGACCAATTTATAGACGATGTCTTGGAGGGTTTTGTCAGATCTGGAAAAAAAAATGTACAGAACCCTATCAATCTCCCCAGCCAGGGACCCCACTTCTCACCTCCCTTTCTTAGATTCAGGGCCTGGCACTGGGGTCCCCGGAGATCTGGTCTTTAGTCCTCCAGTACTTCCCAGAGGGATACAACCCGGAGGGAAGGAAGAGGCCCAGTACTCCCCCCACCTGCCCCCTTGGCTACAGGAAGGCAGGCTGAGGGACAGAGGGAGCTGACCCAGAGGACGGCAGGGGCTGGAGGGGCGTGCCAGGCCCACCTGATGCTCAGCAGCGGCCGGGTCTTATGGACTTGCACGTCGCACATGGGGCAGTACTTGTTGGTCTCCAGGTAGCGCACGATGCAAGTTTTGCAGACTTGGGAGCGGCGTGGGGGAGAGGGGGAGAGGAAAGTCAGCGCTTTCTTCATAAGGAGGCCCAGCCCCCACACCCTCTGTCAAGTTTCAGGGATTCCTTCTCCACCTTGTCCCAGCCGTTCAGGCCTGTTCAGAGGTCTAGCATGGTCCTGTTTTGGACAGAGGGCAACCACCTCCTATCCAGCCTTGGGAGGGGACAGATCTTGCATGTGCGTGTGTGCGTGCATGTGCACTAGGCCGGTGTTGTGTGTCCCATCTGTGGTGAGCCCCAATCCCCCGCAGGGAGTATAAAAGAGCAGCAGCCTGTTTGCTGCACATGCCCCTCCCCCACACCCATGGTGCACACCAGGGGCACCTGTGTCTTCAAGGGGCTGAAATTTCAGCCCCTTAGATTTCAGATCCAAGTCCCTGAAATGAACTTCTGGGCTGAAATATCCAGTTTTCCCTCCCAGGCAGCCTCTCTGTGACCTAGGGACCCCCACCAGACACAGGGCCTGTGCTCTGCCTTCCCTGAGAAGCCCACCCAACTCACAGGAGTGCAAGCACTCCACGATGGTGGTGGCATCGATGAAGTACCCCCCGCAGAGGGCACACATGAGGTGAGGGTTCAGTTCCGTGATTTTGATCCGTGTGGTCCGATGCATGATGTCCGGGAAGGGGGGTGGGGGGCTGGGGAGCACCACCCTGGGAAATAAAAGTGGAATCAGAAACCCAGGGCTCCAGCATCCTCTTGGCACCCAAGGCCCTTCCTCTTTGCCTTGGATTGGGAGCATTTAAGAGTCTAGTTCTTTCTGGGTGGCAGGAGCTCTGGAGAGTCATGCAATCTTGAGCAACAAGGTCAGGCTCCACCTCAGGAACAGCAGGAAAGACTGAGGCTAGACCACAGGAAGTACTGCCCAACTCTCCAGAGGATGTGGGAAGGCAGGAAAATGGAAAAGAACAGACTTTTAAAAAAATCACCCTAATCCCAATTCATATTCACTTAAATGAGTGGTAGGAGGTCTGAGAAAACTCAGATAAATAAGCCAGTGACCTGAACCTCAAGAAAATAAAATAGGGGAAAGAATAAATTGTTCTGGGCCCCTCACGCTCTCTATATAAGTGCAAGGCCCCTGACTTGGTATTTCTACCCCATTCCCACCCTCCTTCCATCCCATCCACTTCTCCTCCAGGAAAAAGGCTGCTTCAAGTTTGAAGGGGCACCCCATCACTTGGCCTTCTCGTTCTGCATCCAGCCCCAGCCCCAGCCCCAGAGGGACAACCTGGAAACCTGCTGCAAGCCGAGCATGCAGGTTCCAGGTCTGGTGCTCAGGCAGGAAGTGCTGAGCACCATGCAGCTCCACCTGTGGCCACAAACACCCGAATCCAAGCCCCCCTCCCCATGCACATGCAGGAATTTCCCCACGTGGGCACCGCCACCCACCATCTCACACCTGGCAACACCTCTTCTGCAACCTGTCCACAGACTCTCCAGTGACAGACCACAGGCTAGATGGCTGCCAAAGCTGGGCAGAAAGTTCCCTGTCCCCAGTTCCTCCGAACACCCAGCCAGGCTCTGGCATGGTCCAGGGAGGTCAGGCAAAGCCCAGCTCTGGACTGACTGATGTTCTTACTTCTCAGCATAAAAATCAAAGCTGCACAGAGAAGGGATGGCCCCTCCCTTCTTCCTCTTTCTCAGAGTAAAAGCCCAAGGGGTGGGGCTTGGGAGGGTGGCCAAGCCCCAACGGCTCCTTTACAACCTACACCCTTCCCTCCTTTCCAGAAACACTTCTAAAGCCACCACATTGGGCTTTCTAGGACCAGAAATTCACAGCCGGGATCAGCAGTTTCTATAGAGACCCCAGGATGAGTTTGGCCAGGACCCAAACAGCCAATAGAGGCTGGCCAAAGGCCGAAAGAGATGGAGACAAAGGCCACACACGGGAGGAACACCAACTTGTGGGGCAGAGAGAGAGGAACAAGCAAGCCCAGAGAGCCGGCGGAGACTCAGTGGCTGAGACCTGCAGACCTGGCCAGAGGAAATGGGTTCCCGCCCCGGAGAGGGTGGCTTCCTTCTGCCTTCCCTGCATAGGTCCCCCCTTCACAATTATGTAGCAGGCTTGCGGCAATGACACTGTTTGATCGTTTCCATAGTAACTTCGTCCCTGGCCAGATGCCCAAATATTATTACATCCAGAGGAAAGAACAAACTCCAAGTGGCCGTCTCACTGAGTGTGTGTAATATCCGTTGGATATGTATGCGCCGCCTGGGCTTCGTGGGACTGCTTGTCCCATGTGTGTGTCTGTCTGTGTCCAGACGAATCTGCGTGCACACACAGCCAGCAGCAGGGCACTCTGGGGTCTGATGATGCTGGGGGTCCAGGTTGCTCCTGGTGAACATTGTACCCCATTCTCTCTTTCTTTGCCTCTCGCATACACACACACACACACACGTAGCGCTTCACACTGCCACAGCCACCTCACTCACACACTTGTGTATTCAAACAGACACTTGCTCTCAACAGTTGCCATCTACTTCCTGTCTGGCAGACTGTGGCCTCAGTGCATAGGAGCTCCCAGGCACATGGCCGTGACCCTTGCCCTCTCACTTGCTCAAGCGTTGGTGAGCATGCAGACCCAGACTACCCCTCGAGCTCCTTTCTAGATGCACGGATGAAAGAATTGAAGGACTAAAATGTTCCTCCATCTCCCCTTTAAGAAATGTGACACTCCCTGCTCCCCCGACCCAATCCCATCCCCAGAGCCTCAGACTGTTACCTCTGGGGCTGGGGAGAAGCCCTGATTGGTTTCTCACCTGATTGCCATGGTTACCTGCAGAGCACTGCCAGCAGGTGCCAAGAACCATAAACAAGAGTTCTGTTCCCCCCACCTCAGCACCCCCCACTAGGAAGCCTTAGGGCCCCCAGCTGACACCCAAGTCCTCCACAGCTGCAACTGGCTGGTGTGTGAGAGAAGCAGAGAGAAGTGGGCTGATAGGTGGCTGGACCACCAGCATCACTTTAGGGAAGAGGCTGAGAGTGGGCAACAGCCGGAGGGAGACAGAGAGAGAGAGACAAATCCAAGAAGCAGGAAAGAGAAACCGGGGGCAGCTGGGAAGTGGCCTCTGGGGCTGTGGAGGCGCCAACAGGTCCGTCCCAGCCACATCCACAGGGTGAGCCTGAGCACCGTCTCCTGCCCCCAGTGCTTTGCCCCAGCTGGGGACCAAGTCCTTCAGTGTCTTCTGTCCCCAAACCACCATCTTTACAATGGCACAATAGTTGGGCGGGACCTTGCTTCTGGCCCTTGGGGCCCCTGGTCTCAGCCATAGTGGCAGGAAGGGAGACTGACCAGCACCCAGTTCCAACCCCTCCTTGCCATTCATGCCCAGCATCTGTCTGTCCTCATCCTCAGAGTCCCCCACTAATAAAGATCCCCCCATCTCTTCATTTTAACCAAACTCTTTCTGGAAGGGCCTCCAAGACTCAGACTTCTCTCACGGTCAGTTTTCTTCCCAGTTTCCCTGCAGAAACAGCCAGTCTCTGATGACCCACAGGTCCCTCTGCTCCACTGGATGCCCAGCTACAGCAGTGGGAAGCTCCCGCAATAGAAAACCTCCAGGTCTTGGGAAAAGTCACTCAAGGTCACATCCAGACGTCTAGAATTGCAGAGGTAGAAAGGTTCTTAGAAGCATCTTGTCTAAACATTGCATTTTACAGATGAAGAAACATACAAAGAAGTGACTCGTCTCAGGTCACAAGGCAGCCCCAGGACTCAAGACCGCTTGACTCCGCAGCCAGTGCTCTTTACACTTGGGCACCGAGGCCAGGCTCCCCGCCCATTTAATATCCAATAAGCCTGGCCTGATTCCATCCAGGCAGGTGGAAAGTAGGGGGACTTCAGGTTCCTTAGCCTCCTACGAGGGGTCAAGGTCTGCCCAAAACATGACCATCAGCACACATTCCCACCATGAAGTGCGGAGAGGGAGCAGAGCCTCACCCCATTCTGTGGTACAGAGAGGGAAACCGAGGCCACACAGAAGCACAGCAAGCCAGAGTATGCTGTCAAGACTCGGACCCTAGGTCCCAGGAGTCCACCCTCTCCCAGCCGTGTGGGTGCAACTGAGCAAGCCCTATGTGTTTGGGTGGAGACATGGGTGTCCACTTGGGGCAGGTCAGCCTCTCAGTCCAGGTTCACTCCACCCTCCTGCCCTGGCCCACCCCTCAGTTTCCCCAGACCAAACAAAGACAAAAACCCAAAATATACACACCGAGCTACAATTGCCAGATGCACACACACACAGCCAGACACACACCCTCCATCTCTCTCCCACTCCTGGCACACAAGGCCAGACACCAGGCGTGCACGCGCGCGCGCACACACACACACAGCCAGATACTTTGCCAGACGCTCACAGACCCGCTAGGCTAGACACACCGCATCACATACACAGCCAGACGGGAGCCAGGTCCACACGAACCAGGTACAAGGCCACCCCACCCCCCGCCCCATCCGGAAGCACAGAGTCTGACACCCCTGGCTAAAGCCAGAGCCGCAAACACATGCTAACCTTCTGTACATCCCTGGTCCATCCAGTGTAAATTATAACATAAGTTTTCTGGCAACAAAGACAGTGCGGCTCCCAACCTCCGCTCCCGGGGCCAAGACCAGAGGAGCAGGGTGGGCATCTGACCTGAACAAAGATGTGACCTCTTCCAGTTCAAACTCTCCATTCCCATGGGGCAGCTCCGTCCACCAAGGTCTCTCCCGCAAGGAAAGCCAGAGCAGCAGAGCCCCCTTCCTGCCTCCCCCGCCACTTCAACTTGAACCCCACCCAGCTACAGAGTGTCTGGATCCCGAGTCCCAGTTCCATTTCCTGCCTCATTCCAAAGACAGCTCTGAGACCGCAACCCCCCAACTCCAAAAGAGGGAACCCCTGGGAAAACCTTGCCACCAAAACACTGAAACAGAGCTGGCTTTATGCTGCTTTTCCAAGTCCTAACACCTTGGAACAGAGTGGAAGAGGGAGCAAGAAGAGAAATTAGAGTCTCAGGAACAGATACAAACTGCAAGAGGCCCAGAGAAGGAGGCATCAGAACGGAGTGGAAGGCAACCAAGGAACGCCACCTATCCCCAGCTACAGCCCTGGAGAGACTGAGGCAGCACGGGGTGCGGGGCGGGGCGGGGAGCTCTGAGAGACAAAGACCAGGGGCAAGCGAGGGGTAACACTTTCACAATATTTACAGGCAAACGCACCACCCCAGGCCTCCTCTAGCCATGCGGAGCAATTCTGGGCAGATGGGGGCCGTGGAGGAGGGGGTGAGGAAGAGGCATGCCTGGGCCCAACGCGGAGACAGGAGGGGCAGGAGTGTCTACTTGCCCGGGGTCCCACCCGCCCACAGCTAGCAGCAGGAGGGCCTGGGGAGGGAGAGGGCAGCCTGGCTCCCCGGTAGGAGAGGGGGCCGGTCGGTCCGACCCCTCCTACCTCCGCTAGACGTGGGAAATACCGCCATAAATCTCCCCAGCATCTCCATTCTACCCTTTCCGCCCCGGCTGTCCCCGGAGCCTGGGTCAGAGGATCAGGGACCCCAGTTACCGGGTGGCCGCTCCTATCTTCCCCAGAGCCAAACTTTCGGCGGGGCCCTAGAAGGGGTGTTCCGGAGAAAGAGGCTCCGCTTAGGTGGTTGGGGAGGAGGCGGGGCGCCCAGTCGGGGAGGGGAGGAGGGGGAAAGGGACTGGCTGGGGGAGGTGCCCGGGAGGACCGGGACCCGGGCAGGAAAGAGCGCCCTCCCCCGGCCCCGCAGCAATAAAAAAAAAAAAGCATGTCCCTTTCCTCCCTGACTCAAGTCCTTGCATGTCCACGACGCCGGGGTATCCACAAAAAACGCAGACAGCGACCCCTCCCCAGACTGAGAGGAGTAGTGGGGTAAAGCCAGGGCTGCTCTGAGGACTAGGGGAGCAGAGATCCACCCCAGCATGGAGCCCTAAAGCCTTTGTGGCTGCCTCGGACCCTCCCCCTCGCTACCTCGGGAGCAGGTCGAGGAGGGGGCTGAGGCACAAAGAGGTGGTGGTCGAGAGAGACGCCAAATCGTTAAAAGGGGAAATCCACTTCGGCCATCTTGGAAGGGAAAGAGGGAAAAGGGGAGAGAAAAAAGGGAGAAAGAAAGGCGGACCGGGCGAGGTAGATCGGGGCTGGCGGGGGTGGGGCGCAGACGCGAGCAGCAGGCCCGGCTCGGAGCCTCCTCCTCCCACACGGATGTGTAAAGAGGCTGCACCGGCCCCTCATCCCAATCCCCAGACGGTTACGGGGTAGTAGGAGGAAAGGAAAGGGCAGTCTGCGTCCGCTTACCTGGGTTCGGGGTCCGGTGGGTCTCGGGGAGGGGGGATGGGAGGGAGGGAGGGAAGGGAGGGGAGGGGGACCCCAGCCGTGGCGCTCGCTCTGGCACCGGGAGGGGAGAAACCTACGGTAAGAAAGGAGTTTGTGAAAGCGGCTTGGGGTGGGAGGGAGAGAGGGGAGAGGAGGGGACGGAGGGGGGAGGGGAGGGACCGGGGCTGGGGGGGGACAAAATGGCTTTTTTCCTCCAGACAAGAGTAGGTCCCGCCCACTACTCATCCACGTGACCTCATTCCTTCAGGGTGTTTGCAGAGAGGGGCGGAGGAGCTGGCGGGGGGCACTGGCTAACGCGTCTGCCCCCCACCGGGCACTGGGCCCCCCAAACTAGGATGCGACTTCACCCTTCCCAAACCGTTCCTGACCCCGGAGGATGAATCCTCTTCTCTGTTGCACTCTGCAACTCACCCCTCCCTCCCCCAAAATACGTGTGCGCCCCCCACCCGCCCCTAGCTGGGGCGCCTGGAAAATGGTGAAATAAAGACTGGGCTGCACGCAATGTGGCTCGCTTTGCAGTCCTCCAGACTGGGCTAAAGGGAGCTGGGCTCGGGCGGGGGACGCGACGCCTCCTCAGCCCTGCGTCCAGGTTATTTTCATTCACTCTAAGTAACAATCCCTTAAAATTAATTACTGCAATTGTAAGAGCATGTCTTCCTTCCCTCCCTGTCCCTCTCGGCGGCCCAATCACCGGCTCTAGAACGCAGCACCCCGGGACCCAGCTGGGGCGCCTCGAGGGAGTAACCCGCCCGGGTACCGGGGGAAAGGCGGCGGCGGAGCTTGGCGCCCCCGGCGTAGGGAAGAATGGAACGCAGCCTGGGCCGGGAGACGACCTGATGACCAGGACTCGGGCCCCAGGCCCGGGACACAGAAACCTGGCAGAATGGGAGAGGCCGGAATAAACTAGAAAACCAGGCGCCGGGGCTGGAAAGTGGGCCCGCGCTTTTCTCCCTGCGTCGCGCCGTTCCCGCATTTTTCGCCCCGGCGCCGCCCGCGCTCCGCGCGGTCGGTGCGCCTCCTTCTCGGCGGCGGCGGCGGGAGGAGTCCTCCGACTCTGGCCGTTGCTCCCGGCTCCAGCTCCGGGTTCGCGCTCCCGTCCCCAGTGGATCCCGCCACGGGGAGAAAATGAGCGAGGCTTGGACGCCCCGAGAGGAGCGGCTGAGGGTGGCGCCCGAGAAAGCTAATCGATACTACGTTCTGGCGACACCCGTGGGCCTTCCTTATTAAGACGGTCGATTTGCTTATTCGTTAGGCAAGATTTATTGCGGATGGTCACTGTGTCTGTCCCTTCAAAGAGCTCGACCATCCGGCCAGACGTGCCATTAAGAGCACTGACGGTGGCTGGCTCCAGTCAGGAAATTAGGGGACGAATATTCGGAGAGCTTCGAAGTGCCTGCCTCCTCCTCCGTCTTCCCTCCTCGCCCACAGCGCAGGCAGACCCGAAGCTGGGGCCCGCGGGACGCATGCTTTTGGCCAGCGACCAGGAGATGTGCGGACACTGGCCGTCAAGTGACCCTACCTTCAGCCTTCAGCCCACACCAGCCGAATGGGGGCGGGGAGGAAGAGGAAGGAGGAGAGATATTTCCCCCCAGAGAGGGGTAGTCTGAGAACCCGCAGGAGCAGGGCCAGGGGAGGGTCTGGTGACCTGCTCCCTTGTGTTTGCAAGCGGAGACGTAGAGTTCGCCTCCCTCTTGGAAAGGGGGCTCTTGGCGTGGCCATGTTCACAGTCCCTAGGACATGTGTGTCGCCTGCATCTTGGACTCTGCCAGGGAAGATCCATGCATCCTCCTCTGTCCCGCCAAGTTGCTCTTCCAGGAGGGGAGCGCAGCCGGGACTCCTGGTCTGCCACTCCTTTTGGGCTAGAAAATCCAGGACAAAAGAAACCTAGGGGCTTCGAATATCTCAGTCCCTCCCACCATCCACATGGGCATCCGGGGGCTGCCCTTGGGTGTGTGGGTGGGTGGGGGAGGGGGTATCTGCTACTATCTCCCTCTGAGACCCCACTGCAGCTCTTTGATCCTGGAGTGCTGCCGGAGGGGACCACCATGCTCACCTGGGGTCCATTTACATGTTCCTCAGGTGTTAAACTCCAGTCACGAGCAAACCGCAAGACAGATTAGAAACATGCTGAAGACCCCACTACCCACTAAAACTTTATTTTAATTATTTCTGTCCTGGGCAACAGGTCCCCATATCCCTGGCCTTTCTGGTTTAGCAGGAGAACCTTCTGACTCAACCCTTCGTACATCTGAATTTGTCCAGTGTGGGGACAAAGAAGCACCTGTCATGTGTCAATGCAAGTACTGCGCTAGCCACGGGGAACATAAAGCTGGTGAGCTCGGCGTTTCCCCGCAGGGCGTTCACAGGCCAATGGGGACCAATCTGGAGGGTTACACAACCTGTTCCGCTAGCTTCTGTGGCACTGCGTACCCTCCGATTGCCCCCACCAGCCTGTGAGAGCCAGGTGGGGAGGGGTGAGCACTGGGCAGGGCTTTCAGAAGAGGCCCCTTTTGAGTCCAATCTTGAGAAGAGACCAGATATCAAAGAGAATTGTTTGAGAGAGTCCTTTGCTTAGCTCTTTCATAAAAATGGACCCACACCCTCCCATGCAACTCTGCCTCTGGCAGACCTTAGGTGCCAATGCCTTGCTTCAGTCTGAGTTGAATCTCACGTGATCCTCTAACCTGACAATTACTCATCAGAAAAGTCATTGTGTCAGTCACAGACTAGAAACTTCTAGAGGGGAGGAACCGGGAAATGTAGGTAATTATTTCCAGCCCAAACCAACAGCTACTGCCAGGATCAGATCCCCTTGAAGATGAGGACAATGGTAGCAGAGGGCGGCGGCTCCTCTAATGATTTTACGACTGTCTTTCCCTCTGTCCCTTACTTCAGTAAAGATGAGATCGGTACCTCCCCGAAAAAATGTCCTTTGTCAGTTTCTGCTTCTATTTGCCAGTCCTCCTCACTTGTGTGTGTATTTCTAGAAAAAGTTGTTTTGTTGTTCTTTTCCTTTTTCTACTGTCTCCTATTAACTGCTTCTCTTTTCCCTCTCTCCACTTCCTCCGGGGCTTCCTTCAACTCACCTCGCCCATTTCCTCTGTCACATTCCCTCTGTCTGTCTCTGTATATCACAGCTATGATCCCCCTTTCTCACCTTTCTCTTCATCCATCAGTTTGTTTCTGCCTTTGTCTCTCGCCGTTGTAACATCGATTGAGGACAATGGAAAACTCCACCTCCACCGAAAATTCATTCTTAATCCTACGAAAAACGCAACCTGAAACGTATTGCACAGTGAGACAGAAACCTCTGGCTGTTTTTCCTGCGATCCAGATTGGAGGCGGAGCGGTGGAGGAAAGTGCACAGGAAATTATTCCATCATTGACTAAGCAAATTTTCTATCACAATGACCCTCTGATTTGCTATAGAAAACGTGTTTCTCTGCCATTTGAACACCAAGTTTGGCTTTCCCGCAGTTGGAAAAATTATGTTCAGGAGGAAAATAGCGTCCCTGGGTGGGCTCGAACCACCAACCTTTCGGTTAACAGCCGAACGCGCTAACCGATTGCGCCACAGAGACTACGATAACTGTTCAGGTGGCGGTAAGCGAAGTCAATGATAGTGAGCGCGCGACGAAGCGGAAGTCAGAACGGAAACCCTGCAATAGGGCAAAAGAAATAGGACCCGGGGGAGAAAAGGAAGCGTCCCCATCCGGAGAGGGAAAGTGGCAGGACACGCACACCTCTCCTCCATTGGCTCTGGAAGGGTCGGCGCCGGCTTCCTCTGGGTCTAAGATTTAGATAAGGGAAATCTCGGAACGTTCGTTTTTCAGTGACTTCAGACTTGGGGATACCGTGAAACGGACCTGCTGAGAGTCCCCCAAAGCAGAACAATTTTCGGCCTGCAAACCTCCTCTTTGCAGCTGAACCCCTGCAGCTGCAGAATACCCTCCTCCCGCCCTCCCCTTCGTGTTATTAAATATGTACTTAATAGGCGCCTCCTAAATACCAGGCGCTGTTCTAGGCCGGCTAATGTCCAGACCTAGCACAGTGCCTGGCACACAATAGCTGTAAGGATTTCTGGAATAAATGAAACAAGCTAGCACGGGTAATAAGTGCGACCCATATAGTGTGTTGGTAAGCAACACCGTAGACCTTCCGCTGGGTCGGCAGCGCGGTACCTCTCGGGCTTCTGCAGCCCAAGTGCACGCAGATCCAGCCCACAATCTTCCAGGTCCTGAGACCAGGTCCTCCGCGATCCCAGCAGGCATCGCGACGACAGGTCCTTCCTCACTCATAGTGACTTTTCACTTTCGGCTTTCCAGCCTTCGTTTTGGCCTCTCACTCGAACTTCCGTGCTGGTGATTGACAGGGATACCTAACCAATAGGAAGCAAAATGTCCCGGAAAGGTCGGCCTTTCAGCCAAAAGACAGAAAACAGCAAGGGTGGTTGCGCAGTAAGGTCTGTAGCGGGTTTGCTGGAATTGTGGCGATTGGAGTTCCTACTACATTGCAGTCATGGTAAGATGGGGCTCGAGGAGAAGGAACTCGGGGTGGGATTGAGGAACTGGGAAGGGGTCATGGGAAGTTTGAGAGGTGGGGAGGTCCTGGTGGTCGACTGAAAGAAGCGGCTCCGATTTGAAGGGGCGCGCACCCGGGTGAGGATCATGGTGGGTGAATGCGGTTCCTCCCAGCCCCATAGGACTAACCTCAGAACTGGAATTCGGGGCGTCCAGGCGCTTCCGGAGTGGAGGACGGTGTGTACAGGAGCCTGGGCCTGTAGGGTCCAGGGTTCTCTCCCTCCTTTCCCCTCCCGCTAAAGATCAGGGGTTGGGCCAGAGGCTATGGCCGCCTTTGGTCCCTCGCGCTGAGCCCCTCCACTCTGTCCTAGTCTATCATGTCCTATAACGGAGGGGCCGTCATGGCCATGAAGGGGAAGGACTGTGTCGCCATCGCTGCTGACAGGCGCTTCGGAATCCAGGCCCAGATGGTGACCACGGATTTCCAGAAGATCTTTCCCATGGGCGACCGGCTGTACATCGGCCTGGCGGGGCTAGCCACCGACGTTCAGACAGTGTAAGTGTTGGGGATCCCCGCCCACACCCAGGCCTCTTGGTCAAGCCTTGCCTGGCGTCTTGAGTGACTTGAGTGTCTGTCATCTACCAAACGGCTCCAGTGAATTTGAATCTTTGCCGGACACCGTAAGCGACACAGAGTTGTAGCCTAGCCACCTTACACCAGCATTTACTCTGTGCCAGACTCCGTGGAAAGCCCCTTACCTGCACGGACTCACTGAATCCTCTTAACGACATTACCGTGGTGCTGTGCTGTTTTGCACATCAGGGAACCGAAGTACTTGCCCAAGATGCAAGCTAATGAATGTGAGCCAGGATCCCATGCAGGCCTCTCTGAAGCCAAAGCCTGTGCTCAGTCTGTGAAGAACTCAGGTCTAGGTGGGAGACAAGGCAGGCATACAGAAAGATAACTGACCCATGATGAGCTGGTGCTTATTAACTGCTAGATTAGTTATCTAGATTAACGATTGTTCTGTGATCTGAGACAAGGGAGGGTCTGGGAAATTAAATAGGTAGCCATTGGGATGGTCCAGGTGTGAGGGGGTTTGGTCCTAATGGGGTGGCGGTGATGGGAAAGCACAGGAAGGCATTTCTGACAGTTGTAGCTGGCCAGCCTTAGTGGCTACTTGGACATTGTGAGTCCAAAGAATCAGTCACTGGGGTTGGAGTTCGTGTCTTTTATCTGTTACTAGTGTCTAGACTAGTTATCTGGCATGTAGATAAAGGGTTTACAGATGATTTCTGTTTTGAACATGTTGACTAAAATATAGTAATTGAGAGGACTAGTTTTAGAGGGAGGTGATGACTTTGAGTTCGGCACTAATTTTGAGGGACAAGACATGCTAGGTAGAAACATCTTGTGAGCAGTCGGGGTATGAAATCATCTCTCAGGGCTGGAGGGGCATTGGTGACCGGTTGAACCTGTGGGAGCAGCTTCTGGAGAGACAAAAGAGAGGGGGAAATACGCTCCCGTTCAGGAGCTGAAGTGTGTAATTAGCGGGGCAAGGAGAGAAGCCAGAGGAAAAGAGTCAAGGTAGGGTTTCAAGAAGGGAGGTGCAGTCCCAGGTGGTGGCCGGCCCTTCAGGAAGATGGGGGGCCTAAGGAGCAGCAGTTCCTGGACTTTGTTTCTAAGAGATCGAGAGACCAGCCCACTAATGTGGGTGGAAGCTAGGCAGGAAATTTCTCTCTCTCATTTCCCTTGAAGCTCCCTAAGTCTCAAGAACATGTAAATTGGAAATTATCTCTGTGATCTAAGCCCACCAGCCGTCCCCTGCCAGTTCTGGTGGAATCAGAGGGTGACAGCATATTCCAGTCAGTGTGGAGGCTCCTAACCCTTCCCCTCTCCGGGCACTGCTGCTCTGCTCTCACCATCCCCTTTTCTCCAGGAGGTTCTCCTCACTGTGTTTGCTTGCTTGTGGGCAGTAATTGCTCATTTTGCTAGGGCTTCGCTTCCTCATTTTTAAGGTAAAACTAAAGTCATGTCTGAGGCTCTTTGTTCTGGTGGCCTGTGACTCTTTGCTTTGCTTCTGGCAGGTATGGCATTAGTCTGCTCCCTGCAGGGCCCTGTCCCTGGGCTCTCAGATGGCACTGGAGGAGTCGTGGCCTTTTTTCTAAGGCACCTTCTAGTCCCTTAGTGCAGTAGCTACTGCTTAAGACACACAAGACCTTGCAGTTTTCCAAGCCTCTTGTCATATACCCATATATGATCTCACCACCAGGTGATTTATTTTTTCCTCATCTTACAGATGGAAAAATTAGGTTGGAGGAGGAAGGTGCAGCCCAGGTCAGCTCTCTCAGTCCGCCACTCCTGCTGTAAGCTGCCATGACCAGGTCTGCAGCATGCTCTTGCCATGGTGTTGAAGGAAGGAGCTGTGCGTTTTATTGTATATTAGTTATTCCTCAAAAAAGAGGGTGAAAATCTCCCCTCAAAAATGTATGGGAGCCCTGTCTGGTGTGGTGTGGCTGAGTGGATTGAGTAGTGACCTACAAACCAAAGGGTCGCCGGTTCAGTTCCCGTCAGGGCACATGCCTGGGTTGCAGGCCAGGTACTTAGGGGCGGGGGAGGGTGCACTAGAGGCAACCACACATTGATGTTTCTCTCCCTCCTTTCCCCTCCCGCTAAAAATAAATAAAAATCTTAATGGAAAAGGGTTAGTACAGTGGTGTGTTTGCAGGTGTTAAATGTAGGACAAGTCCTGAAACATGGACTTGAGGTGGGAATTCTGGTGAGAAAATCACTGGGAGGGGAAGCGAGGAGCCTAGCCAAGGGCTGTGATTGTGTGTCTCCCTGCGTACCTCCTGGCCTCCACATTGGACACTAGGGGACACTCAGCAGCGACTTACTAATTTTCCTCTTCCTCCCACAGTGCCCAGCGCCTCAAGTTCCGACTGAACCTGTATGAGCTGAAGGAGGGTCGGCCAATCAAGCCTTACACCCTCATGAGCATGGTGGCCAACCTCCTGTATGAGAAGCGGTGAGCGTGAGCACAGCAGGTCCAGAGTAGTGTTCTGTTTAGCGTGGTTTTGTAATGAGAATGAGATGCCATAGGAGCTCACCTCAATTAGTCTGGTAGAGTTAGTTACATTACACGTCATTTCCCCTAAGGTCACAGAACCTAGCTACAGTGTTAAGTGAGCATTTCCTACATAGCCTGCAACTTGGAGAATCAGAAACCTTTGACTGGCTAAGTAGGCATGTAGTATGGAGTGGTGCCCAGGAAGGAGATCCGTCCTCGTTCTCCCATTATTTGCAACACAATGTCTTTATTTTGAACATGTTACTAAAATATAGTAATTGATTCCCGGCTGGTGTAGCTCAGTGGATTGAGCGCGGGCTGGGAACCAGAGGGTCCTGGTTCAATTCCCAGTTGGGGCACATGCCTGGGTTGCGGGCCAGGTCCCCGGTGAGGGCCATGTGAGAGGCAACCATACATTGTTCTTTCTCCCTCCCTTCTCCTCTCTCTGAAAATAAATAAATTTAAAAATAAAATATAGTAATTGAGAGGACTAGTTTTCAGTGGGCCTGACCACCACATGGGAAAGAAAAGGCTACTTCAAACGGTAGGGAATGCAAATAGCAAATGAGCTTGCTTCTAGGCAACAGAATTAACCACCCCCAGAGTACCCTGCTCCCTCCCAGCCAGGAGCCACCCTTCCTCCAAAGCTAGTTCCGTGCAGATTCTCTGGAGTAGCAGGGAACCTCGGAGTGGGGTATGTGGATTTTGGTCCGTTCTCCTGAAGGACTTCATGGTGAGAACAGAGGGTCATAACTGTACAATTCATTGCAGAAGTGGAATTGAAGGGAGAAAGAACCCCGTAGTCCTCTCCCCGCTCAGCTCTACGCAAAACCAGGTGGCAAGAACACAAGTTGAGCTCTTTTTTCTTTTTCTTTTTTTAAACTTTATGATTTGGGAATAAGTTTAGACTTAAAGAAAAAGTTGCATGAGTACTTACTTTTTAGCTTTCAAATCTAAGAAGTCTTTGCTACCTGGAGCATATTATTTGCCTTTTTAGTACTAAAAAGTTAAAGAAAGGATGACTTTTCTTTTTTTTTTTTAGGTATAAGTTAATATCCTCAGCTGTTTATCCTTATAAACTGCCTCAAATCTTTCTTTGAAAGGAGTGGAGGTATGGATGTGTAAATAGATTGAACGGTGCTAGGACCGGGCTTAGGGTAGGGCAGGTAGGTTATACGAGGAAGAAAGAGTCAGGGGCGAGGAGGATAGAAAGTAAGTGTCAGAGGAAAATGAAAGGAAATCTTAGGGCGTTGCCAGATGCCAGGAGAGGGGGAACAAGTTCATCAAAGCCGGCCACAGGGCAAGGGGATCTTCCCAAACAGGCCGTCTGTTTCCCTCCCTGGGTCTGGGCCAGGGCCCTGTCTGAATAGGCCTGAACAGGAAAGTACGTGTTCTCGAGTTCTGGTTTCTCTCTGCCCGCAGGTTTGGCCCCTACTACACCGAGCCAGTCATTGCCGGGTTGGACCCGAAGACCTTCAAGCCCTTCATTTGCTCTCTAGACCTCATTGGCTGCCCCATGGTGACTGACGACTTTGTGGTCAGTGGCACCTGTGCCGAGCAGATGTACGGGATGTGTGAGTCCCTCTGGGAGCCTGACATGGTGAGTTGGTTGCATGGAGTGGGCTGGGCTCTGAGGCACCCTCCCCTCCTTGGCCACAGAGAAGACTGTGTTTACCTTGCAGGCAATGGGGAGAATGGTGCAGGTAGGAGAGTGAGCCACAGCTTGGAGCCAGGGCCTGGGGTGGCTCCAGGGGAGAGTGTCCTCTGTTAAGGGACCCCAGTCAGTTACTTGCTATAACAAATGATTCCTCACATGGGTTTCCAGGGGTTTTACAGATTCGTTTAACAGGGTGTGAAGCATAGGGTCAGAGGCCGCTTAACCCTATGGGCTCTGGAGCCAGGTTGTCTGGGCTGGGAAACCAGCTTCACCCACTTAGTTATGTTCTTGGCGCCATTCCCTCAGCTGTAAAATAGGGGTACTAATAGAACCCACCTTATGTAAATGAAGGTGCGAGGAAGACATGAAAAGATTGGAGCCGTGCCTGACAATGAGGCTCGTCTGCTGTGCCAGCTCTGTCAGGCTCTGGAGAAACCAGGAGTCTGTCTTCAGGGCTCACTGCAGACGCCCAAATACCTGTTAAAATGCAGTTTGCTAGGAGGAGGCAGAGGAGGAAAGAAAGGGCCTGGCTGGCAGCAGGAACAGCCTGTGCAAAGATGCGCTGGGGCTGCTGGAGTGTGGGCGGGGCACTGGGGGAGGTGATGGCCCCGAGTGAGGTCGGGATGCGACTCCAAAATGCCCTGAATGCCGGGCTGAGTTTGAACTTTTTCTTTTGGTGTGGTGCCAAAGGCAGGAAGGAACCCGAGGGAATCAAAGGCCAGCAGTAGATGGCACAGGCCATTGTGTCACCAATAGGAGGCGCTGAGGTGCTGAGCAGAGATCCCGCGGTGGGAGGGCGGGGCAGCCAGAGTCCGGCGGACTTGGTGCTTTAGCGCAGAAGTGAGGGAGGTGGAGGTAGTGAGGACGCCCGAGTTTTCTGGCTAAACCATTGAAGAGAGAATGAAGACAGAGCAGGTCCAGGTGGAAACGCGTTGTCGTGGCTGGACAGGTAGAGTTTTGAAGGACCAGCTTGACACCCAGGGGGCGAGTCCATCAGACAGCTGGCACGGGAGCCAGATAAGGAGTCTTCTCTCCATTTTACAGGAGAGGAATTGAGGCTTAGTGAAGGGACAGAAGATGCGCCCAGGGTCATACTGCTGACTAGTGGAGGAAGTGCAGGGCTTAAATTTCCCTTACATAATCCTGCTTCCTTCTCAGAAGGAGCTGAGGGGCCTTTTAACTTTTGGCACAGAAGGGGCCCCAGCTGGGGTCTTTGAGCCTAGAAAAAAGACTCGAGGAGCCAGACCAGGCCAGGGTCTGCGGTGCGGGGACTGAGACTGCTGCTCCGTTGGCAGGACCCCGACCACCTGTTTGAGACCATCTCGCAAGCCATGCTGAACGCGGTGGACCGAGACGCAGTGTCCGGCATGGGCGTCGTCGTCCACGTCATGTGAGTGTGAGCCGGGCGTCTAGAAGCTTTGCAGACCTCCCCTTCCACACAAACGCCCCATCTTCCCAGCCCCCCGGTCAGGAGTGAGATAAGGCCTTTGTGGGAGGAACAGGATAGAAATCCATGCTTCCCTGAGGGGGGCAGCTGGGAGCCTGCCCAGATTCCCCTGGCCTCGGTCACATGAGGCCCCCCCACAACCCTGGGTCTCTCCCCTTGTTCACAACAGACCTCCCTTTTCTTCCTTAAGTGTCCCCAGAGTCTCAGGGATCTGGGTGGTGGCGCGCCTATTGTGGGCTCCCGTCCTCTCGCCCAACTCCCACTCTTGTGGAGCCCACAGCTGCGCAAAGCATTGCCAGCCTGGTCCCTAACTGCCATCCCCTTTTCCCTCTCGACTGTTCGGGGCTGTCACCAGCATGCTGACTGGATGAAATAGGTGTTCTCCTGCTGCTCTGCTTGAGTACATCCCAGAATGAGCACCGGGACCCTCTTGTTGTGGGAGAGCCTGCTTAATTCCCAGGAAAACGATTGGGACTGACAGAATGTATGGTCCCAAGGTTTGTGTATGTTCCTGGGACCTTCCTGAGCTACTTGTTCTCTGGGCCTGGGGGAGCTGCTTCCCTTCGGAGGGCTTCCCAGCCTGTCCCGAACCCTCTCCGCTCTCGATGGCCTCACCTACACCGGAGTGGCCCGTTTCTCCACCCCCTCCTCCCTTCAGGCTGAGGAAACGCGTGAGCGACACAGGCAGACGGTTAGGACAGCCACTTGTCCTGCAGTCTCAATGTCTGTGGTTCTCTTCCCTCTGCAGTGAGAAGGACAAAATCACCACCAGGACACTGAAGGCCCGCATGGACTAACCCTGCTCCCAGAGCCCATGTTTCTGTCTGTTTTTGTTTTTTAAGTAAAATAGTTTTTCTTTCATCCCTGCTTGAGTCTTTCTCCCCAGCTCCCTGTCCGATGGGGTGGTTACAAGCAGCTCTCAGGGTACAGGGCAGCCCTGGGGCGTTCTGACGGGCCGCGTATCCACTGGCACACGGGTGGGGACGATGTCTGCACATCACTGGTTGAGTGCCTGCTATGACTTAGGCCCTGCCCGCACCAAGTGCCTTGCACATTCTGGCACTCGACCATAGGTCCTCAGTTTGCACAGTAACGCCAGCTAACAAACCAGCTCCAGGGCCATGCTCTTAACCAAGCTTATTAACCACGTCTGAAAGCGGTGAAAGCGGGCGACCAGAGTCGGGTCCTTCCAGACTCCAGCCATATGTTGATTCAGCCCAAGCAGCCTCTGATACTGGGACCAAAACCTCTTAATTTTGAAAACAAAACAAAAAACAAGCAGCTCATTTCCAAAGGACTCTCACATAACAGATGTGTACACAAAGTTTTTTGAGTTTTATTTTCCTCGGGTTGGAGATTCATCTTAACACGCATGCATTTTAAAACAGTGACGGGCTCACGCTGTTCTGAGGAGACATGAGACAAGCACAGGGGGCTGGAAATTCCTATTTAAAAAATGGAAATTGCAGTGGGAAATGGAAGTCACACACGTATGGTGGGATGATAGTTTATCCTGCTCCCCCCAAAATTTAATCTATACTTAATTCACATTTTTTTATAATAGTCTGACCTGGTGCTTGGGTGTGCTGAGTGGCACCAGGCCTTTCCCCAAAGGCTGTTGGTTCCTACCTCCTCACGAAATGGCTCTGAGTAAGGGGAAGGGGCTCCTCTGGAAGATTCCTCTCCAGCCTCCGAAGGATCTCAGCACCCTTCAGAGGCAGTCTTCATAAGTGGCACATATCAGAGGGAGGCTGGGGCCATGTCACTGCCCCCTGTAGATGGCTGGTACGTTTGGGGGTACTTATTTGAAAGTTTTCCCTTTGATTCCTGTGCTCAGAGTGGACCCCCCTCCACACATTTCTGCCACAAAGAGGTGAGGTCCCGGGGCTCGGAGCCACCGGCCTAAGGCCAGGGCTCTGAGCGTTGTTTAAACGCTTCGGCCCCTAACACGCCAGCAGCGCAAATTGCAGGGGAGAGCTGAAGTTTTTTCTCCCCCAACTTGAACTGGTAAAGAGACAGCTAGGGGGTGGGACTGGCTACTGAGAAAAGTCCTGGGTCTTTGGTCCCCCTCCCCAGGGCAGGCCCTGGCAGACTGACGGGGGGAGTCTCTAGGGCAGGGGTCTGTAGTCCCGAACCCTGAGTACCACCTAGAGCACAGGCAAGAGAAACAAGTGAAGTAGGAAGAGCTGCCTGTGGTGGGAATTTAGGGAGTGCCACTGAGAAGAGCCACAGGGGCAACCTGTGGCACGTGCCACAGACCAGTAACCCCTGAGCAAGGTAAAGAGAGATGGAGCACTGCAGTCTGTGCTCCTGGAGTTGCTGGCTTCCCAGCCCCGCCCCGAACCCCCCCCACCATGGGGCTCAGGGAAGGAGCTCAGACTGGGAGGATGAGACCACTGGTTTGTGAACAGGAACAAGGGCCAGAGGCCTTCATCTCAGCGGTGTTTCTAGACAACCCTTCGCTGTGGCTGGGAAAGCAGTTTCTTAGCTGTAGACGCAGAACAAGGGCGGGATGGGAGAAGCTGTGACTGGTTAGGCAGTAGTAGAGGGACTGAGAGGCGGATCTTGCGCTTCATCCCCCTCCAGGCCTCACCCAGGCAGCCATGTCCTGTTCTTACACCGTTGTTCTCGGGACCCAGAATTACGCTAGGACGCCGTAAGGCTGCTGAGTTTCATGGCCGCAAAGAGTGAGGTTGAGGGTCGTTACTTCCCCTCAGATGCCTTCTCTGCTCAGAAAGGGAACGATGGGATTCAGAAAACGAAAGTGGGGGCGGACAAAAGCTTGGGGGTCTGTTCACTTTCTCTACATTCAGACTGCAAACCAAATAGAATATCTTCATCATTATTAAAAAAGAGAAAGAAAACTTGTATAAACCAAGATAAATAGCTTTTAAACATCTGAATGAATGCCAAAAGAATTAAGAGGGCCAAACCCAAGGCTTTGAAAATAGCACAAAGACCTTTAAAAAAAAAAATCTAAAATTCACCAAACCTCAGCTCAAATATTCTGACCCAATTGACAACACTGTCAGAAACACAAAAGAGCATTTGAAACAGGGCGCTACCTCAAAATGTAAACAATGTATAAAAAAACCCACAAAGACACAAAACTCAAGGTTAGAGAAGTTAGATACCTGGCAGCTCGTCTCTAACGGACGGGACTGGGTTACTCAGACACGAGTGGCAACGTGACCAGCAGACCAGACGCAGGCAGCCGCGGGAGCCCTGGGGCCGAGGCGGCCGCGCGTTGCCAGAGGACACCTGCCAACCTTTGGCGATGCCAGGTCTATGAGCAGATCCAAATTTTCACTCTTGATTAGAAGGTGGGGAAATCAAGTCCAAACATTATTCCTACATAACCCCTTCCTCAAGTCAGTT
The DNA here is from genome assembly GCA_004026765.1 of Micronycteris hirsuta. Lineage (NCBI taxonomy): Eukaryota > Metazoa > Chordata > Mammalia > Chiroptera > Phyllostomidae > Micronycteris > Micronycteris hirsuta. The sequence goes on along the minus strand of PVJI01000099.1, from coordinate 46,595 downwards.
TTGTTTTCTCCATGGGCCACTCGGGTTCAAGTCCTTCCCCAAGTCACCTCACGGTCTTACAGCGGATGTTCTGAGCTACCTATGGCCCCTTCATCTGCTTCTTCCAGAAGGGTCCCAGCCACTCCAGGAGTCCAAAAATAGTGTCTCCTTTCCTTCCTGACCAAAATGCTACAAGTCGGGCACAGAGACCGTGCTCGTTCCTGCTCCAGAAGCTGAGCTTGGCCAGGTTTGAAGGGAGCCACAGGAAACCAATCCATTCATTTAAAATGCTTCCACAAACTCTTCGCATCTGTGGGGTTTTATCGCATCTCATCCTAAATCCCCAGTCCCTGGTGAGGGGTTGAGAAGATTCCATAATGTACCTCCCCCAACGCCAGGCTGTTTTCTCTCCAGCCAGACCAGACTGCTCAGACGTCATCACAGAATGACCCTCAGTTCAATTCTGAGGCCCGGACAGCCAGGCTCAGAAGGTGGGCGGAGCTCCTGAAGGAAGCTGCAGGAAGCCACTCCTGAGGAAGCCTGTGGGTGGCGGATGTGCTAAAAGTCTAGGAGGGGCATCAAGGAAAAACAGCCCAGAGGCTGGGCTCAGGTCCAATCCTACCTCAAACCTCCAAATTGGATTTCCTGGGTCACATCCTCAAATGATCCAGAAACAACCTCAGGCTTGGGCGCCATACTCCGAGGTAGGAGGCATCACTCCCTGCTGGCCGTAAGGTCCAGGTGACAAACGACAGGCACAGGGAGTCAGATTACCTACATAATGGCCCGAAGAGGAATCTCTGGGAGGAGCACCCCAGGTGCCTGGAGGTGTGTGCCCAGCTGAAAGCTCACCCACAAGTGAGTGTGCCTGGGAGAAGGTCAGAGGGAAGAAAATGGATGGGGGGCATGAGCCCTCATTTTATACTCATCAGCTTCGGCTTCTGGGGTTTCTCCAAGGGAACAAAACCGTTCAAGCACAAGAGTCCTTTCTAGTTCTTGACAAAGTGGGAGGCAGGCCTTACAGAGGAGACATCAGAACTCCAGTGGCCAAGAGAGCGCAGGGGCTTGAGCGATGATCACAGGGTTCTCTGAGAACCCGCCGTCCAGAGCCCTGCAGCAGCCCCCGTCCCTCACCATCCCGAGAGGGTGAGCACGCTCCCCTCTGAGCTCTGTGGTTCTGCTCCAAGATGACTGATGCTGAGCTGCAGTGTCCCGGCAGGAGGGCAGCGTTCAGAGGAAGGGGTCCCTGGGACCCGAGAGGAAAGGTGCAGGGAGTTGTGCACAACACTTCAGGAAATTAAAAAGTTAGCGCAGCAGGGCTGAGGTGTCTGGCCTCCTCTCCTCCAGTGTCAGAGCGCTGGGCTCTGAGAGGACCCTTGGCCGGGTCTGCAGGGTGCCCCTGTGACAGAGGGGACTCAGGGCAGGGGCGGGGAGGGCATAACACATCATTATAAATAGCAGACCTGGTGCAATGAAATTTCAGAAAAACCCAGATAAGCCCACAGTCACCTCTAGCCCCAAGGTATTTTAAAAGGCTACAAGGTACCAAAAAGGAAACCCTGGTCAAATGGGGGGATCAAAGGTAGCAGGAGGTGAGGCTACATCCTATGAGCACTTGCACACACAGCACGTCCCCTCCCCCGAGAGCCTCTCTCGTCACAGGCTGCAGTCTCACTGCCGAAGCCCTCCCCGCCCCACTGCTCCCACCCCTCCCATCTAGCCCCGACCCGTGTCTCATCCTCTGGCTCTGGCTGAAGGTAGAAGGTCACTACGTCAGGATGTTGGACATGAATTCATTGAAGCGTTTGGAGTACTGCTCAGGGTTCACAGTCGAGATCTCGGCCCCCGCCTGTAATACACAGAGGCTGATCAGGTCCAGCTCCTCAGCTCTCGTCGGCAGGCTGCACCTGGCAGGGGCCTGGGTATTCAGGAGACTTGGGACCTGCACTAGAGCTGAGTACGACCCCTCAGACTGGGCAGGCCACCTCAAGAAGTGGTGGCTATGTCTCAGAATTGCCCTAGCCCCTCCTCTGATTCACAACCCCAGAGTTTCACCCACTAAAGCAGAGGCAGGTGCTGGGCAAGTAGCAGAGAGACTCTGGATCTCCGAGGGAGCCGCTTTTGGGAGAACAGTAGCTTCAAGTCCACAGGGAAATGGACCTCTGGGGGGCAGTGTGGGCATGTGAATAAAGCTATTACTGGCAGCCCACAGGATGAACCACATGCCCAGCAGCCCTGGGGAAAGATGCCATTGGGCTCAGAGGATCAAGGGAAAAACAAGTTGGGCATACTGCCCAGGGGTGGCACACGGGTGGCAGAGAGAACACCAGGCAACCCCACGGCTGCTCTTCCTGCTCCCTGTCCCAGGGGCGGGGGGGAGGGAGAGGCCTCCGAAGCAGGGCCTGAGGTCTGGGGCCCGGCCACGGGGCCCGGCCAGAGCGGGGAGGACTCACCCCGTGCTTCACCGTTTTGGCGGCGTGTGCGGCCTTCTTCTTCGTGTCATAGGGCGTGAGGATGTCAATGATGGCCATGAAGTAGACCTCCTTCTTGGGGGCACCTGCGGGGAAGCAACAAGGAGCAAGAGGTGGCAGGGGGGACAGCAGAAAGTAGCTGGGTCCATAGCCCTTCAGATAGGAGATCCAAACTGATCCCTCTCGTTTTGGATCTGAGAAAAAAATGACTAAGGGAGTCCTCAGAAGCTTTCATAGCTGTTCTCTTACTTGGTTTTCACAGCTCCCTATGGGGATATGAGAGTCTTTATAAGTTTCTGTCCACTCCGCAAACCAGAGAACCATGCAACAAACATCCAGGACAAGCAGAAGGGGGACGAAAGGCCTAACGGAGAAGGACCCCAGGGGCCAGAAGACAGAGTTGCTGGTGATGACTCATTATGGGAGCCTGGACGTAGAAAGAGGCCAAAGTCAGCAATTACTGAGGTGTCGGTCCAGATACGCACAGGACATCTAAACAATGGGCCAGAGGTGGGCAGGGCAGGCATCGGCTCCTACTCACTTTCATGGCTTTTCATGGCATAAACATCCACAGAGGGATCAAACTCCCCGGGGCCGAAGAAGCGAGGAAAGCTGAGGAGGTTGCCGGGGCTGTCCGGAGGTGTGCCGTAGGAGCAGAGCAGGCTGCCGCCCACCCCGTCATTCTCACACTCCTCGTCCTCTGCCCGCTCCTCCACCTCCATCTCCTCCTGCTCGGCCCGGTCCACGTCGTGGATGCCCACCAGCAGGCTGTAGTCCATGATCTTCAGCTGGGCCAGAAACTGGGGGAGCAGGGGGGAAGGGGAGAGAGGAAGAGGTTACACAGGACATCCAGTGGCATCTGAAAGGGGAGAAGAGCGCGTTCCTTTCAAATCAGTTCTCCAACTCTGAAGCACAACAGAGAAGACGACGTCAGAGTCTCTGCCCTCGGTGAGCTCAATGTCTAATGGCGAAGGCAGCCGCCCCACAAGGGCAAGGAGCTGCAGGGGCCCAGAGCGGCGGGGCTGGAGGGCCTCCCTGCGGAAAGGGGGTGAGGCTGAGCCTGAGGGGTAAGGAGTCAGGCAGGCAGGGCTGCAGGAGGAAAGGCGGACTGAGCACGGCAGGAAGACGGGACAGTCACATGGTCTGGGGCCGAGAGAGGCCACGGCCAGTTCGAGGACAGATGTAAGGAACGCTTCACTGCGTAAGCCAGAGATGGATCAACATAGCAGTGCCTTTCAAACCGTGAGTGTCAACCCATTGTGAACGCTAAATCTAATTCAGTGGGCTGAGACTGGGGTTTTTAAAATTATTATTAAATACTATAGAATAGAGTTAAAAAATTGAGTACATCACATGAAGTAAAGGTAGACAGTATTTCATTGTGTGTGTGTGTGTGTGTGTGTGTGTGTGTATACGTTCGGTTGCAAGGTAAAATGTACTTCTAACTGTGGGTAATAGGCAAAGTTTGAAAAACTATACAATTTAGCTTCTTTACTAGTCAGGGTAAAAATGGGGAGAAAAAGAAAAGGAAACGCTTTGTAAGAATGACAGAGCCAACCCACATTCTTAACTCTCCCCTCAAGGTCAAAGAGGCTACGTGGCAAGGGGGAAGATGCTGGGGTCCTTGCACCTGCACCGCCCCCGCCCCCCCAACAAGCCTCAGTTTCTCGTCTATACAACATGTTGTGAGCAGAACGGCACCTCAGGTCTGCTGATCTGGGACTCCATGACCTGGAGAAGAACGGAGTGTGGGAATGACAGAGGAAAGAAACGGCCGGCCAGCATTCCAGTCTGGCTAACGGTGACGCCAGAGGCACAGGTCTAAACCCTCTGTGGACCAGCCGGCAGCCACCACCAGCCCCGCGCCAGGCATTCTGCCGTGGCCACAAATGGAGCCTGCAGCGCTGTGCAATGGCCCGGCTGACCACTGTGATGAAGGAACTAGGAGAAGTATAATGGGACCAGGGAGGCTCTACACACAGGCCCAGAAAACAACTCGAAGCACAAGAAGCCCCAGTGACAGGAGATCAGCAGAATCTCCTCAGTAGAGAAAGAAAGGCGGGGGCGCCGCTGCAAGCTCCGCGGGACAAAGCCTCCTCAAGGCCTAGGAGAAGGGGCCGGGGTCCCAGAAGAGACAGCCCATGACCACACCCCTCCTATCCACCTGAGAACACTCACACAGCAATGCGTAAGTGAAAACAAATGAATTGTGGAAACTGCTGTAAATTCTTCCTTGAAGCAAAGTAGGGAGAAAAGCAGGGAGGGAAGGAGAAAGACTGAACAAACTGAATATCAGAATAAAGGCACAGACGTATTAGGGAATGATTAAGGAAAAGTTTCCTAGCCAAAAGAAGTTTGTCAAACCCATGTTCACAGCAGAATTATTCACAAGGAAGCCACTCCAGCGTGATGGTTAATATTATGTGTCTACTTAGGGCCACTAGGTACCCAAACATTTGATCAATATCACTGAGTGTGTCTGCGAGGGTGCTTATGAATGAATTAACATGTGAATGGGTGAAGTGAGTAGAGCAGATTGCCCTCCCTAATCTGGGTGGGCATCATCCAATCAATTGAAGGCCTGAACGGAACAAAAAGGCTGAGCCTCCTGGGAGTGGAAGGGAGCCTCCCCTTCCCACCTGCCTCTGCGCTGGGGCGCAGTTTTAGCCTCTCTTCAGATGCGGCCTGAAACACGCACCCTTTCCAGCGCCTCGAGCCTGCGGGCCTCTGGACTGAAACCAGACCACCAGCTCCCCTGGGTCGCTAAGCTGTAGATGTTGACACCTGTCAGCCTCCACAATCGCGAGAGCCAATTTCTTAAAACAAACACCTATCGGTCAATTTGTCTGTCTGTCAGTCTGTCTGCAGCCTGTTGGTTCTGTTTCTCTGGATCACCCTAACTAACCTACCAAAAGTCCACTGGTGGGTGAGCAGGCAAACACAATACATTCGTGCCGTCAGCAGACACACGACGGAGCGTCACGCAGCCTCAGAGAGGAAGACATACTGACCTGTGCTGCGTCACGGATGGGCCGTCAAGGCGTTACGGTAGGTGAAAGGAGTCCCACAAACAGAACAAAGACTGCATGATGCCATTCCTGGGAGGTTCCCACAGGGGTCAGTCCCACAGACACAGAAAGCACGGTGACTGTGGGGCCAGGGAGCAGGGGAAACGGGGCACTAATGTTGAATGGGTAGAGTTTCAGTCCGGGACGAAGGAGTTCTGGAGGTGGATGGTGGGGATGGTTGGACAACAGTGTGGATATACTTAATGGCACTGAAATGTACGCTTAAAATGGTTAAGAGAGAAAACATTTTTAAAGCTTTATAGGGTTTAGTTTCAATGAGCAGGCTCCCAATTTATTTAAGTAGAAAGAGACACTGAGTTACCAGGCATCAGTTATCAGCTGTCACAGTCACTACTGAACCCCCAGAAGGTGGAAGGTCAGTGGAGAACCAGGGCCAGTGAGAGGCAAGGCTGGCGGGTCTCCCTGGCTGGCTTCCTGCCACTCTGGTGGCTGGACGCTCTGCCGTGGGAATCACCAGAAAGGAAGACTGAAGGCGAGTCGGAGCAGGTGTCGGAGCAGGTGAGGAAAGCTGACACACACTGTCTCGCACGGGACGTGCATCCACACCAGCGTCAGGTGCAGGCACCCACCCACGCTGCTCGAATCCCACCCTTCCTCTTGTCCGCTACTCTTGGAAAGCGGCGACTCCGATTTTTTCTTAAAGAGCCTCCTGCTCTGAAGAAAAGAGGGTTCCTGCTCAACTAAGCTGAAAACAAGGTTACTAAGTACCTCTACGTCCCGTTTCAGTTTTTCCAGAAAGTTCTTTTTACTCTCCTCTCCCACATGCAACTTTTGCCCTTCGTTGAGGAAGTCATTGTCTTTGAATGTGGGCAAGTCCTTGGCCTGGAAGAACAAGAGCAGAGTTAGCGGGGCAGCCTGACTCGCTCCCCCAAGGACCCCTGCTGGGGGCGGGGGCGCAGAAAGCGGCAGGGTCTTCAGAGCACAGGCGATCAACCTGCCCGACCAGCAGCTCGGCCCAGGGGGCTGCAGGCCCGGACTCTGGGCGAGCAAGGCTGGCAAATGTGTGGCACGTGTCTGATGTGACGGCTGACCAAAGCTCACCCTCCTGCTGGGCCTGGACCGCCTCAGGCCGCACCTGACACGGACACTGCCGACCTCCAGGACTACAAAGAATCCCGCAAGGCCACAGGTAGAAGGCTAGAGACCAAGGCCAAGGCGGAGGCCAGGCAGGTGCTTGGTGGCACAGAGCACTGACAGACTGCACGTCTGGGAAGTGGGCTAGGGGCGGTGGGGGAGGAAGCAACGGGACGGCCAATAGGAGACTGCATTCCCAGCGACCCGTCCCACACTCATCGGCAGCAGTCCCAGCGTACCTTCTCCTTGTCACTCGCTTCTCTGGCCACAGTAGAACCCTGAAAGGACAAGAGCCATCAGGACAGGTCCAGCTGAGGCAAGTTCCACTGAGCAAGAAAACATGCACCCGTCTTTGGGGAGAGGCAGCAGGTGAGCTGCAGCAGGCTGGTCAGAGCCCCAGAGTGGCCAGGGAGCAGTGACTCATTCACTTCCTCTGTCACAGACGGGTCACAGAGCTTTGACTCCCTACGCGTACGGTGCGTGCTCAGGAAACAGGACCATGCCCAGAGTCTCAGTCCCTGCCCTTGGGGAACCGTCCTTCTGACAGGGGAGACAGGCATTAAGCACTGGTGACAAAATTAATTAATCCATTAATCGCAATGGTGCTAAGCGGTACAGGAGAGGAGACAGGATACTCTGAGGGCTCGATGCACAGGGGAGAGGCCTGGACTGGAGAGGGACACTGGCCAAGGCCTGCTTCCTGGAACAAGTGACATTTGAACTGAGCTCGGAAGGGTGAGTAGGAAGTAACCGGTGGGGGAAGGTGCAGGTGGAGAAAAGGGTAGGAAGGGAAATGACACCGCGCAGCCTAGGTGAGGTCTGGGGGACGAGGAGAGCACAGACACTGCAGGGACGGACAGGACACCAGTGTGGCTGCAGCAGACACACGGACAGCAGCGTGAGGTGACTGTGAGGCCAGGAAGTGAGGTTCCAGAACAGCGGGGCGCGGGGGTTCACAGGCACAAGTGTGTTCTTTTCCGCGTCTGGAAATGCATCTGTGCTGTCGGTCCGTGGGGCCGGGACAGAGGCCAGCGTGCACGCGTCGGAACGGCCTGTCCCATGCGGCTGCCCTTACTGTGCATGTCCCACTGACCGGAGTTGCAGAATGTCGACTGTTACATAAATATGGCACATTGGGGGCTTAAATAACCTCCTGTCACTGTCACCTGAACTTCAAGCAGCCTTTGGCCCACAAGAATCAGGCCTATCGACTCCAGAGCCACCTGTCCACACCAAACATGCATTCTGGCTTTCCCATTACGTGGCCGTTGGAGCCGTGGCCCTTCTGAGCCTCGGGGGGAGAGCAGCCATGCAGCTGGGAAGCAGAGCCGTTTACCTTGAGGTCATACTTGCGGTGCACAGTGAGCCGATGGCTGAACACATTCCTGGTGACCACCATGTAGGTTTCCACCCCATCCACGGTCAGGCGGTACATGCCCAGGAACTGGGGCAGAAGGGTGTTGCCGTGGCACTCCACGATGAACTGCAAAGGGAGGGAGGCAGGTTACGGAGCAGAGGAAGGTGCCAGGACGGACGGGGCTCCCCCCAGGCAAAACGCTCCCTGCCCGGGATGCTAAACTGGGTTCTGTGAAGTCACGGGGCTCCTTGGACTTACAACAGGCAATCACCACCCCCACCCCCAGCTGGCATAACAGAGTAAGGCTGGGCAGGCACTGCAGACCCTGCAGTTTCATCTTTGTGGGATTCCACTTTAGGAACATCACTGATCTAGGCCTTGCAGCGCCTGTGCCGGAAGTGGGAAAGCCACGGGCAGAGAGGGGCTGCAGGGGCTGGAGCGTGATCTGGCTGCCTGGGAAAACAGAGCGGCTGCAGACCAAAAGCTCCTGCCCACGCCCCGCCCTGGGGCTTTCTGCTGCAGTGCCCAGAAGGCCGGAAGGCCCTCTCCCCACCTCTCGGGGGCCCCGGAGAGAAGCCCGTTTTCCCTGAAGACCCAAGCAGGCTGGGGACAGGCACTCAGATATGCCACTGCACCCCCGCTTTTCTCATGGACAGGCTCCAGATGAGTGGGGAGTTGGAATGGGAGGGAAAGCAGCCCTGCCAAGCCAACGGGACCTCCTGGAGAAGACACGAGGCAGGTGCCAGAGTGTGAAAACTTCCCAAGTCTGGCAAGAAACAGCTGTTCAACTGTGACTGAGTCAGTAACATGCCTTCGTTTCTCCTTTCAAATTGCTTCAAATGGGCATTTCTCCTCCCAGAAACACGGTACCCGGAAGGGCCAGGGCTCGGCTATCAGCAGCTATCTGCCATGGCCAGCTGCTCCCCCAGGCCCCCGTTCCCTCGCCCCGCCCACCCCCACTGTCCAGGCTCGGGACTCACCGTACCTGGTGGTACTTCTTCAAGATGTTGTGCATCTCGGCTACATCCTCGCTCGACACGGTCTTGATGACAAAGCGCCGGTCGTAGGTGGTGAGGAACCGGGTGCCGCAGCGGCCCTGGCTGTCACTGTTGATGGGGGCGCTGCGCGTCACTGAGTTCTGATGGACGAGACAAGAGCAGCCGGTCTTGGGAGGGGGATGGACTCTGACTTTCAGGCTGAGTCTGCTACTGTGGGCCAGACTGCTCTGAAGCCGGCAACGCTGAGACAGATGGGACCCTGCCCACCCCATTTCTCACAGGAAGTTCCGATTTCTCCCAGAAGTCCTCCTTCAGAGTGACAACAGTCGTTCCTAACCCCTGACTGGGCTGAGAAGAGGGTTCCCGTGAAACAGCTCCTCTCATCCCCAGCCCAGACAGCAGGGAACCGGGTCCCGGGCCTGCCCTTCACGTGCGATAGGACCCTTGGGGGAGCCACCTCACTCCTCTGCTCCTGAGCCCCCTCGCCGGGAACACGAGCAGGCAGACTGAGATGACTGCCCAGTCCTGGGGTGACAAAGATAAAGCTTTAGAAATAGTCAGTAAGCCCAGCATGAACCTGCGAAGAACAGTCACTCCCTCTCCCTGGACGTACGGAGGCCAGAAAACCCGCCCCACAGCAGGAAGTTGGCCCTCATCTCCCTGCCCAGCTCCTCTCCCTGCCGCTGCGTATCGCTGCAGGGACACGAGGCAGTTCCCAGGAGCTTCTCTGGCTCTGCCCCTGCTCCTCCTCGGGGCCCCATTCCCACTGGGATCGGGGAGCAGCAGAAGCCTCCGGAGGAGGGCAAACACCAGAGGGATGTGTTTGCCAAGCAGACGCCGGGAGAAGCCCTTTGGGAGGCAAGGCAGGGAGGAACATCCCAACTGTCCCTATCCCCAAGAAAACACAGGGGGCAATCTGCCCACAGAAACGTCTCCTCCCTAAGCAGCTCCTTGTCTCCTGCCCAGGAGCTGACTCCAGACCGACGTCAGACTGAAGTCGGACGTGGTGAGCAGCCCCCCAGAGTGTCCCCAGTGCGGAAATGCTGAGTACACTACGTGATGGAGGAAGACGGGGAGGCCTCCAGCCCAGCGGGGAGTCTAGTCCTCCCCGCACCTCATCTTCGGGCAGTCTTTTCTGACTCCCTCAACCATGGGGAGTCCAAGAGCACGGAGTCCCTCCCTGCACACTGTCCTCCCTGTCCCGATTTCGGTCCTGATGGCCATATGCCCACAAGGCTAACAGAGAAACCAGACACTGCAAGGAGGCGGTAAGAGGCCGAGGGGAGGGGAAGGTGCCGCAGAGGAAGGAGGGGGTCTGAGCAGGTTACTGGGGTTGCCACGACAGCAAGGAAGTCTCAGGTCCCAAGCAGGGCGCAAGTCCATTTAGGGTTTGGTCCTGACAGGGGGCCTCCGGGGCTTCCCAGGACTTCTGAGACGCTCCAGACTGCCCAAGCCCCTCTCACAGCCCCTCGTCCGCCTCCAGGATACACATCTTTGCAGGAGGCCTCCAGAGGGGAGGAGGGGCTGGGGGGAGGCTCACCCCATCTGCTTGGCGTGAACTACCCTGGGAAAGGCCTCCTAGGAGTGAGGTAGAGGAGTTACAGTGCTTTAAAAGCCTGGGGCACCCACTGTAGCTTTCACTAGGCTGTATGTACACTCCACGTCCCCCCACAGGCAACGGAAAGTCAGCTCTATTTCTTGCTGCTACAGAAGCGAAGCGGGAGATTCTCCCACCTTCGCCACCAGGCAGTCTGCAAGGGAAGACGGTCCAGGGAAGGTGCGAGGTGGGGAAGCACAGACTGTAAGTCAGACCATAACGTCCTGGACACCGGGACTGGTTCCTCCCCACAGGACCGAGTCCTCTGTGACATCATCACCCCCTGAAGGGGGCCGTCTCCCTGCCGTACCTAGCCCCCTCCCAACATCAGGACAGGGGACAAGTTTAGGAGGTGGTACTCATACCTGGCAAGAGGTTACACTACCCTTGAAGTCTTCCTTTTCTAATCTGTCTTATCTGCTTTAAGAGGCCTCAGCTCTCGCTGGCAACAATTCTTTCTCTTTTAAGTCAAACTACGAAGGAAGAGGGTTCTTCAGCCTAGACTGGGAACGTCAGACTGCAGTGAAACATCTTCCGTGCCCCCTCTCCCTCCCGCTGCTCTCCCGCCCGGGGCGGCAGCCTGACCCGTGAGGCATCGTGGGGAGCACCAAGGCCCTCACCCCTCCACGGGCCCACCAGCACAGAAGAAGAGACTGTCTGGGCCGGACAGAAACGGGACAGGAAGACCCAGCACAAGAACAGCAGACACTTTTTTCTCCACTTGCCCTGTGGCCCCCTGACCCCACTCCACTGGCGGACCCCGCCAATCTCGCAAAGACGCCAGTACCTGGTAATCCTGATCGTCAATCCCAAACCTTTCCCGAAGATTCCGAAACACCATGGGGCAGTACTCCTTAAACTTAAAGCGGCTGGGGAGGTTCTCCCTAGGGAAAAGCAGAGACACGCCTCTGTGAACGTCCTCTTGCTCATCTGAATCCTCCCCGCAGAACTCTCCAAGAGTGGCCTGCAGATCGCGGGGACCCGAACAATCTGCACTGCTCCACATGGAAGTTTCCAGGCCCCAGAAATTCTGGACGTGAGTCTGGAAAGGTTCTTTTTAAGCACTCTGGGTGATTCTGAGCCTGTGAAAGCTAAAAATCTTTACATACCTTGTGTTCACTTTGTAAAAATTAATCTAGCTGTACACTTACAATTTGTGTACATTTTTTGGAGCGCATGTTACCTTTCAATAACGTTTCCATTAAAGGAAAAAAAGCTCACCTGCCGGGAGGTGAGGCTGAGGGCAGACCCCACTCCACAAGCGCTGCACTCACCACGGCCAGTCCAGCTGCCGGGAAGCAGCCGTCAGTCTGACTGCTGCGGGGAAAGGCCTTCCTCCTTCGAGAACCCCTCTCCTCTGGGGACGCTCCTACCAAACGCCCTGGTTATATCCAGGAAGCGGCGTCCTTGGCTTCCACTGGGATGGAGAAGGGGTACCCTCGAAGTCGGGCTCCTCGGTCAGTTGCCCGGGATCCCATCTCCTCATGGAGCCTGTTTGCTAGCGCCGAGGCCCACCCTGCCCACTCTGCGGTCACCCCACCGGCTCCCAGGAGGAGAGAGAATCCCCGAAGTGGTGCCTCCTCCAAGGCTGCCCTGCTGGCAACAGTCACCCTGCTTGGGAGCTCCCTTTCAGAAATATGTCCCTCTGCCTCCTCCAGGACGACAGAGTTCAAGGAAATCAAAAGCAGTGGCTTTCATGGGTCAAACTGGCCAACGACCATTTTTGTAAATGAAGTCTTATTGGAGAACTTAAATAAATAAATAAATAGCGGGAGCTTCTCGTGAAGGCAGACTAGTCTGCCTTATTGTATCCCTGCCTCCTAGTACATAGAGCTGTAGTTTGATAACTGGCACATTAACAGTCACTGGAAGGACAAAGGGAATAGAGAAAGATAAAACAAAATAAGAGACTGGATGCTCTGCTTTAGACCAAGATGTTAAGGTGACGGAACTTCACCAGAGGTCACGGACCCTAAAATGGGCAGTGGTACGATGGCCTCTCGCAGGGCCCTGGCCTTTGGGACAGAACAACCTTCTTTCCTGCCTCCCAGTGGAGGGCTGGCTGCCTCTCCTTGCTCAGGTGGTGTGACACTGTGATGTGTGGGTAATAAAAAGTATAAACCAGCCCGGCTGGTGTGGCTCAGTGGATTGAGTGCGGGCTGGGAACCAGAGGGTCCCGGTTCGATTCCCAGTGGGGGCACATGCCTGGGTTGCAGGCCAGGTCCCCAGGGGGGGGCACTTGGGAGGCAACCACACACTGATATTTCTCTCCCTCTCTTTCTCCCTCCCTTCCCCTCTTTAAAAAAAAATCAATAAATAAAATATTTTCTAAAAAAGTATAAACCATATTTTGCTGTGTGTAATGCGCCCCCATGTATAATGCACACCCACATCTTTGGCCCAAACTTTCAGGAAAAAAATCTTTCAATTTTTAATTCAATTATTTACTTATTTATATTTAGAAACAAAACTGATTATTGTATTCCAGGGTATTATTTTGCATACAGATATCATTATTGCTTTCTAGAGTTACACTTTTAATGCACAAATATAAATAAAAGAATTAAAAACATTTATAAAGATATGGAATGTCTTTGCACACCCTTATTTCTTCCTGAAAAATCTGGGCAAAAAAGTGCACATTATACACGGCAAAATACGGTATTGGGTTTTCATTCCTGTTTCTGACACAAAGCTCCTCCAGCCTCTGCGACGTTTTCAGTGACAAGAGCAAAAAGGCATCTTCTGTTATCCTCAACACGCCCTTTCAACCACACCTGCATTTCTGTTAGTGAGGTGACTTTTGGAAAGCCTCTAAGGATGAGTGCGGTTGCCAGGGGAACCAACCAGGATTACAGGGTTGAAATTTTCAGGCAGGGGAGAGTGGCTGGAGGTTGAATCCTTCGCCAAAGGCCAATTATTTAATTAATCATGCCTTCATCATGAAGCCTGCATAAAAAACCAAAAGGGCTGTGTTCAGAAGCTTCCAGGTTGGTGAACACGTGGAGGTGTGGGGAGAGGGGGGCACCCGGAGAAGGCGTGGAAACTCGGCACCCTTTCCCCATACCTTGCCCTCCGTATCTCTTCCATCTGGCTGTTCTTGAGTTGTAATCTTTAAAACTAAACAGCAATCTAGTAAGTAAACTGTTCTCCTGTGTTCTGTGAGCCAGTGGAACAAACTAATTGAATCCAAGGGGGAAGGTCATGGGAACCTCCAATCTGTACAGGCTGGTCAGAAGCACAGGTGACAACCTAGACTTGTGACTGGCATCTGAAGTGGGGAGGCAGCAGTCTTGTGGGACTGAACCCTAAATTCATGGGACCTAGCTTGAATTGACAGACAGCCAGATGGTGTCCTATGGAATGTCAGTAATGTGAGGGTAGAGGAGAAACACAGGAGAATTTTTCTTCTGTACAGGTGGCCACTTAGCAAGCGTCAGCTATGAAGACAGCTTCTCGAATAACATGTCATTACTATGGCAGAGAGAGGTCACTGGGACATTTTCAAATCAAGCTTCGCCTCCCAGCTAACAGTCTGAGGTTAGTGGGGTGATAGAGCCCAGCTGGTGAGGTGGTGGGGACTGTGGAACAATGGAGAGTGGGACCAGGATTCAAGTGCAGAAAGGAAGAGAGTGTGAGCAGCAAACAGTTCGCGGGGTGACCCACAGTGGGATAAAAATCGAGGCCTCCAAACGGCTTAGAGCAGGCCCCATGCTGTGCTAGGTGAGACGGCTGCTTCACCGAAGCCGGAGACGACCTTCAGACCCCAGTGTCAATCCAAGGAGCCACAGTGAACAAAAGCGGGAAGAGGGACTTTGGACAGCACCCTCGGGCACCGTGCTCAGCCTGTGGCTCACACACCAGTTGAAGAGGAGAAAGCTTGGCTGCATCCCAGGCCAGGAGCATGCCTGGCAGCTTCTTGCCTCAGACTAAGATCAAGATAGGGCCACTGCTGTCAGCCTCACACCAGACACCGCAGCTCCCGGGCAGCTCGCCTCTCCCTACACTGGCCCTCGATGAATCACCCAGGGCTGGGCGACGTGCCCCGAGGACAACGGAGACAGGCTGATACCAGAGTGAGATGACCAGACAACTGGGGAGAAAGGCACATAATGAATGCATTTTTCCAGCCAGTTTTCAACTCTGTGATCCAGGTGTCGCTGCCACACCTGCCAAGTGCTGGAGTGGCCCCCCCTTTCGTGAGGTTTCAGCTCTCTGCCCTGAGGGAAAAGGCTGCCCACAAATCCCACTCGACAGGCAACTTACTTATTGAAGAGATGATTGTCCACCTTGATCTTGCTGTATGCTTTGAAGTCATCTGGCATTAGCATAACAGGGACAGGGACATTGCTCAACTCATTGATCTGCAAAGCAAGGGGAAAGTGAGGTTCTCAGCAAGGAGGCCATCAGCCTCAGAGAGACAGCATGCTGCACTGTGGATGCCACCATCTCACCAAAACACAAGTCTGTGGATTCCCTCCTCGTCTTATTTCTGCTCTTCTCTTCAAATCAGTTCCCAACGTCATTTCCACCTACTGAAACTCTCCCCACCTGATATGGTCCAGCTCTAAAGGCACCTCCTCCATGAAGCTTTCCACGACTCTAGACCATAAATGTTCTTTCCCGCCTTAGAATGCCCGGTGTGTCCATCTCTTGGACACCTGACAGCCTCCCTCATGGTCGCTAATGCTCATAAACCGCATGAGCCTGCTAGGCTATAACCCAGACAAGGCCATATTCGTGATCTTCGGGGGCTCCCTGGTGCTCGGCCCCATGATACGGGCACACGGCAGGTAATGTAATGATAAATGGATCGATGAATAAATGTCACCCAACCTGCATGAGTCCTGAAGCCTTTGAACACCTTCATATAAACTGTGGGTCACTCAAGAAATCAGCTTAGGGCAGGAAAAGGGCTGGGTGTGTAACTCTTATCTCCAAAGTAAAGGGTTAAATTTAAAGTGAGCAGAGGAGGTAGACATCTGGCCACTGGCTCACGCTTAGTCTACTGGTTAAAGCAGGGCCGGTTCCTAAAGCTGTGTCCTGCCTTATGCTGACCTGGGGGAGAAGGGGGAGGGTGCTCTGGACCCACTGCAAACAATCGTCCTTGTCTCTCGTCCCCCTTCAGGGAGCCGAAGCCTGGACAGGGAGCTGGCTTCCCATTGGTGCAGAACTGAGAGGGCAAATCCAGCGCGTCCCCATTCCCAGCTTGCCAATTAGTGGGCTAATTAGCCACAGATGTCCTCTTCCATCACAGCAGAGTATTTGACGTTTGACCCTCAACACGGTGGCTCTAATGAATTCAGGGTTTACAGAGGAAACCTTAGTCCTGACTTAATGGATACGGAGGAGGGGGAGCACAGCCCTGGGTCTCCCAGCTACTTTCCCTGAAAACCCTATTATTTCAACGAGGCCCCATGTGGCAGTGAGGGAGTAACCTAGAGTCATTAGGACTCCTCCAGAAGCATAAATGAGGGGAAATAGCACTTAATTTGCTGCCTCTTTTATGTTCCAAACCTTTTTTACTTAGAAAGTGGAGGAAGTTCAAGTTTACGCAGGAACTGGACTGAGGAATGATTCCTTCCTAGAGCTGGTGAAAAACCCAACAGGCACAGTGGTGTGTGGGGAGGAGGGGCAGCAGGGTAGTGTTATAAGTTGGCAGTGGGGAAGAGACTCAATACCAAGCTGCTGGGGAAAACAGACTGGCTCAGATACAAGGGTGTATGCTGTAGGATTCCATTATATGAAATTCTAGAACAGGAATCTATGGTGAGAGAAATCCAATGAGAAGCTGCCTGGGTTGGGCTGGGGGAGAGCTAACTGTAGAGGAACATGAGGCGCAATTCTAGGCTGATAAAAATGTTCTCTGTTGTTTGGAGTGATGAATTAATTACACGGGTAGATATACATTTGTGGAAACTCATCAAACTATATACTTAAAATATTCAGCCTCCAGGTCTGTGATGCCTGCCCCTGGCTAAAGTACTCCCCGCCCCAACACACACACACACAAGCCATGCCAGTTCCCACTCCCAGGGGCTGCTCACAAGGGAGCCTGCTCTCTAAGTGCGTGCCTATGGAGGAAGCCCTTCCACTTCCTGACTTTTCTGCCAACAGAAACAATTCATGGTAGCTGTTCCACTTCCTTTTTCCTGGCATATTAAGCTTGGCTGTGAGAGTTAAAGAAGTTCATGGCTCTTATGCAATTCTGCCTTTTCTAGCTCATATCATGCTAGAAAGAATGTACCATTGGCTCAAAGAGCACGGTTTTACACCAAAATGTTCCAGGATGTGCTACTAATGGATTCTGAGTTAGTCTAATATCCCAGCTCGGTGGCAAGGTGAGGACTTGATACTAGAGAACTAGAACAGCAACATTTGCTTTAGAAACAGTCTAGCAGGAGCTATTCAGGAATGCTCTATTCATTAATCCTCTGTGTAACTCTTAGTGCAGCACAGTTTGAATGGCTATTAAGTTGCTCAGGTTTTAGCTCTCGTTTCATCTCTATTCTTCACTATACGACCTAACAGCAAGAAATTCCTACCTGAGATAACGTATTGGCGAACAATCCATACATCTGAACTATGCAGACTCATCCCTCATTTCCACTGGACCGCATGCAGATGATTCACTCTAGGTTTAGCTGTACCTTTTTTTCAGTTGTGCTAAATTTCATTATCCCCAGAGAATCCTATTCAATTTCAACTGAACAAGCACTTACCGAAATACCTATGACATGCTTCACTTCATGGTAGGGAAGAGGGGGCGTGCAGTGGGGGAACGCTGCGACACTGTGCACACAGAAGTTGGAGCCTTAGCCTCTTATCAGGGAGCTGAGAGAAACCCGTGAGGCAGTGAAACTCGAACACGTAGTACACCAGTCAGAGGAACACAGGGACAGATGTGGAGAACAGGCGACGTTCAGAAGAGGGCGAGGTTGGTGTGGTCAGAGAGGCAGACTCCCAGCCTCACTCATCAGTCCAGAAACAGAGCACCTCATGCCCCTCCGGCTACTGCCAAGAGCACTTGACTCTGGAGGAATCTACAATATCATGTTACATCCTTGAGTAAAAGTCTTCCATGGCTCCTCATCAACCTCAAGGTTAAGTTTTAGCTCCTCACCCTCCCATTTAAGGTTTTTCCTGATTAGACTCAGACTCTGCCAAACTTCCCTTCAGTTTACTTCTAGTCACTGTATTGAGGGCCTTACTATATCCCAAGACTGTGCCAGATGCTGGGGCCACAGAAAATGAAAAGACACGTCTCTGTTTAGCTCTACAGACAGACAACTAGTAACTAAATGTCCCGACTGCTACAGTTTGAATAAAGGGAAATGGAAAACCACTCGAAGAAATGATTGATTCTGACTGTGGCAGGAGTGAGAGCTGGTGGCAAGAGGGAGTCACAGAGAAAGGCCTAGTTGTCAAACGATGAGGGGAAGGGAATCCCAGGCTGTGAGAACAGTCAGGACCACGACTTGGGGTTGTGAAAGCATATTCCCACTCTAGGGCGTGCGGGAGGGGAGTCTCCAGGGCGGCAGGATCGGGCAGAAGAACTAAATGGAGGGACTACAACTTGGTAGTCATGAAATAGTCATGGGGATGAGAAGTACAGCATAGGGAACACAGTCAATAACATTGTAATAACTCTGTATGGTGCCAGGTGCGTACTTGAAATATTGGGGGAACCACTTTGTAAAGTATATGATTGTCTAACCACTATGTTGTACACCTGAAACCAATACAAAATAATATTGAATGTAAACTGCAATAGAAAAATCTAATTTAAAAAAAAAAGTAGAGAGAAATTAATATAGGAAAGACAGGTGAAGGGTCTAGCATAGTATCAATTAATAAATAACAGCTGCTTCTATTTATTGAATGCCTGTAAGTGACCACTGCTTTATATTATTATATATTATATATCATAATATCAAATATACTCTATCCTCTACTATTATTTCTCTATTTAATAGTCACATAAGGGCCCTGGCCAGGTAGCGCAGTTGGTTAGAGCACTGATCTAATACATCAAGGTTGCAGGTTTGATCCCCAGTCAGGGCACATATTACAAGAATCAACCACTGAATGCATAAATAAGTAAAACAAAAAAAATTAATGTTTCTCTTTCTCTAAACATCAATAAATAAAATAGTTTTAAAAGACTCGCGTAAGGTATTATTAATTTGATTGTGCAAAAGGGGTTCAGGGTACCTTGCGCGAGGTCACACAGGTGACATGTGCAGAGTCAGGATTTGCGCCCAGGTCTGTCTGGTGCCAGGACTTGGCTCTGTACAAGGTGCTGTGCAAGCCTGCCTGTGGACAGCCACCTTGACGAAGGCAGTGCTTTCCTCTCCTTGCCTCTAGCCTAGTAAACTTCAGGGACAGTGTTGTGCTTATTTTATAGAAAAGGAAAATGAAACTCAGAAAGATTACTACTCAAAAGCTATATTAATAATAAGGGGCAGAGCCTGGATTCGAACTTAGGTTTGTCCACTATGTGATAAATATGGACTCAACTATGCAGGCAATGGGAAGTCCTCTCAGGTTCAAGTCTGGGAATTCACATAATCAGATGGGTGATACAAGGTAGTTCTGAAATCAAAATCAGGTGAGGATTAAAAAGGGCAAAGATAATAAGAAATAAGACCATTGATGGGACATTACAATAGTTCAGGTGATAGCAAGAATGAATGAAGGAATAAAGCTCAGAGAATCATCCAAGATCTGGCCAAACGACACCTCCTCTGCAGGAGCTACCCAGTCTTTCCCAGTTGCGTTACTTCCTTACTCTTCCGTGCATCTTTATATTCCAAATACCACGTTCACTTGGGTAATAATTATTCTTCTACACGTTCAATTTCCCCACTAGGCTGTGAACCCCTCCAAAGGAAGAAACTCTCTGACCCACTGTCTTCTTCCGAGCATGGCTGGCACACAGCAGCTGCACGGCAGATGCTGCGTGGAGGGGTGGGGGGCTACGAAAAGGGCACTGAAGCATGGCCCACATGAGGGTAAAGACAGAAAGATACAGCAAAGCTGGTGTGAGCATGCCGGAGGGCCACGGTCCGGAGGACGGGAAATAAGATTAGCGTTGGCTACTGAGGCTACAACCAGGCTGTAAAGACCCTGAAGTGCCAGGCCGAGAGGAATAAACTTTATCCGACAGACAAAGGGTAGTGAGTGACTAAGTTCTGAAGCAAGAAAGGTCCTGGCTAAAGCCATGGATCAGAAAGACATGCCTTTCCTCTACTATCTGTCACAACTCTGGGCCAGCCTCTTCCACCTTCAGCAGAAGAGCACTTGTGAAATGCAAATCCATTCGAATGTCACACCAAACATAATACATTAGGATGGTAAATTGATCTCACATCACAGAAATGGTTTTTGGGTTACCCACACAACGAACTACCAGCATGAATAACGAGCGGGTCAACCAAGCTGAATGAGGAACGACCTAAAAGCGGAGAGAGAGTTCACGCTATGCTGATCCTGCTGGAGATAAAAATTCAGTCCCCAGTTCCAGTCTGGTGAATTTCTGAGTCCAAAGGCTCCCACGTCCCTGTGCGACCTTCACGGGAACTGTTACCCAGGAGGCATGAGCTGAACATACAGGCTTCCCGACATGTCCCGGTGTTCCGGGGGTGACTCGGCAATGGGCTGGCCAGCACTGCGATTATCTGTTGCCTGCCACCATCAGAAAACATGACGTACTGGGAACCGCACTCTCAGGACCGAGGAGCCTCAGCAAGACCTGAAGCTCCAGAGAGAGAAAGGCAGGAACAAGAGAGCCACAAGGACCAACAAATTCACCCTTTTTGATGCCTTGGTCTTTTGTCTCCTCTTGTTGAATACACTGTTCTCTACGAAGTGGGGAGGCCTGCTAAAGGACAGATTCATCCAAAGTCCTCACTAGAGCAGAATTACTTACTAAAGATGTTTAAAGAAGCAGGACAAGAGAAAAAGGCAGGTAAAGGAGGTGCTGGGTCTGCATTGAGCAAAGAAAATGTGTGGAGAGAAGGAGGGTGCCATGTGGGAGAGAAATGAGCAGACTTAAGAATGAATCTGCTCCTCTCGCTACACACAAAAATTAACAAAACGGACTGCAAACCTAAAAATAAGAGCTAAAACCATGAGAGTTTTTCTTAGAAGAAAATGTAGGAAAAAATCTTCATGACCTTGGGTTAGGCAAAGCCTTCTTAGATATGACATCAAAAGCACAAACCACCAAGGAAAACAGAAGTTAGACTTTATCAAAATTAAAAACGTCAGCTTCAAAAGAAAACATCAAGAAAGTGAAAAGATAACCCCCAAAATAAGATAAAATATTTGCAAATCATGTATCTGATAAGGCAATTTGTATCCAGAATATATAAAGTACTTTGGCAACTCAATAATAAAAAGACAAATAACCCAATCAAAAGATGCAAAATGTTTTTAAAAAATGGGCAAAGAGTCTTTTTTATTTTTTGCAAAGGATCTTAACAGACATTTCTCCAATGAAAATATAGAAATGGCCAATAAGCACATGAAAAAATGCTCAACTTCACTAGTTACCAGGGAAACACAAACTGAAATCACAATGAGATAACATTTCACACCCCCTCAGATGGCTATAACAAACAAAGGCAGACAATGAACAAAGTGTTGGCAAGGACGTGGAGAAACCGGAACCCCCCAGACACCGCTGGTGGAAATATAAAATGGTGCAGCCACTTTGAAAAACGAGGCTGGTAGCTTCCCAAATGGTTAAACCTACATAGCTACCATCAGGGGCTCCTATTCCTTCTGATCCCCCTAGGTAAGGCTCCACCCACACCTGGTTCTTAAAAGGGCCACCAGGTTATCCTGCTGGGTCTGTCTCTCTGGTCTCCATGCCCCGCCCCTCTCAAAGGCTATCTCTTCCCTGACTACAGACCCTTCGAACAGTTTTTTATCCATTAAAACACTGGTTTCTTCTCTTTACTAGTTCTCCCCTGACAGATCCAAAGCCTTCTGATTTTTCTCCCGTTTCCTACACAGTCTTCCTTCACCGCGTCCATGGGCTGTCCATGCGAGCAGCTCACAGGACCACGTGGACCTCAAAGGCCTCACTTTTCCCACCCAGAAGTAAATCAATCACTTCGTGAGAGTAATTAATTTTACTGTAGATAAAGACATATCCATCCTTCCTATCATGGCCTCAGTGCCTAACTGGGTGAGAAACTAAAGAATCAAAGAAAAGTGACACCTGAAACCTCCGACGGCGAACACTGCACCTGCTGGCCTCTGAGGTAAGGTGATCTCCAAGAAGAGCTGGCCATCCACTGACAGCAATGTGGCTCTGACAGCCCCCTGGCAGATCTCAAGATTTGACACTCTTCTTCTGCCTCCATTTCCCAAATGGGACCTTTAAGTACTGGACTTACGGCAGCCTGCGTTGAAGCAATAAAACTTGGGACTAACTGACCCCTTGAAGCTCGGCCGTCCAGGGCAGCAAGAGGCCTAGAACCTTTCCTCTGAGGTGCTTGCTCATGATGCCCAGAAGCAGGGCCCTTGCTCTTGGTCAATTCTTTTTCTGCTAGCCTTCAAACTTTCTTACAGTTAGCAAAGAAAGAGGGTGACTGCCTAGTCCAACAGAGTGGGAACCGCAGATACGTATCCATCTGCCACGCAGAGGCTTCTACCTGGTGCTCCCATGTGAGCAGACCGGTTACCTGCCTATCAGAAAACCAAGCACCACGCACACTCCCATGGACTGGCATGCGCACATTCAGGTTCTCTAACAAGACCGTAATTCCCAACCGTCCTGGCACTGGGCTGAGAGATAGGACAAGGAACAGGAGGCAAAGAAAGTAAGACCTGCCCCTTAAGTATGACCACCTGCCAGCATAGTCCACAGTGCTGGACAATGAGCTGCATCTTTTGATGTGACCACAGGCAAGCTAAACCTCCACCCGAGGCCTCCATTTCTTCGTGTATAAAATAAGGGACCCAAGCTCCTTTCTAGCTAGCTGTAATGTCCCTAATTCTCGGATCTCTACCAGCTCTCTGCACAGACAGGATGCTTTCTAATGAGAAGCAGGCAGTAGAACAAAATCAAGGACTGACTTCTAGGCAGGGACACAGGGTTCACATTTTGGTGACCCAGATTCCCTTGCAATGTTGTCATATGACCCCTGAGGCAGCAGGAAACAGAAAGAACAGACTCTGCTAAACTATTGGTCAGAAGCAGCTCCCAGAGGTCTGGGCATCAAACCAGTGGTACTGCCTACCTTGGCCAGGACCCTCGCACCCCAGGACCGAAAACAGTAACCTGTCCAAGACCAAGAAACCAACAAAGACCTCACCATACACAAGTGCTTTTCTGTATTAGAGGCAAAGATCTAAAACCCTGGCTCAGACTATAGTTTATCAATCGCCAACCAAAGGTTCCTCTATCAAACCAAAGTCTTACTGGCACCCTCCACCCTCCTTGGGTCTTAAGGGCAATTTCAAGGACTCAGAAAAGTCTGGGGGACTAAAGAGCTGAAAGCCACAGTAAATCCAGGCCATACGCTTCATCTTCCTCATTCCAAACTTTCAGTTGGTGAGGTTGGTTGTTACTGGTTCTTTTACTTCCTCTGCTCATTCCTGGTGTAGGGAATCACAATGAAATGGTCAGAATGCAGGGAGCAAGTGGCTGGAAGAGGAAGAAGACCCTAAACAAACAGGATAGAAACGAAGTCCTCCAGCACAAACACTGGGCTGGGCTCCAACTTCCTGACAGGGACTGCTGGACAATCTCAGAGAACCCTAAGCATCCAGGGGACCTCTCTCACCCTAACCACCATCCATTACCACACCCTTCAGGACTATACAATAGAAAGCTAAATAGATGAGAAGTCAGTCTTTGGCATGAGCACCACAGGAGAATGCAGGAAGACATTTCTACTACTAACGGTCCTTATAATCAGGCCTCACCTTCTCTCAAATGGTCACACTCTCTCTTCTCCCTAATCCGGGAAGACCCTGGTAAAGTGTCTGTGGTTCAAGGAAGCCTGTGCTTCTCCAGTGGATACATCTTGTTCAAGAAGAAAAAAAGGAAACCCAGGAAGAATTTCCATAGTCGGGGGTAAGGAGGTCTGAAGGATGGGAAACTTTGAGCAGCCACACCAACCAAACGACCAGAAATCGAGGGACAGTCAAGCTGGCCAATGCCACTTGCCCTGTCAACTGGACAGTGAGCAGGCAGCGGGTTGTAAGGGACAAGGGGAAAAACACATGCAACAAACAGGGTGAGGTGAGAAGAGAGGGAGAGGGGATGAAGGCGATTCCACCGCACCCAGGCCTTTCCTCTGCGCTCCAGGGGCGGCCTGAAATGAGCACACCAGACGCAGGAAGCCAGAGGGGCTAGAGAAAAGGGGGGCGGCGACGGCATACCACAGAGACACCAGGCCTCTCGTGGCGCGCGGAGAGTGCACGTCCGACCCGGACGGCGTGCAAGGGTGGGGTGGGCGTGCAAGTGCCTTGGCGTGGGGTTGCAGCGGTCACTGGCAGGGCCCAAGGGGTGAAGGCGGGGGAGGGGGCGTGGGAGCGCACGGGGAAGCTAGTTACCGTGTGGTTCACCCCCCACATCAGGACGCTGAGGATCGGCTCGCTGGCCCGGAATAGCTTCACTTTCTGGCACACGAAATGCTTCTTCTTGGTCTTGGTCTTGCTGGCGCTGAGCGGCGCCACCGCCACCGCCGTGGTGCTGGTGCAGTTGGACGACATGCCCGGGGCGGCGGCGGCGGCGGCGGCGGCGAAAGGGGGGGAGGCCGAGACGGCACACAAGCCAGCGGCCCCAGGCCTCCCGGGGACCGATCCCCACCCCCGCTCCCTCACCGCGCCATGGTTGCGCCCGTCCGGTTACCTCCCCACACCGCCCCGGTGGTTCCGTCTGCACCACGCTCCGCCCACTCCACCCCGCCCCAAGGGAGCCAGCGGTCTGCTCCGCACCCCGCCCCCGGGCGGTGCAGCCACTGCTGTCTCCAGGCCCTCTCCTCCCTGCTGGGGTGGTACCGCCCGCCCGTCCAGGGGAGGCAGAGGCCACCCTGCCCGCCTCTCCTCCCCGGGCCTCACAGGGACCCAGCCGGCCTACACGCGCCTCAAAGCCCTGCGCCCGAGCAAGGAGGGGAGAAGGGCTGGGTGCGTCTCACTGTCTACCGCGGAAGGGGCTCCCTCTCTGGGCCCCCAAAGCCAGGGTTTGGTTCTTTCCCGCAATCTGACGTGCCAAGATGGCGGCGGCACCACTGCTGGGGAGGGGAGAAGGGGCGGGAAATGTGAGGAGGGTGGGATGTACCATCCCCACCCCGAGGGAGAGAGGAGGAACGCTGCCAAAGGAAAAGGAAGTCCTGCCGGGAAAACCAAGGAACGCCCCCTCGCCCCACCCAAGCGTGGACCTTCCCACTCCCCTGGGTTTAGGGCGATGCTCCACCCGCAGGACACGCCCCTTCCCCCCAGGGCCAATGAGAGGAGGCAGCCAGGAGCCCTGGGTTTTATGAATGGGTTCCGCACCCACCCACCTGCTGCCCGGCGGCCTCCCGCCAAAGGGTCAAGAGACCGCGGACACCTTAAGGCACCTGTCCTACAGCAGAGGCATAATCGTCTTATTCTCCGACTCACTTCATGAAAACGTGGAGTAAACTGCCCAGTCTTTGTAAACATAATTCTTTTCGAACCAAAGGTCTCCAGGTATTCAACCCAAACGATGGGTCATCGTATTCTTTGTGGAAATCTGTCAATTTGGTTCTCAGAACATGGTCGCTCTTTAAAGAGTTACAAAAATAAATGTAGCCTTTATTACCAAGTAAGATAAAATACATAATTAACCCTAGCGTAGGGGAACAGGATGAGGTGATTAAATGAGTAGCAAGTGTATGCTACTTTGTCTCTGGGGAAAGAGTGGGTTTTAAATATTACAGTGCCTGGCATCATAAGCACTCAAAAAAATAAATCCAACTGCATTTTAAGCAAAATTAGGAATTAGTAAAAAAGCAACTGGCCTAGCTAATGTGTGGGTCAAGAATGCCTAAGAAAGAGTTCAGCGGACAAATGAAGGCTGTGGTAAAAGAACAGAGAAGGTAAAGGAGTGAAGACAGGAGGCTGGTCCCATAAGTTTTTGGGTTTTTTAATAACTGACTAAAAAATGGTAACAAACAACGCCAGAAAATCTAGAATTATTGTAATAAGATTACTACCGATAAAAGGGAAGCTATGAAATAAACAGCTTCCATTTTATTTTAAGAGCCAGGGAGCACACTGGCAACCAGCTCCCGACTCATAAAATCATTTGACTTCATCATTGCACTTCCCACATCAAGACTCTAAGCAGTATAACAGGATAGATACCCTAGATCCTATTAGTAATCCCAGGCCCCTCCTAAACTAGCCTGATTTGCAGAGGGGGAAAAAGAAGCTGACCTACCTTGCTGTGTTACTCCATAACAAGATACAATGTGGTTCCATTTAAGTCACTTACCACAGAAGATATTCTCACAAAGCTAACTTTTTTAAAAAAGCATGTAAAAATTACCGCTTGTACCTATGCACACTATACTTTTACAGTTTGAAAGACAGTCCAATGGGTCAACAGTTCCTTTAGGGATTTTTAAATAGCTTCCCCTTCTAGATTCTTTGTCACTCCCTTGGCTCTGCCCTAACCTGACATCATTGTCACATATCTACTAAATCAAACAAATGTTCATTAAACACAATCTATTTTAGTGACCCTGGAGAGGGAGGTTTCTAAAAGGTCTCATATATACTGAGGTGGAGGGACAGGTGTGTTCACACAGGTGGGACGGAAGCGGCGTAAGAAGAATTGAGACCACAGGGAGCAGCCTCTCAGAGTAAGAGGAGTGCTCGCACTTCGGTGGTCCGGTACCCACCCATTAAAAAGTCAAAATCCACTCTTTACCCAGCAAAAGTTGCTGAGGGTCCCCTAAAGCTAATCATACTAGTTCTCAAACGTGTAGCTATTTCAGGAATCAGTGGAGGAGCGTCACTTTGAACAGTGGTGGTTTGACATCTGTGGAAGAAGTCACCTGAACTCTTAACTCTTATAAAGAGAACGTTTAAGGGGTCAGCAGCTTCCCTGGAAAATTCAGGAAAATCAGCAAGAGAGAACGGTTTTCATCTTTTCATAAAGTTCTTCTCCAGAGCTATTGAGGTTCTCTGTAGAGAGTAGATATTCCGCTTCACCCGATCCTCCAGGGAGGAGGTAGATGCACTCTCTAGCTTCATGCGGCTAGAGAGAGAAGACAGACGAATGTAAGTGACAAACATGTCAACTGGTCATCCAGCAAAATTAGAAGAAATGGTTGCTAGCCACAAAGAAGAAACAAGCTCGTTTAAGCCCACACAGATGACTTTTGAGTGACTCCATCTGGAACTCAATTTTTTTAAACCAGTTCCAAAGGGAAATTTTCTCTTTTTTCGAAAATAGAGAAAGCCTCATTGGAAAAACACTTCCTGAGCCATGATTTCTTATTTAAAAGGAAGGCCAAGGAGATTCAATGAAAATATCAACTCCCTTCTCCTTCCCTCAAATCGAAAACATCCCACTCTCTGACCAGAGCTGGGAGTAGTACCAAAGATGGGCTGGAGGCTAAGCTCCATGTTCTCCCTGCACAGACACAGAAACACGGGAATGAACAGTGTTGGAAACAGAAACAATGAAGGAACCAGCTGCCCAACTGCATCCTTGGGACCATAACCGTGCAAGCTGCCGGGCAGGAAGTAGGTGCACTCACTGGATAAACTTCCCGTCCCGAGAGTCCAGCTTCTCCAGCCGCTGCTCTCGTTCGTCATCCTTAGCGTGCTTCTTAAGGAGGTTCAGTCTCTCTTCTTCCCGCCACTTGGCGTTTTCCATCATCTCTTGCCGTTTTCGCTCAAGTTCTTCTGATGAGAGCTTTCTTTTGAACACAGAAACCATGCTGTCAGGTCTACTTCCCTCCCAGCAAAAAAAGGGAACCACCTCAGGGAAAAGAGAAATCAGGCAGGACCCCAGGTTGCCCAGCTCACTGCTCTTTCCACAGACATGCCCACCTGACTGCCCGAGACAGCGTGAGTCTCCTTCCTTCCTAACATCCTGGTCCAAATTTCAAAAATTTAGCGAAGGATTCCACACCCCCATTCAATAATCTCTGGAGTGACTGTTCTGAAATATTAAACACAAAATATTCCAGGTGTTTGCTCAACAACTTATAGAACACAGGTGGCAAACACAAGGCCCGTGAGCCAACCGGCCCTCCATCTTGTTTTCTCTGGCCCGGCACTTTGTTTCTACCCAGTGGCAGCACCAAGCTCTCGCTTAACTGTTAAGGAGTAGTTCCATTTATACAGTCCTAACATTACATTCGGCCCTTTGAAGGAAACTGCGAGGCTGATGTGGCCCCTGGTGAAAATGAGTTTGACACCCCTGTTACTGAAGAACAGAGGACTAAGTTATCCATGTGACTACTGACATCTACCATCTACCCACTGGAGATGCCTAGAAATTCATGGGATTATTAAGCTAGAAGCCAGATGCCTGAAGAATTTAACTTAACCTCAGAAAGTAACAGGTAGGTAACAGGTGGGTAACAGGTGGGTGAGTGCCAGAGTGGGCACTCACTGCAAATGAAGTTAGGGCAAGAAGAGTAGATGATGAACTAGCTCAATTACTATTTAACAATGTCAGACACCCAAATCCACTGCTTCTCAAATAACTGTTATGTACAGATCCCCATTTAAAAGAAAAAAATATTATCGAAGTCTCAATAGTGCCCTGGCTGGTGTAGCTCAGTGGATTGAGTGCCAGTCTGAGAACCTTAGGGTCGCTGGTTCAATTCCCAGTCAGGGCACATGCCTGGGTTGTGGGCCAGGTCAGGTTCCCAGTAGGGGGCGCACGAGAGGCAACCACACATTGATGTTTCTCTCCCTCTCTTTCTCCTTCCCTTCCCCTATCTAAAATAAATGACATCTCTTTTAAAAAACTTAAAAAAAAACCCAACAAAGTCTCATAAGGGAGGGGACTGGGAGCCCAATTTTGGGAAACTTAAGAAACTAAAACTAGACATTAATTTATTTATAGTGAAATGGCACACTCCCTTTCAAAACCCCACTAAATAAAATATATAAAACCACAAAGACAATGAGGAGAGGAGAGAACACTGGAGAAGAGACACCAACAAATTGTTGGAAGACAGAAATGGACAAAGGAGTGGTAACTGCTTTAAAAAACTGGAGGAACCTGAATCCTAAGTGCCCAATACTCATCAGAAGCAAAAGCCAGGAAAGGCTCAGAGACTACGGGCCCCAAGTACTTTGGAGGATGGCAGGGAGGCACAGGGCTGGAAACAAAAGCGCCGACTTAAAGTCTGTGTAAGAGGCGATTAAGACACCACTGGGCCCTCTGCTTAACTTGGGGAAGCACGTGACTGCTCTACCAAAGGGCTAAAGAAGACCCTCCTGAGGGGAGACCCGTGCAGCAGCCTCTGCAGAACTAACCCAGACAGACAGGAGAGCAGAAGATGCACAGGCAGCAGGTACAGCAAAGGAAGCCGGCAGGGCCACCAGGGCAAAAAAGGGACGAAACGTAAGTTCACAAGACTCAGCGCTGGGGCTCCAGCCCATCTTGCAGAATGCCAGCTACCAGACTCAAAGCCATTGCTCAGACAATCAGAGAATGTTTCCTCTGGAGAAATTTAATGGTTCCTGACAAGAGAACCAAAGATATGGATATCTGAGTGTCCCCTGCTAAAAAATGGTTCACACCTAGACAGTCCCTGCCCATATATAATACAGTGATGTCAGCTTTTTAGTACCTCACTTTTAAATATGAATAGACAGTGAAATGATCACCAAACACTTCAGGAAAGGCTCTAATATGAAAAATAGAGACTGATGCAAAAGGAAAAGAGAGTAAGATAAAGCACACGACTTTTTAAAAATCTACAATTAAAAATCTCACTCTGAGATAACAAATGAAAGATATTACATCCCTGAAATGAGAAATAGGAGGATTTTTTTTTAAAGGAACATCAGAACATGAACCAATTCTTAGAAATTAGGGAGAATAAAGAAGTTAAGAAATAACACCAGAAAACTTCCCAGACTGAAAGCCATGGAAAGAAATATAAGCTTATTATTCTGCTTGACAATAAAAAGTATCAATGAACAGTATTAATACAACATAGTAACAAGACTCCACATGCTGATTAAACCAAAACTTGTGACACAACTCTAATGGGAAGGCGGGGGGCGAAAACCATGGGACTGGGACTGTACGAGACCTCATTTACCCCAAGATCTCAGTTACCCTGACAGTTATGAAAATATCTGATATCTCAAACTGATGAATTAAGAGACCCTGTATGTATATATTTGTTTTCTTTTT
Organism: Micronycteris hirsuta; assembly: GCA_004026765.1. Classification (NCBI taxonomy): domain Eukaryota; kingdom Metazoa; phylum Chordata; class Mammalia; order Chiroptera; family Phyllostomidae; genus Micronycteris; species Micronycteris hirsuta. The sequence continues at coordinate 16,649 of PVJI01000099.1, read as the reverse complement.
TAAATTAAAACTGCAAACAGTGACATAAGGAAGGGCTTAAGATAGAGAAGCAACAGGGACAGCCTAGGCGAGGCTGCTTTACTCTGGAAACACTCTAAGATAGTGAGCCACACAGGGCTGTGTGGACTCCCTGAGAACTAAAAGCCACAGTGACAGGCGTGAGCCAAGGCAGGGCTGCTTTGGGCTCACTGAGGTGTCAGAGAAAAGGGGGCCGTGGAGACAGGTTCAGGGGGTTAGCCCAGGGACCAGCTTCTACTGCCCATTGCTCCCCTGGTTACAAGTCTTGTGCTGCCCCTTAAAGTTTAGGAGATACACCCCTGAGAGGGAAAGAAGGCATGGGTATGTTCCTAGGGGTAGGGTTTGGGGAGAGACAGCCAAGTATGTGTATTTTTGGAAGTAAGAGAGCTGCCAAAGAAAACGCTCAAAAAGCTGAAAGTAGCTGCCACTGGGTAGCATGACTGGAAGTGAGGTTGGGCGAAGTTTTAAGCCTTTTTGACTAAAAAAAAATGTCTGTATTACTGATCAAAACAATTCAAGAATTAGTGCCTCCATAATAATAGTAATTAATACAACAATAACTCCATTTTCTATTTCCACTACCACTTTTGTTCTGGGCAATTTATAAGCCCAAAAGAAGGCATTTTAGCTACTTCTTGGGGTGTGGTGGTGTTTTTTTTAAATTTGTTTTGAGAACACTTTTTTTAAGGTTTTATTTATTTATGTTTAGAGAGAAGGGAGGGAGAAAGAGAGGGAGAGAAACATCAATGTGTGGTTGCCTCTCCCACGCCCCCTACTGGGGACAGGGCCTGCAACTCAGGCATGTGCCCTGACTGGAAATTGAACCAGCAACCATTTGATTCACAGGCTGGCGCTCAATCCACTGAGCCACACCAGCCAGGGCTTTTTTTTTTTCTTCTTTTTTTTAATACTATAAAAGTGTTATGTTGACCCTGGCCAGGTAGCTCAGTTGGTTAGAGTGTGTCCCAATACATCAAAATTGCAGGTATGATACCCAGTCAGGGCACACCCAAGAATCAACCAATGACTGCATAAATAAGTGTAACAACAAATTAGCATCCTGATGGATGTCTCGATGTCTGTCTGTCTGTCTGTCTGTCTCTCTCTCTCTCTCACGGACCTTTTCCCCTCTTCTTCCCCCAGGCATGTTCTCTCCACCTTTCTTTTTCCTAAGCTCCAAGGGCCCTTCTCTTGCCTCTGTATCTTGTTTCCTGAGCCCATGCAGCCCAGCTGGCTGACATTTTCTACCTCTGTAACTTTCTAAATAAACTTTTTCTTGTATTTGAAAAAAAAAAAAGTGTTGTGTTACCTGTAAGAAATTTAGAAAGCACCAAAAGCAATGAAAACTAATATAAATTAAACAGAAATTCCACAGGACCCCAAAAAAATTTTTAAGAGAAAAAATAGTTTTAGTCTATATAAGAACTACTTTAAATTGAGAATCACACTGCAAAAGAAAAACTTCATCTTTTCAGCTATAAGAAAAGTTGTTTCAGATCACCAATTAAAACATACATACAGCCCTGGCTGGTGTGGCTCAGTGGATTGAGCACGGGCTGCGAACCCAAGAGTCGCCGGTTTGACTCCCAGTCAGGGAGCATGCCTGGGTTGCAGGCCAGGTCCCCAGTGGGGGCCGCATGAAAGGCAACCACCGATTGATGTTTCTGTCCCTCTCCTTCTCCCTCCCTTCCCTTCTGTCTAAAAATAAATAAATAAAATCTTCAAAAAAAAAAAAAAACCATACATACAAAAGAAAACAAAAATTTTTAAATTCTCACAGAACCCTCAGGTCCTCACAGAACTATCCAGTGTCTCTGAATCTGAGAAACAATGATTAAATAGTGCTAAGAAAGGTTTTACAGCCATCATTTTTCTTTTTTTGTCTTAATTAGCATCATCTTAGTTTCATAAAACAACCTCAACTTCCTGGAACACCAAACCAAAACAAAGGGATATCACAAAATCCATGCATTAAAGTTTCTGTGTTTTCATTCCTGGAAGAGACAGGTCTTAAGGGCTCTAACTCACTTTAAATTATAAAATTCAACAAAAACAGTAAGGATGATGATAAAGACTGACAAGGTACGACAAATCCAAATGACAGGTGGCAGGAGACAAAAATCAAAGCAGGATCTCAGAAAGCATAGTCATGTGCTGACCACAAGCCTTAAAATACATTAAAAGGCACACGCTCACGAGCATCTGTCCCTAAGTGCGACATAAATTACAGCACAGCTGAAGAACTGACCCAGTCTCGCCAATAAAAGATTCAATCATGTGAATACACTAGCAAAAAAAAAAATTATGTGAACACACTCTCTCTGGGAAGGCAGAAATATGTAACATATTTTGGGAAGTTGCCAGTCAAATTCAAACCTTTTTAAAAAGTTTCTGGCACTGGCTGGTGTGGCTCAGTGGATTGAGGGCCAGCCTGTGAACCAAAAGGTCACCAGTTGGATTCTCAGTCAGGGCAAATGCCTGGGTTGTGGGCCAGGTCCCCAGTTGGGGGTGTGTTAGAGGTAACCAATCAACGTTCTCTCTCACACACTGATGTTTCTTTCCCTTTCTTTCTCCCTCTCTTCCCCGCCTCTAAAAGTAAATAAATAAAATTATTTTTGTTTAAATTTCCTGGCTGGTGTAGCTCAGTGGACTGAGCACGGGCCTGTGAACCAAAGGGTCACTGGTTCAATTCCCAGCCAGGGCACATGCCTGGGTTGCCAGCTAGGTCCCCTATAGTGGGCACAAGAGAGGCAACCACACATTAATGTGTCTTTCCCTCTCTTTCTCCTTCCCTCCCTCTCTCTCTAAAAAAGTAAATAAATAAAATCATAAAAAAAAAAAAAAAAAAGACTACCATTAACCCCCTTTTAAAAAGGAGGAATTGAGGGGTTTTTTTTTTTAATTTTAAAAATTAAATAAAACTCATGTTTAGTATAAAATAAAAATAAAATTAAAAGTTTCTGTTCCCTGGAGGCTTAGAGAATCAGGCGATTAATAGTTAAAAGGGACCCGAGGGCCCTGGCTGGTGTGGCTCAGTGGACTGAGTGCCGGCCTGCGAACCAAAAGGGCCCGTGGGCGCACCTGTCCTCTAACGATGCAGAGAAATACAAGATGCCACAAGCAAGGGTGTCCAACCTGTTTGGGGAAGGCCCACCCGGCGGGCCACATGCAGCCCAGGATGGCTGTGAATGCAGCCCAACACAAAACTGTAAATTTACTTAATACATTATGAGATTTTTTTGTGATTACGAGTCACAATACATTTAATGTGGGGCCCAAGACAACACTTCTTCTTCCAGTGTGGCACAGAGATGCCAAAAAGCTAGACACCCCTGTTAGAGTCAGTGGTACTCAGTGTCGGCTGCGCATCAGAATCACCAAGGAGCTTTAAAAATACTGATGTCTGCCCGGTCCCCAGAGATTACGATGTCACAGGGTTGGGGTGCAGGTGGGTAATGGAATTCTTTTTAAGCTGCCCAGGCGATTCTAGCATGTGGCCAATTTGTTGGGGCAGTAAGAGGAAGTTCACAGAAGTTGCTCATCTCATCTGAACTTCCACTGAGAACAACTGAGGCCCAGATGGACAGCCTTTCCTGGGCACCACCTCCGGGCCCAGGGCTGCACACCTGTGCTGCCTGGCCCACCCCTCACCTAGCTCAAACACGGAGTCCATCCTCGGGTGTCTGCTCTCGAGGAGAGCACCCTGTTCCCCTTTCAGCTGATGTCTCAAGAAACGAACACTCTCTCAAGAAAAGCTTCTCTAGGGAAATCTCTATGAGAGCATGCTTACAGATGTCCAGAGGGGGTCAATTAATTTGTCCTTTCAACGTGCCTCCCAGGGTGAGGAGGTGGGACCAACTGTTAAAAGCTAACATGAGTAATGTAAAAAGCTGGTGGGCAAAAAGGTGATGCAGCGTGTCCACCTGCCCTGGTTTCAGCCCACTCCTAGACTCGGGCCTGCAGGGTCCGAAGCTGATCTACCGGCCTCGTGGCTCACCTGGTATAGCCAGGTGCGTGCCGCCTCTGGTAGACCTCTTTTTTAGGCGATGGGCTCTTGGTTCGGCCCCTCTCTCTCCTGTTTACCTTAGAGTTGTGCCTGTAACAGACACAGGGGGAGAGAAGAGGAAAGCTTTTTCAATACAAAAGCTTTTATCATGTCGCTCAAACAACAGAGGAAGAGCTAACTGTTTTAGTATCATAAACCAAACCGAAGAGAATAGAGGGCAGAAGTGGAAGAAAAACAAAAGCATAAAGGTACATAAGATTTTATATTAAATTCGCTCTAGAGATTCCAAATACATAAATATGTAGTTCTAGGGGCCTGAGCTTTACATTGAGGTCGGGTGGGGAGGGGGGGGATTATGTAAAGGGAATAACAAAGCAAAGACTTTCAGAAAAATTAATGAACAGATATCTCCAAAAGCAAACCACCTGCTGTGACCAGGCCCCCCACCTGCATTGGTGATTCCACAGTGAATTCCCAGACTCACGGTTTACTTGGCCTTGGGGACCGTGACCTTCTGCCTGGGGATCGAGACCTCCTGTCCCGGGACACCACTTCTCTGGTGCTCTTCTTGCTGGCATGTCTGGGAGGTGAGGGGGAGGAACTTCTGGACCTGGAGTGATTCTTCCACCCATGCGCTCCCTTTGGCTCAGCCGTCAAAGGACCCTGCAGACCCTGGCTGTGGTCTGAGTCCCTGATCTGTATCATCAAAGAGAGGAAGCACAGCTACTCACAGGAAAACCCAGCAGCTCAGAAAATGCAGTGAAACAAAAGAATGAATGAGCACTGAGGTTCTATAAGGAGACAACTGGGTAAACCAACCCCTTCACAGAGAACCATACAAGCTTAGAAAAGTTATTCTCAGAATTCTTTAAAAGGATGTGCCACCCTGGCTGGTGTGGCTCAGAGGGTTGAGTGCCTGCGAACCAAAGGGTGGCAGTTTGATTCCCAGTCAGGGCACAGGCCTGGGTGGCAGGCCAGGTCCCCAGTAGGGGGCGCACGAGAGGCAACCACACATTAATGTATCTCTCCCTCTCTTCTCCTTTTCTTCCCTTCCCCTAATTAATTAATTAATTAATTTTTAAAGAAAGAAAGGAATGTGTCCACCTAACCACCTAAACTGGCTTGGCTCTTCACTACAACCTAAGGGAGGGCAAGACGCAGAGCATGGAAGACAGGACCTAAGGTTAAACATACTGAGGGAAAAGAAGGAATCCAGAGGGATGTACATTTGTCAAAAGTCATCAACCTGTGCACTTAAAACGTGTGCCTTTCCTGTAAATTATTTGCAGAGGGATGGACAGAATGCCTAAATGCTCCACTGGTGGGTTAGCTTCTCTGCTCCGAGAGCCCTGAGCTCAGGGATAAGGAATGGGTCTGTCCCCAGCAGCCCCGCTCTCGGGTGCTCAAACTCCCTTCTTCCCAAACGACGTTTGACTGGCTGCTAAAAATGCTCTCTCCCCAAAAAGTCTGTCAAGTTGGCACATTTAACAGTCCAGTTCCCTTTGAGAAGCCCACATTCTTACCTGTAAGCCATACCCAGGAACCTTGGACAAAACAGAGGAAGACTTTGCTATCTTCTTTTGAGATCTAAGAGATTGAAACACATTCAGTGAAAAATAAAATGCAGCAAGGCCCAGTTTAAATCTCTTGTGCTCAAATGTGCTCTCTGCTTCGAGGGTAAACTTCCCCCCCTCCCAGCTCTTACTTGGGAACACGTCTATTTGGACTGCCTCTGCTGGAGGATGCATCAGCACAGTCATGTTTTTTCCTGTGAAAAATCGTGGGCCCAGCTTTTCAGCCCTAATGCCTGAACACATTCTTCTCTCACCTCATACTGCCATTCCAAGGACTAAGAGTAAGTCGGCAGTGACAACGCTGACTACAGAGAAGACGTACAGAATAGGCGCAGATGAGCCCATTAATGTATTAACAAAAAAATTAAAAGCCTACATAAAACTTGCTTCTGTCTTGGCAGAATCACAAGCTGAGGTGAAAGCCATATCCAGGATGTCTGACCAAAGACCTATAGGGCTGCGGGGTCATGCCAAGATCTCCAAAGGAATTCCTGCACTAGATGACAAGCTCTGTGGGGAGAGGGCCCGCGTACGAATTCACACTGAAACCCCAGTATCTGGCAGTTCCTGGCATGGAGTAGGCGTTCAGCTGGTGTCTGTGGAATGAATGAGTAAATGAATCAACGATGAGTGAGGCCTGCCTCCACACGCTCACCTCCCCAAGCTGCGCTCATCCTCACTGCTGCATCGATCGCTACTTGAGCTTCTGTGCTTATGTTTCTTGTGCTTCTTTTTCTTCTCCTTCTTTTTCTTCTTCTCCTTTTTTTCCAGACTCATTTGCAACTGGAAAATGCCCAGAACATAAACACACCAGATGACTGAGGCCCCTGTCAGTCCTTCAGAGGGGACTCGGTTATACACAAACTGTCTGACACTAAGCCTCTGGATCTACAGGGGGCCAGGAGTTTCCCTGTCAACAGGCCTTAACCCTGGATGTGCTCAAATGCCCCCCAGACTAGCGAACAGAATTTCTGATGGGTGAAGGTAGAAATTCGTGTTTTTAAACAGTCCCTAGAACCACTGCCTAGGAATGTTCATGTCAAAAAAATCCAGCTCCATTAAAAGTAACTGGGGACTGCAAGACCAATCTTTAAACTCTCCTTACCAGCTGATCCAAAAAACAATCACATAATATGTCATGTGAATGTTCAGTGGGCCCTAGAGGCTCTACCACCTGGTCTCCTGAACACGCTGTCTGACCATGCTTCCCACAGGCAAACCCCATATCCCTCATTTTCTGGAAAACAACATCACGTGGTACTTTCCCAACCAAAAGACATAAATAGAGGAAATCGAGATTAATGAAGCTTGATAAATTAAGACTGCATAAAATCACCAGGAAGAGGTCTCTAAAAGACAAAAATTTTTAGTCCCAGAGAGGCAGCTCAGTTGTTCCAATGTACCAAGGTTACGGGGTTCAATTCCGGGTCAGGCCACATACAAGAATCAACCAATGAATGCATAACTAAGTGGAAAAACAAATTGATGTTTCTCTCTCTCTCTCTTCTAATTCAATCTTTTTAATTTTAAAAATTTTTATTTATTTTTTCCTTTTTTTAAAATATACATTTATCTTTTTTTTTAAGATTTTATTTTTATTTTTACAGAGGGGAAGGGAAGGAGAAAGAGAGGGAGAGAAACATCAATGTGTGGTTGCCTCTCACACGCCCCTCGCATGCTGGGGACCTGGCCCTCAACCCGGGCATGCGCCCTGACTAGGAATTGAACCAGTGATGCTTATGGTTCACAGTCTGGTGCTCAATACACTGAGCGACACCAGCCAGGGCTATTTTTTACTTTTTAGAGAGAGGGGAAGAGATAGAGAAAGAGAGGGACAGAAACATCAATCGGTTACCTCTCCTAGGTGCCCCTCAGGAATCAAACTGGTGCCCCTTCGGTTTGTGGGATGATGCCTAGACAACTGAGCCACACCAGTCGGGGGAAAACATTTTTTTCTAAGCCATTCTGTTTTCCCTCTCATAAGGTAAGAGTAAACAGAGAGAAGTTCTCACATTAAGTAGCTAAAAGATACTCCTGGTGTTTATATGATGCACTACTTACCAATTCTTTGATTTTCTTCATTTTCACAGGATTGTTTAATACCTCTCTTTTTTTCTCTTCTTCCTTCTTCCTAAAGAGAGAAAATTATAAAAGTCATAACAATTTCTTTTAGAAAGGAGATTAAGTCACTTATTCTACTCTTCACAATTCTATGTAACAATCTTTTGTCGAAATGCATAGAGACAGGCCCTATAGTAAAATCTACGTGAAGGTGCGGAAGCCAGAAATCTTCCCCAAACCTGCACGGGGGACTGACTATTGTGGGGAAGCCCACGCTGGTTCCCTGTCATGTAAGAGAGGCTGGTGTGTGAGGCTTCACACCCAAGGTTTTCCAAATGGTCAAATAAATAAGTGGCTGTCATGCTGTGTGTCAGTCGGTTGCTGTGTAACCGGCTGGTTGTAACTTTCCAATACAACATCCACTGCTTAGCATAACAACCGCCTGGGAAGTCAAGAGAATGGATTTCCCTTTCAAGAAGCTGTCCTCTCATACATTGTTCACGGGTGGGTAAATGCGTCAGCCTTCCTGGAAGACAATTTGGCAACACTTAACACGGCCTCCACATACCCTTTGGTCTCACAGATTTGCTACTTAAGGAAATAAGGAAGGAAGGAAGTTCATTATGAAGGTGTTCATACTATAACAACAAAAATTTGGAAACAAGTTAGGGGTCCAACAAGAAAGTTTTGTTTTTTTTTAAGATTTTATTTATTTATTTTTAGAAGGGAAGGGAGGGAGACAGAGGGACAGAAACATCAATGTATGGTTGCCTCTCATGCGGCCCCCAATGGGGACCTGGCCTGCAACCCAGGCATGTGCCCTGACTGGGAATCAAACCAGCGACACTTTGGTTCGCAGCCCGCGCTCAATCCACTGAGCTACACCAGCGAGGGCCCAACAAGAAAGTATTAATAAATTATGGAATATACATATAATACAGACATAAAAATGATGTCATAGAAATATAGTTAGTGGCATAGAAAGATGGCCCATATACATGGTCAGGTGAAAAAATGTAGTTTATAAGACACAACATTAGTGCACCAATGTTCACAGCGGCATTATTCACCATAGCCAAAAGGCGGAAATAGGTCCATCCACAGATGAATAAACAAAATATACATTGTGAAATATTGCTCAGCCTTAGATAGGAAGGAAATTATTCTGTGCTATTCTGACACATGCTACAACACGAATGAGCCTTGAAGACACTATGCTAAGTGAAATAAACTAGTCACAAAAGACAAAAACTGTATGATTTCACTTATATGAAAGTCCTACGGTAGTCAAACTCATAAAAACAGAAAGCAGAATGGCGGTTCCAGGGCTGAGGGAAAGAAGAAATAGAGTGTGGTGTAACGGCTAGAGAGCTCCAGTTCCGGAGGATGAAGAACTTCTGGCTGCACAACGTGGACACACATGACATGACTGAACTGCACACTTAAAATCATTACGACAGTAACTTTTTAAAAGATTTTGTTTATTTATTTCTAGAGAGAGGGGAAGGAAGGGAGAAAGAGAGGGAGAGAAACATTCCATCGGTTGTGTGAGAAAAACATCCATCGGTTGCCGTGAGTAAAACATCCATCGGTTGCGTGTGTGAGAAAAACATCCATCGGTTGCCGCCTGCATGTCCCCAACTGGGGACCTAGCCAGCAACCCAGGCCATGTGCCCTGACCAGGAATCGAACCAGCGACTTTTCACTTTGTGGGACGATGCCCAACCAAATGAGCCACACTGCTCAGGGTAAGATGGAAAATTCTGTGTTATGTGTATTTCACTACAATTTTTTAAAAAAAGAGATATTCTGACACATGCTAAACAAGGAGGAAGCTTGAAGACACTACACTGCCAGAAATAAGCCAGTCACAACAGGACCATTACCATATCACTCCACTTAAATGAGGTAACTAGAGTAGTTAGTTAAGTTCGGAGATAGAAAGTAGAGTTGTGAGCCCTGGCCAGGCAGCTCAGTCGGTTAGAGCATCATCCGGATGAGCCAAGGCTGCGGATCTGATTCCCAATCAGGGCACATACAAGAGTCAACCAATGAGTACCTAAGTAAGCTGAACAACAGGCTGATGTCCCTGTCCCTGTCCCAGTCTCCCCCTCTCCCCATCTCCCTAAAAATCGTATGTTAAAAAAGAAAAAGGACATAGAATTGCGGTTGCCAGGGCCTGGGGGAGATCACAGGATTTTAATTTGGGAAGAGGAGGAGTTCTGGAGATGGATGGCGGTGATGGCTGCACAAGAATGTGAGTGCACCTAAGAGCACTGAATGTATGTAGACTTTTTTCTGTCACCTTGATTTTAAATTTTTCTTTAAAATCAAGGTTAACCTGGCTGGTGTAGCTCAGTGGATTGAGCGCGGGCTGGGAACCAAGCGGTCCCGGTTCGATTCCCAGTCAGGGCACATGCCTGGGTTGCAGACCAGGTCCCCGTGAGGGCCATGTGAGAGGCAACCATACATTGCTGTTTCTCTTACTCTCTGTCTCCCTCCCTTCCCCTCTCTCTAAAATAAATAAATAAAATCTTAAAAAAAAAAAAAAAACCGGTTAAGGTGGTAAACATATCTTACCACAATTCATTAATTAATTAAGAAGCTAACAAAACAGGAGAAAATATTTGCATATACATATACTATACAATATCTTTACATACATATATGCAATATCTTCAATATATAAATAACTTTAAAAGAATTTTCAAATGGAGAAATATAAGTAATAAACATTTGCAATGTTCAACCTTATACCCTTGAAATAAAATATTACAAATTAACTCCCCCCCGGCCAGAAATTAATATGTACAGCATGATCTCATTTAGTACCCAATATGCAGCTAATTTGATCTGTTACAGACTAGGGTTTCAAGTGAGATTCTTAATTCTCTTTTTAAAGAGTTCTGCTGCAAAAAAAAAGGGGGGGGGGTGGAGAAAGACCTGTTTACCCACCTAGCCAACTCTATACATATCTCCAAATTTCCAAGAAGCTGCTAGCCTTTCTCACCTTGCTTCTACCTCCTATTTTTTGCTTAAGGGTCAACAGTAAATGAATAAATCTGGTCTGGTAGAGCCTGGGCCAGTCCACTTGCCAATACCTTCCGGAATGGCCTACACCACGCACCCTTGATGGAGCCTCCTCCCCAACATCATGAAGCCCAAATGGAGACAAATCCTGTCACGTGATGGACACAAGCTAAGCAGAAACCAATTGTGAAGTGAGAGGCTACGGGACATCTCCACTAAGCACCTTTATAATGAAACCCGCTTCCCAGACCATCGTCAGCACCTGATGATGAAGAGTGGGTCCTCCCGGATCTTGCTGGCCATGTCGAGAAGGGAATTGGCACCGGAGGGGGCAAAGATGGAGCCTGGGAGGAGTCCTGTCTCAGAAGAACAGCCTGCCTCCTTCTCCTCCATCTTCTCGAAAACGTATTTGTCAATGGGGCGCCCCAGTAAGTACTCATCCCGGTTCACCATCCCACCGGGACCCTGGTACATCCAGTCCAATTTTTCTTCTTTTTTCCTAGTTCAAGAAAAAAAGAAAAGAAAAGAAAATGGTGACTCCTGCAAACCCACACACAAAATCTGAACACGAGGGAGGGAGAACCACAGCTGGTCAGAGCAGGGCTCATTCTACAGGCACCTGGCATAGGCCAAACACAGCACCTCACGTGGCACACGGGAAGAAGTGGTGCCTGCCAGCGTGAAGCTTTCCATGTAGTGGGGAGACCGTTTTCACCACTTAGCGCAATGTATGGGGGAAAACAGCGTTCCTCAACCTGGGGCACAGACCTCGCTCGGGGCTTCCCACGTCTCCTTTACAAAGTCTTTATGTTACCCTTTCATCTCGAGGGCAATCTGGAACAATAACATATTCCGGATCACCTCATTACCAAGGACAATTTCAGTGACCACATATGCAGTTGTGATCATTGTGTGTTTTGGTGCTTATTGTCATATTGGCACAAGAGGTTATGCTACATTTCAGGAGATAATGAAAAAAGACCAGAAATAACCTAGTAAGAAATTAACACTTTCAAGCCAAAAGAGGGAGGCCAAATTGTGTCATGGTATCATGCCAAACAAGTATTTCCCTGTGGTTCTGACAGAAAAAAATGGTGAGAAAACTGAGCCCTCACACAACAGACAATGTAGGCATGCTGAATTCGTAAGAGCATGCATTGAAGCAGCCAGTACCACATTCATACTGCAAGCTGCAAAGTGTTTTTATGAAAACAGTATTATCTAGCCCTGGCTGGTGTTGCTCAGTGGATTGAGCACCAGCTGCAAACCAAAGGGTGGCCGGTTCAATTCTCAGCCTGGGCACATGCCTGGGTTGCAGGCCAGGTCCTGGGTGGGGGCCACGTGAGAGGCAACCACACATTGATGTTTCTCTCCCTCTCTTTCTCCCTCCCTCCCTTCCCCTCTCTCTAAAAATAAATAAATAAAAACCTTAAAAAAAAAAAAAGAAAACAGTATTAGCTATAACATTAAATTAAATGTTTTTTGAAAGACTTTTTTGTTTATTAGATTGTTTATTTTTGAGAATATATAACAACTGTAGGCATAAAGAATCTCTTCCCGGTTACATCTTGGGACATTTTCTTTTTTAAAATTTTATTTACTTATTTTTACAGAGAGAGGGAGAGAAACATCGATGTGAGAGAGAGCCATGGATCGGTTGCCTCTGGTACATGCCCTGACCAGGGACAGAACCTGCAACGCAGGCACGAGCCCTGACCAGAAATGGAACGGGCGACCATTCGCTTTGAGGGCAATGTGCAACCAACTGAGCCACACCAGTCAGGACACGTCTTCAGACATTTTTAGTAAGAATAATCTAAACCAAGCCCTGGCCGGGCAGCTCAGCGGTTGGAAATCATCCTGCTACAAGGTTGTGGGACTGACCCCCTGGTCACGACAAGGAAAAGAAGCAACCGACAAATGTCTCAGTAAGTGGAACAACAAACTAATGTTTCTCTCTCGCTCTTCCTTCTTCTCTCTCTCTCTCAAATCAATAAATAAAAAAAAGTTTTGTAAAGAACAAACCAATAACGTTGGGTCATAACACTTCAGATATTTTTCCTATGAAAAGGATTGGTCTGTGCCCTAACCGCTGTGGGTCAGTTGGTTGAGTGCCATCACTCCCAGTCTTTCTAAAAATAAATAAATAAATAAATAGAATCTTTAAAAAAAAAAAAAGGCCCTCTTAAGGAGCAAAACGTTTGTGGGAAAGGGCAACTGGGTCAAATACAGAAGAAAGGACATGAAAACCTAAGACAGACACTGCTAGTACATAAAGTAGTATTTTCATGGCTCTATCTGGTCTTAAAAGGATTCAACTAGCATCAGTAGGAGAATCCTTCAGCCCCCTGGTAGGAGAACATGCCGTACAGTTGAGGTCCAGAGCCACAGGGCTTGTCCTGGTCCCACCATTACCCAGCGAGGTGAGCGTGCTGGTTACTTCTGGGCACGTCCCTAACCTCGCGTCTGAAACGGAGCTAGTAACTGCTCTCTCTCATTGTTACTCTACTTTTTCAATGAAAAAATATTTGGAGTAAAAGCCATATAAAAGCAAAATAACCTATAGATCTTTGTCGTTGCTATCATTAAGGACACGGACCAAGACCTCAATCAAGGCTGCCCATTAGGACCGCCCAGCGAGCTCTTAATATACACAGATGCAGTGACCCACACACTCCCTGCTATTCTTAGGGAATCTGCTTGGGTGAGAATCACTCCCATTTTATTTAATCTTCCAAGAACACTCTAAATTGCAAAGGTCGAGAAACACTGGTATCAACCACTGTCTAGAAAACACAGTATTCTAACACCATCGTTAAACATTAGAGCAACACTCACTATTGCAAAGAGGGATTTGGAGATTCAAACAACAGGTATGCTATTAAGGTTTTCATCTGTTCTGAGAGATGCATTTCCAACACAGAAAAGATTATCTGAACAATGGAAGTGAATCGTTAGATAGTAAAAAAAAGATTTTATTGGTATTTTATAGGGTAAATTAAAGGCCTGACACTATGCAAAAAGCTATGCAGTCTAGATGGACAAGCAGATCATCTCAATACAACTAAAGATCAAAAAAAGCCCCGGCTGACGTAGCTCAGTGGATTGAGTGTCAGCCTGTCAACCAAAGGGTCTCTGGTTCGATTCCCAGTCAGGGCACATGCCTGGGTTGCGGGCCAGGTCCCCAGTGGGGGCCATGTGAGAAGCAACCACAGATTGATGTTTCTCTCCCTCCCTTCCCCTCTCTCTAAAAATAAATAAAATATTTTTTTAAAAGATTAAAAAAAAAGGATCTACATGCTGACCTTTGTGTTTTAAAACATTGGAGGATATGTGAGGGAGCAAAGAATATCAAAAGAATATAAAATCACCTTCCCACTTGCAACAGACAAGCAGGCATGAGGGTCAGCAACAGGGTAGGTATTTCTCTCCCAGCTCTGAGACTGTATTCTGTACACTCCAACCTCATTAATTAGACTCTGCAAAGCCCAAGTTTCTGATACATCAGGCATATGGTGTGCAATGCTTTGTTACATAAAAATTTCAAAATAATTTTACCTTTGGTTAGTGGGAAAGTGAACTTTTATGACTAAAGGGTAGTCCTTCTAAAATTGATATCTGTTTTGCCCTGGCTGGTATAGCTCAGTGGATTGAGCGCGGGCTGGGAACCAAAAGATCCCGGTTTGATTCCCAGTCAGGACACATGCCTGGGTTGCAGGCCAGGTCCCCAGTGAGGGCCGTGTGAGAGGCAACCATACATTGCTGTTTCTCTACCTCTCTTTCTCCCTCCCTTCCCCTCTCTCTAAAAATAAATAAATAAAATCTTTAAAAAAATAAAATAAAATAAAATTGATATCTGTTTTAAAATCAAGGTTCGCAAAATCTGAAACTTCACACGTAACAGTGTGTGTTCACTTTATAAGCTGCCCAGGAATTAATTTGAACATTTGACATTTATTTATATTAGATTGCAGCATAAAGTATATAAATTATGTAAAGTATATAGAATAAAATAATGTGTATTGGGGTAAAAAAAACATAAACTTTCATTCTCTTATCTCATTTTACATATTAACTCCCAATATATATATATATATATATTTTTTTTTAAGGTTTTATTTATTTTTTTAGAGACAGGGAAAAAAGAGAAAGGGAGAGAAACATCCATGTGTGAGAGAAACACGCCTTTCTCACACCCCCAACTGGGAACCCGCCCGCAACCCAAGCATGTGCCCCAACTGGGAACTAAACTGATGACCTTTCGGTCGATAGGCCAGCACTCAACCCACTGAGCCACACCTGCCAGGGCCCTAAATATATTTTTAAATTCTCAAACTCCATTTATTTCAAAACATTTCAAATTTCATACTTAAGCCAGAATGGCCTTCTCCCCAATTTGTTATCCTGAACAAATGTAATTGTCATCCTGCCCAAGTTCCACGGCCACTTCCACGAACTGAAGCGGGTCTCACACGCACACACACAACCTTGAATGTCACACGCCTCTTCTCATGAAACTATTAAGGGAAAGCCCTGCACATCCAATGGGGGACACAAGCTACACGTCACCCTGGAGACTTGCCCCTGAGGACATAAACGAGGGCAATGGTAGTAGATTACTCCATTTTAGTCTCCTTGTAGCTTTTATTGAAGTCTGACTTTAGGAATGCACTGCATAGTTTATGTTTTTTATTTTTCTCAGAACACACTTACTCCCACCTCCTTTTGCAAGATGGGTAGGGTAATCATTACCTGCCGCTCCTACCCTATATTATACAAGAGGAAACAAGGAGGGTAAAATCGAGTGGGACTGCCCACAGGCACACGGCTTTTACTGACAGACACACCATGCACCTCCTAAAATGAGCCTGCAACACACAGACAAACAACAGCAGGAACAGGCCCTGCCCCACACCGAGAGGCAGGGAGTGGCAATCACCCCCAGCCGTGGTTATCTGCCAAGCATCTACCGTGAGCTTGGCCTACACTAAGCCCTTTACTTGTTATCTCACCTTAGAAACTGGGAACTCTCACTCTCTTGGGTCTCCTGAGGTAACCCCAGCTACCAAACGTGCCCCAAGTTACATGGCTAGGCTAGGACGTGCCAGCCCAGCCGCAGGGCCCAGGGCAGTCTGACTCCAAACCCGTTCTCCTAACCAGCAGCAACTGGAGGATGCACCTGCAGGCCAGTCCCGCAGTTCCCTACACACCAGGACCCCCCCGGGCACACTGCCCGCCGCACCCTCGGCTCCTGGCTTACTTGACAGCGCCGACATCCTCTGCATAGCGCTGCATCTCCTCCCGGGCCCTCTCCTCCCGCAGCTCCCGCTGCAGCTCCTCGATCTTCTTCCGCTCGGCTTCATGCTTCTGCTCAGCCTTCCACACCTTCTCCACATTGCGGAGTGTCTGCGGGTGCCAGCTCTTCTTCAGATTCTGTGGTCATGCAAAGGAGGGAGAAAACAATTCAGGGAGTGTATGGGCGGGAAGTAGGTAACCGGCCCTGCCTCACCCACCCCTCTGTATACTAATCGGACCACTGCAGGCCTACGTAAGGACAGGCATTTTTAACAATGACATGGCTGGCATCCAATATTCTCTCATACACCAGGGGATTTTGTTCAAGTACATAAAGCTTCAGGATATACAAGGCTCCTCCTTCCTGAATTCCCTTCAAACACTTTTAACCTGAAATATATACAACTCTGACTTCCATTGGTCACGTGAGGGCTGGTGATGACAATACAGGAGGAATGGGGCGGGGAGATGGAAAGGCACGACTCTGAACAGCAACATTCATTCTTATGAATATGACCTTCTTTCCCTTCAGTTCACTTAGTCTGCCTTACACTTGCAGAGTTAACAATCCCAGCTCGTTCCTCTTTCAACCTTCCTTCCCAGGACTTTTCCCTTCACCCTCAAGGAAGGTTTCTCCCCATCTTCTCCCCAAGAGCCACTACGCT
>PVJI01000098.1:128867-392322 GCA_004026765.1 Micronycteris hirsuta | reverse complement strand
CGCAGTCCTGAGAATTTACACGTTTTGAGCACAGCTCCGTGTGATTCCTGTGTGAGCAAGTGTGGATCATGTCTGTGGGATGGGAATTCTCTAATAGGAATTTGGCAAAGGTGTATCTTAAAAAATTCTGGCTTGCTGACCCCTGAATATTACTTTAACCTGGTCCTGTCTGCCACCGGATCTGAATTTACATCCAATGTCTTGCTATGAGTAATCCTACCTGTTCTGCATAATCCCATGAATAATCAATCCAATGTAAATTGGCCCCTGATAAAAACCCTGGCTGGGCAAGCCACGAGGCTTTTTCCGGAGATGGGAGGAATCAGCCACGTAGCCCCGGTCTCTCTTTCCCCACGTGTCTCGGTATGAGGTTCATACATGCATTGGGTCACGGTCACCCACGGGTATCGGCAGGCCCGATCTACCCCGTGTCATGCCTGCTGGAGGAGGCAGAGAGTGGAGAGGGGAAAGCACTGGTCTCGCACGCAGCAGTTTCTTCCTCCAAAACGTGTCACCTCATCGCCTGTCAATTATCTACCAAAAAAGGCAGCATGAACCCCCCTGACTTTGTAAACCAGCGCGTCACTGGGCAGTAGGGATGCCTGGTGCGACCTGTCATTTACTTTGTTCAGCGCCAGAATGCCACATCTTTCTTCATAAAGGAAGAAGATAACCACTATTGAAAAGAACTTCAGAGCCACAAATGTATTCTAAGTTTTGGTGATGTTGTTATGTGATATGGCACTATTGTCAAACCATCTTATTCTCATCTTATTCTCGTTATATTTTACTCATGGCAACAAAAGTTCTGCTTGCATTTAATTGATAGTAGAACTGTTACATCAGAATGCGTAACAGTGATAAATTGCAAATGTTTCATATTTTTACTTATAGATATGTTTGAATAATTATTGAATCTTGTTCTGATTCTTAAAAAGTTCATTGGTGGCTCTCTTTTTTGTTTGATATTGTTAATTATTATTTAGTACACAGAATGACTCTTACTCAGCTTTCTAATTTGTTATTTTGTATGAAGAATTCTTGAGGTAGTGGAAGAAGATTTGATTTTTTTAGGCAAATGACAAGTATACATGCGAAAGTGATGAAAAGCACTATATAATATTTTATTTTTATTTACAACAAAAATATGTTGCTCTGAGAAACAAATATTCTTGGATGACATTGAATAAGAAAGCATATGGTTTTGTTTGCTTCAGGTTTTCAGTAATTATCCTTTATAAGTTCAAGACATTTCCATTTTATTGGTAGTTTTATATCAGCTTTCTATGATAAATGAGTGTTGAAATTTATCTATACTTTTGCTGAATCCATTGGAATAAGCACATTATTGTTTTCTCTTTAACATGCTGATGAGGAAATTAGATTAGTAACTAAAGCTTGGTTGGCATTAGGATTTTACCAACTTGTTTAACAAATTTGAAAGGATTGGGTTGGCCAAAAGGTCCATATTTTTTTTCCATAAAGTAAAAGACACATTTTTCATTTTCACCAATAACTTTATTGATTCGGATATTTTGAGTATGTTGCTATCTCCTGTGTGCTATAACATTGATCATACTCAAAGTCTCCATTGGATCGCTGTCAACTTCAACTGGCCTACCTGACCATGGAGCATCGTCCAGCGAGGAATCTCCAGGACGAAACTTCACAAAACACATTTGACACGTTCGATCAGTTACTGCCGTTTCTCCACACACTCCACAAATCTTTTCTTTGTGCTTCAGCTGCATTTTTACCTTTCTTGAAATAATGAAGCATAATATGCCAAAAACGTTGTGGATTTTCTTCCACCTCAATATTACTATTCACCCATTTTGATGTTTTTTTTAATGCACATTGATATGACAGCTGTCAAAATACAATCTAACAAAATTGTTTCAAATGAAGTTAAAGACAACTAAGTGCTACTACAGCCATCTTACTGGAAAAAAAAAACTTGTTGGTCAACCCAATACACCATTTCTTTCTGTTTTGTCTACCTTTTAATATTTTGACAGACCCTACAAAATATTCTTAATATTTTGACAGACTCAGGCTATTTCTGTTTTGTTTTTGTTTTTCCTCCCATGGAAGACTTTTAAATGAATGGTTCATTCAATACTTTTCCAGGTATATGCATAGCAAGGGGGTCAATTTCTTCTCTTCAGTGTCTAAGAATGTAAGTCTTATAAGTTTTCAAATTTAATATTGTAAATTTATTCATGTCTTATCTTTTCAAACTTTTTCATATTAAACTATAGGCATTTTTAATTTCATTAGTTTTCTTAGCTTAGTTTTTCACTAAGTAAAAGCGGAGGCAAAATGTTTATTCAGGTAGTTTATTTGGGACTTCAGCCCAAACAACAGGAATGAAGAGTCAGGGAGCCTGACTCAGGGACGGCAGGAGTGCGAGTGGGAGTAGGAATTATCCAGATCACCCGTGGGTGGCAGGGGACAGTTCTCCAGCCTCCTGAGGACGCTACAGCCCACACGAAAGCCTGTAGCAGAGCTTCAGCGGGGTCTCCAGGCTTTTCCTGCACAGATTCGGGAATCGGTCTGGCACTTGGTCATCTCCCATCAGCACAAGAGGAAGATGAGTGCGGGAAGATATTTTGAGAGAGAAAGAGACCATATTCACATAGTTTTCATTATAGTATGTTGTTATGCCACATTTTGCAGTGTATAATGTGCCCCCTTTTTTTGCCCAGATTTTTGAGGGAAAAGATGCGCATTATACATGAACATAATGATTACATATTATGGGTATAATAATCCCATGTATAATGTGCACAAAAATGTGGGTGTGCATTATACACAGCAAAATAAGGGTAATTATTCTATTTTATTATTAGTTATAATTGTCAATCTCTTACTGTGCCTAATTTATAAATTAAATCTTTTCATATGTGTGTACGTATAGGACAAATCATAGTATATGCAGAGTTTGGTACCATCTCCGGTTTCAGGCATCCACTGGAGGTCTTGGAACGTATTCTCCAAGGATAATGGGGACTCACTGCTGTATTGGGTTTTATTGTATTTGGAATCAATTCTTTTTTACTTTAGAAACTTTAGCCATTATTTTTGTAAATACTGTCTTTTATTCTCTCTTCCCCTCCCTTCCCCACCTCTCTCTCGTTCTCTACCTTGTAACTCCAGCCACAGAAACCTGTTTCCTCTCCTCATGACACCTTTGACACCAAGTACGTTGATTTTCCCCCACACCAACCAGTTCTCTCATTCTCTGCAGATGCCAACAGTTTGTCCTACAATTTAGCTCACTTTAGTCACTACCTGCAGTTAGAACAGAACCCACCATTAGGGGCTCAGTCCAGAAGACTACCCCCCCCCCACTTCAGAGGCTCATTCTAAGTCTTGGGTCCCTAGGGTGCTCACACTTCTGTCCAACTTGGCTACAAAGTTGGAGGTTCACACCCCCATTCCACTCCAGCCACATAATCTGCAGGAATGGCTCACAAAATTCAGAAAAACATTAACTTACATTTGCTGGGTATTATGAAGGATGTAGATGAAGAGATACACAGGAGAAATCTAGGAGGGTCCTGAGTCCAACCACTTCTTTCTCCTTAGGGGTGGGGGTGGGGGACCACCCTCAAGCATGTGGATGTGTTCCCCAAGCTGAAGGCTCCGGAGGTTTCATCACTTAGCCATGATTGGTTAAATCATTAGTATTGGTGATTGACTCAGTCTCCCACCCTGCCCTCCGGAGATCAGGAGCTATGGGGGAAAGTTCCTGCCTCTAATCACAAGGTTATACGTCTGGTGACTGGACACCTTCCTGAAGCTGCCTAGGGGCTTCCAGCCAACAGTCATCTCACTAGAACACAAAACAACACCATTCAAAGATTTCAAGGGTCATAGAAGCTCTCTTGTCAAGAACCAGGAACTGAAAGCAAATATTATAACAAAAGATGCTCCTCTTACCCTGTCACTCAGGAAATTACCAGGGGTTCAGGAGCTCTGTGCCGGGAACCAGGGATGAAGACCAAGTATATAGTTCTTAATACAAAGCAAATATCACAATAGACATGCCATCTTATATCCAATGTCTCAACATCTCTTTTATGGTTCACGTTTCTTTTAAAAAAAAAAATTATTGTATTTCTTCCATTACCATTTAGCCCCCTTATACTTTTCTCCCGCCCCCTGAAGTCACCACACCGTTGTCCATATCTATGAGTCCTTTTTCCTTTTTGCTCAATCCTTCCCCCACAACGTCCTCCCCCATAGCTGTCATCCTGCTCTCTATCTGTGAGTCTGCCTCTATTTTGCTTGTTAGTTCAGTTTGTTCATTAAATTCCACATATGAGTGAAATCATATGGTATTATCTCTCTCTGACTGGCTTATTTCACTTTGTATAATGTTCTCCAGGTCCATGCGTGCTATCACAAAGAGTTAAATTTTCTTCTTTTTGACAGCCAAGTAGTATTCCATTGTGTAAATGCCCCATAGTTGTTTTATCCACCCATTTACTGATGGACACTTGGGCCGCTTCCTTATCTTGGTGATTGTAAATGAGGCTACAATGAAAATAGAGGGGCTTATGTTCTTTCAAATTAGTGTTTTGAGTAAATTCAAAGTGGATTAAAGACTTAAATATTAGATCCCAAACCATAAAAATCCTAGAAGAAAACATAGGCAGTAAAATCTTGGACATTGCTCATAGCAGTATTTTATCAGCATATCTCCCCAGGCAAGGGAAGCAAAAGAAAAAATAAACAAATGGAACTATATCAAACTAAAAATGTTTTGCACAATAAAGGAAATCATCAACAAAATAAAAAGACAACCCACAGAATTGGAGAATATATTCGCCAATACACCTGATAAAGGAATAATATCCAAAATGTATGAAGAACTTACAAAACTCAATACCAAAAAAACAAACGACCCAATTAAAAAAATGGGCAAAGGATCTGAATAGACACTTCTCCGAAGAGGACATACAAATGGCCAGTAGACATGAAAAGATGCTCAATGTCACTAATAATCAGAGAAATGCACATTAAACCCACAATGAGGTATCACCTCATACCTGTCGGAAGGGCCATCATCAATAAATCAACAAACCACAAGTGCTGGTGAGGGTGTGGAGAAACGGGAATGCAGACTGGTGCAGCCACAATGAAAACCAGAATTGAGTTCCTCAAAATATTAACAATGGATCTGTCTTTTGACCCAGCAGTCCCACTTCTGGGAATATATAGGAAGAAACCCAAAACACTGATTTAAAGGGTCATGTTTCTTTACCTTTGTGCTGAATTCTGGAAAATACCTTTGGCTTTAATTTTCAGGTTATTGATGCTCTCTTCAGCTGTATGTCACGTGCTTTCCCCCATTCTTCGAAGGATTATTTTCCTAGAAGTTCTCTAACTTTCTGTTTTGCTGGCACTTTGCTTTTCCTTTTACCATGGTTATTGACTTCATCCTTTCTCTTTAAACTACTCTGTATAGACGCACATCACATTCTGTATCTGACAATTCCATTTTTCTCCAGGATATTTAAGTAGATTTCTTCTTGTTATCTATTGACTTTGTCTCATAAGGACCTACCATATTTTGTTTTATATAATATTTGTTGTTGTTCATGTGTTATTGAAGTAAGTCTTAACCATTAAGAACTTGTGACCATCTCCAGGGGACAGAGTTGGCCATGCTTTTCCTCAGGAATGTTAGAGCACCAAGGGACACTACAAGCCTAGGACACTTCAGTACGGCCTCTTCATTTGGGTTTCCCCAAGGGGTAGTTGTGAGGTGGGAGCTCACCTTTGGTGGCAAACTTTGGAACACGGTGACAAATGATGATGAAAATGATGATGGCAATGACAAAGTTTTCCACTCACAGCACAATACAGAAAGACAGAGTTTTCTTTTTTGTTCATTTTAGGGGTTTTTTAAATAATTTTTTTATTGTTGTTCAAGTACAGTTTTCTCTTTGGTCACACTTTGGCAGCAGGTAGGTATTTTCTAGCTCCCCTTTTACTGAGGGTGAGACATAGTCAGCGAACCCAGCTTTGCCCAGTCAGCACTGATCCGCCTCTCGCACCCCTACATTCACAGCTTCCACTTATTAAACCCTGGAATTCCAATCTGCATTGACCCTTACATTCTGGTCACAGTCAAATGTCTTTCATCATTTTCACACTCATCACATGTAAGTTTTACCACTTTCGTGTGCTTCACTGGGTATCACCTATTCTATCTCTTTCTTTATTTGCCTTGCCATTTCATATGCTTTATATTTCATTAAAATACATTGTAGCTTTCTGGTTAAAAAGAAGGAAATATATATTCAAATTGTCTACTGTAATAATCTATTAAAACAGAATTAAAAAGAGAATTTTTTCAAAACAATAGGAAGGATTAACTGATATTCAAAGGCCAACGGCCTATATAAAGGAGATTCTATATTTTGTGATACTCAGAAGAGACAAGCTTTCTATGTAGTTTGAAATGTTACTAACATTCTTTAAAAGGAATAATTTTTACTATGAAATATATTATTAACAACCTTTAACAACACAAATCTTTTTGAGCATAGTGCTGGCAAATTTCAAACATAATATTTTTAGATATTACATTTTTCTTCAATATAATTTTTCTTTTTAAAATATTCCTCTGTTCTGTTCTTTCATGAACATGTACTTCAATACCTTTAAACAGTTATTGAATTATGTTCTTTCCATGGTAACTTTATTTATAGGCATGTTGTATATGCATATAAGTTCATCTGAAAAAATATTTTCTTATCCTCTTAAAAATAGTCTTAAAATCTAAAGGATTCCCACTATAATTTAGTTGTATACAATGATATAAGCAACAGTGACAGTCTCAAAATCAATTTCTTCTAATGTTCTTTGCAGTTAATCCTCTCCAATTTTTCTGTGAAGGAAAATCATTGAAATGATATTCTTCAATTAATCATTTAGACACCACAGAATGAATTATTGTATCTAAAGATTAACTTGCCTCTGTGAAAGTTTTTGTTTGTTTCACATTCTTAGAAGCAGTGATCTTTAAATGTTAGACTTCTATTAACTTCCTTGGTAAAACTTAATAGGTTATTATTAGTTCCTTAAAATTAATCTATGTAAACTTTGATCAAAATATGTGGGGAGCTTTTTCTTTCTTTTCTTTTTACTCCATCTATTACTTTCTCTATTTTTTCCTTTTAATTTTTGAGATTTTCAGAGGGAAAAGAAAAAAGAAAAACTAAAATGTAATTTCTTCTGCAGTATTTTGTGTTGACACTGAAAATTTGGCCAGAAACAATTCTGCTTTAAACATTCAAGAGTGTGTGTCTGTTTTCAATATGAACCGAAACGTTAGGGAAAACATTTTAGACTTGCACAGCCTTACATGGTTGCCTGCCAGGAACTCCAAGCAGCTGCAAAACTCACTAATGAAAACTGGGACTGTTCTTAACAGAAACGGCTATCAAATATCTTTACAAATACAAGATGGAGGTGAGTATAATGAACAAACATTACAGTGAAATAACATACATTTCTGCGACTTTCTCTCATTCTTTCCATCCACCCGGACAAGGAGAAAGTGAGTTAATTTTGCAACCGTCCAAATGATGGGTGGCAGAGATCAGTCACCTCTCACTCATGTCACCCACGCTCTAACCTATTCCAGTTTCGATCTGGCAAGAGACCGGCGAGATTTTAAAGTCTGGGTCTACGAAGCTGAGAAAGCAATTTTTTTCTTGGGATTACACCGATCTGATCAAAGAGTGGGAAATTGCACCACATCGCTGCGCTGTGCATTGAGGCTACCCGAGGGTTGGAGGTGAACGTTTATTTGGTCTCCCACCCATATGTGAGTCTACTTCTGTGACTAGAAAAATGTGCTAACAAAAGACAATAATAATATTTCATATTTTGTGGGGAATTGTGTATATGCCTCAGCGTGGAGGCTGCAGGGCTGGGGCCACACCGAACATAATAAAAATATAGAGGAGACGATACTCCATAATTCTCCCAGTTGGGGCCTTTCCACAGTGATCCAGTTGTTCAGCTGTCTCGGGGAATTGCTGAAGGCTAACCATGAGTCTGAAACCACCCTTATCGGATTCTGAATGTTCTTCATGATTTTTATCTCGTACTACTTCAGCACAATATACTGTGAAAATGCTTGAAAGACAATTTGTGTTTTTCCAACCCCAAATTTGAAAAAGTAAAAGCCAAATAATACAGGAAACATTTTCCAAGCTGGAATACTATGGTAAAATTGAGAAAGCAGTTAAGTAATAAGACTTAAGCCAGAATTAAATGACTTATCTCCAAAAAATGACTTATTTCCAGTGATTTTGTCCAAAATCTACTTATCTAATCAGTTTTTTAAATTATCCCAACCAGATTGCTTCTTGCTGCTACCACTACGGTCTGTGCCACAGCCTCTAAATTTAATGTTCGTTCAGATCACTGGAGGATCTTGTTAAAATGCAAATTCTGATTCAGTTTCTCTGAGTCGGGACCTGAGGTTCTGCATTTACAGTAAATATGCTCTCAGATGACTGCGATACTGCTGGCATTTCTATGGTTTGGGTAAAAGAGGATCTCCAATGTTTTTAATGACTTCATATGAGGTTGACAAGGAAAATATTAGATTAATAGGTAACAGACTTTGTGTCTATTTGCAAAATCAAATATGGATTCTTTGAAATTCAAGGAAATAAATTATTTTGAGTTTTCATGAAAACAAATTAATTCATGTTTTTATAACTTTTGCATTGGAAGAAAAATGCCTCCGCCAATCAGATAAAAATACAGAGTCGTATTTGTCATCTGGGTGTCTGTGTTGGAATGAGCTATAAATATTTGCCGCTCTATTGGACCCTCTCTGTCAGAACATTATATGGCGCTGGATCTGAGGGTGTTTCTGAAGAAGGATTGTTTATAAGATTATCTTCCTAAAACCATGAACCCACAAAAGGCATTTCTTGGCTATTAAATGACAATTTAAAAAGTAGATAATCTTCAATAGTGACAGTCTGGGACTTTCCTGACACAAAATACTATGAAAATAGAAACACGGTAGTTTGTTAATTTTTGGCTGCTTACTTAGAATCTCCTTCCATGAGGAATTATTTATATATATTTTTTTCTTACCATGGAAACAGTGCCTTCAGCAACATTTTATAGGTTCTGTTGCCATCTTTTTCAATAAAAAGGAGGCTGTGCTTATAACATTTACCTAAAACCACGGTGTTCCTCTCTTTCTCCAAGTCTACCATGAAATGCACTTCAGCCCCTTGGGGGTGGCCTTCCCTTTCCTCCCATCTGCGGTCTGGCCCTCGTCACGTGCTCTGCAACTGTGCAGCTGACCAAGTGCCATTTCCAAACGTACCTGCAGTAAAGGAGCAAAACTTTATAAACGCACATTCAGTTTTTTTTTATTTTTTATTTGTAATTTCTAGAAATGTAAGCAGTAGCAAGACTTGGCTATGCTCAAGATGAAAATGCCCACTGGTTAATTGAACACGTCGATTTCTCCTTTTTCGGCCATCAATTCTAATGGTATCTATAGTCAGCCAAGCTTAACTTATTACTAACTCAAATATCTCAACTCAGGTCTTTTCTCGTTGTACTTTTATTCTGGATTTCAATAGCAACTTCAGCAAAAATAATTGCTTTTTTCAGCAGAAAAAAGAATGGTATAATTACTATTGAAATGTTAGCAGATGAATAATATCTTGCATGAATTCATTTGGAGAAAATTCAGACACCTAGCATTTTACTTTTGTAAAGTGCGTGCCCTATAAATTATGCCTTTAAAAAAATTTCTCTAGTTTTCTTGTCTAATTTGAAGACATGACTCCAATGTTAGGAATTTCAAGCTAATTTAAGGGGAAGTCAATTATATAATGGGATAATGGAGAAGGAAATTTGTGGGAATGGCTGGTTTTAATTACCTGAAAATACAATGTGATTGTCAATGCTATTTTTAGACTAAAGTTTATCCTAACGACCAAAAACCTCAAAATTCTACTCCACATGATAACTGCACCTTTTACCTTCTCAAGTCTCAGAAAAAGACTTTCTGCCACTGAATTCAAACTTCAGTAAACTCTAAATTTTGTTCACAGTCTCTAAGGATCAATTGTCCTCATGATAACTTCAAATTCTTCTCATTTTTTCTCTTTTAATCTAATTAGCAACTAGTATTCAAGTTCTGACAGATTTAATTTCTCAATATCCTTTTCAATAATCTTATTTATTATTCTGTTTTCTCAAGATATGAATTCTAGCATTGTACTTTTATTATTTTAAATTTTTATCCCCATTTTATCTCCATTATTCTCCCTTGCCCTACCCATCCCCAGTCTCCCACATATTCTTCATTATGTTTTTTTCTGATAAAAATATTCTTAAATAATCATCTATTTTCTCCATCATATCATCCCAGTCCCAAACATGAACATATGTTGGATATTTCTCGACTGCACTTAAACTACTCTCCTGTGAGTCACCACTGTTCCTCTTTTGTTCAAACCAAAGGCTTCTTTTTAAACACTTGTCAGTTCCTTTCCTTTCTTTTAGGTTCTTGATCATATTTTTCTTCATGCACTATTTGCCTGATATTCATCTTCCAATTCTTTAGGCATCACATACACATTAACTCTTAGATTTCTCTTAACTTCTGAAACTCATCTTCATTCTTCCCATCATTAACTACGTGTTTCCAGATTTACTGCACCTGACTTCAGGTAATTTAGTGGATGTAAAACCACATCGCATATGGTTCCTGCTCTCAGGCCTTTCCAGTTTAGTTAGGAAAGTGCTAAGCCATGTATGAAGATATAAACATGAATAGAAGGCAGCCAATAAAGCCCGAGTGAGTGGGTCACTTCCATTGTACCAACATATTTCTCCTTCTTTTTCTTTTGTAGTAAGGATTTCTTTAGATGCAGTTTGCTGTCCTCATCTTTTTTAGAAAAATATAATCACACTATATTATTATTAAATCTTTCCATGGAGTCTTGTAAAAAAAAAAAAAAAAACCTAACTGAAATTAAAGGTAAATTCAGAAAGGACACAAGGATCAGCATGACTCCTGGGGCCATGGGTCTTGGCCACCAAGCCCTGTGACCAAGGCACGTGGATGCACAAGCTGAGGCCACAGATCCCCAGAGTGGTGTACCAGCTTCTTGAATGACAGAGTACCAGCTGTCTTATTGCTATTGAAAAAATAATTTCCCCAGGTGATCTAGGGCAAGACATACCCACAATTATACCATACTTGAGTGATAAAGTTAATTGTAGTAGCATATTTTTATTCTAATTATTCTATAATAATATCTAATAAGAAGTCTTCCAATTCTGCCTTGGAAACACTATTCCGAGGGGACATGCTCCTCCAGCATCAGTTTGCTCCTATGAAGCAGCACTTTTTGGACAAAATCAAAAGCCCATAGGATTGCAGAATTGGAACTCCCCAGAAAGATAATCAAATTAAGATGTATACTGACAGCAAGCTAAAAATAAGGAAATAAAATAGGATATCTGAAAATATGACTGTTAAAGGTACCAGAGAAAAGATTGCTCTGTAAAGCAAACCTTGGGTGGTCATAGGCTGAGCCATCGATGGAGAGGGCAAAGGTCAGAATCTGGCAACAAAGAGAAGACAGGTTTTGAACCAAGACATTTATGAATCGGATTGTGAACTGAGTAAGCATGTCCAAACGGTGTTCTGAGCACTGGACTTAGAAGATGGTCAAAGGGGCCAAAAAGCAAGTGTGTATGTTTGCAGGGAGGGTAGCCAAATAATTCTGG
Source organism: Micronycteris hirsuta (assembly GCA_004026765.1). Taxonomy (NCBI): domain Eukaryota; kingdom Metazoa; phylum Chordata; class Mammalia; order Chiroptera; family Phyllostomidae; genus Micronycteris; species Micronycteris hirsuta. The sequence continues at coordinate 380,520 of PVJI01000098.1, read as the reverse complement.
AATTTCTAGGTTAAAACATTTTATGTGTCTTCTCTATCATGACTTTTCAGAAACTTTAATAAACGTGCTTGGAAATGTAAAGAAAAAATATATCATGCAGGTAATCATCAGTCTTATTTTTAAAGCTGATTTTAAAATCTATTGAGGGCAACACAAAGCTACAGAGAGATTTTATTCGTGACACAGGACACAGTTTTATTAGAAATATTTTTCCTGGTACCTCTCGCACAGCCCGCCAGTCTGGTAGCCCGAACTCCCCTCTGCTCCCTGAGTTGGCAGGTCTGTGCCCAGACCCAGAGACTGCTGCTGGCTCTGGCAGTCCCTGCTCTTCTCTCGCCTCTTTCAGTCATTTCTGGGGCGAGCTCCGACTTTCACAGTTCGATCAATCAAATAGCCCACTGGCACTTCCAATGCTCTCTCAATCCATTGTTCCAACACTCACAAGGTTCAGAAATTTTTAAAAGTGCTGGCTTTTTTTATCTGATTAGAGAGACAAGAATTTAATTTATGCATTTATAAAGGTAAACAACTATCTATCTATCTTCCTGTCTATCTATCTTTTATATATAACACATTCATTTCAGAGACCAGTGATTGCTAAGATCAATAAATCACAACTGTTACTATTATTAATGAGAGAGGCACAGCCTGAGAGAGTAGACAGACTATGCCAACCTGTTTGGGGAAATAGCCCAGAAGTTAATATTTTGTGTATGGAAATCTAAACAAAACAATCACTTAGAAAACAAACTTTTATTGTTGAAAATGTATATGGATGTAAGTAGAGAGAGAAAAAGATCATTAATCCAATGTGCTCATTATCCAGAGTCAATAATTATCAAATGTGGACTGATATTGTTTGAGCTGCACCAACACCCAGTGGTTTATGTTAAATGTATCTCAGGCCTCACATTTTTTTCATTGGTACTTCAATATGTATTTCTGAAAAGTATAGATACTTTATATAAAACCACACTCTTGTTATATCTAGATGATCATTTATTATTTATTAATACCATGAAAAATATTCTATGTGTGTTCAAATTTCCTCCAACATTTCGTAAATGCTTTTGGTAGATTTCATTTTGTTATTATGATTTTGCGATTGAACACAGGGCAACAGCCTTACAAATTTTAAAACAGAATCAAATTATTACTACTCTCTGAGATCGTTTTGATAATAATTCGTTCCCTGTAAAGTGATCTGGCCTTATTAAAATGGAATTTAGCATTTGTTTCTGGGTATGTGAAGAAGTTTTGGTTCACATAAAAAGTGTGCCATTTTTTCAATTACTCGATTTGGTTGAATGGTTCCTTAAAAGCGATAAAGAGAAGAAGAAAGAACATTTTCAACTTGACACTTCTCTGTTCAAAAAAACAAAACACCTCAATTGAATAAAATAATATGGTCCTCAGAATTATTCCTTACAATTTCCTAAGGGAACAAAAATAATGAATAACCTGGTCTTTTGATGGTGACCTCTTTGGTCATCAACAGATTTTTTCCTTCTAAAATGAAGAGTGAAAAATCTAAGTCTATTGAGAAATGGTCAACGCGGAGCCCCTGGTCACTCACCTGGAGATTTAATAAATTCTTTTCTTAGTAGAGTCATGTGGCATTGGAATGAATCAGCAACACTTTGATGATGAAATCTCCAAACCGAACACAAAAGAGCCCTGAAGAAACATAATCTGTGTAAAACTTCTGTCCAGAAAACTGTCCTTGGAAACTGAATACCATAATTATCTTTATCTGAAAGAAAACATTCTGAAGTCATTTTTCTTTCTTTTTTTGTTACTATTTACTTGTTTTTTGTTTGCTACTTTAACTTTATTTCCAAAAGTCATAAAACACCACTTTCTACTTCCCTTCACGGGTTGAGAATCTGATACTTATCTTTAGCTTTTATTTAAAAAAAAAAAGTCATATGACCTGAGAGGGAACAATTAGGTACACTAAGCATGTCTGTCACATCACCCTCTGGGGGGAAATCTTCGATGTTTCCCAGGAGGCCTGAGGGTATTCATCCTGTGAGGGAGAGTTCAAGCTCCCCTTTGCTAGGACCTAGGCTCCTGACAAAGAGCTGCTTTCTTGGGAGAGGAGGGTCCTGGGGCCTCACCAGCAGCAGCAGCTGGGCCCGAGTGTGGAGGCAGCTTCCCAGATTGAGGTGTAGCCCAGACAAGCCACCTCTATGCAGAGCCCTGGATGGGAGGGACTGGGGTGGATGCTGGAGGTTCAGCTCGAGGAGCATTTGAGAGAAGCTCCAGGTTCAGGGGAGAAGACACCAGCAGCAGGACCCCACAAGCTATGGAAGACCAGCATTTGTCGGTGGCAAAATTAGCCACAGAGGAACAAGACCCTCAAGGGGAGGTTCAGGACCTACTTTCTCCCACTCTTCCATGAAAACCCCCAGCAGTTGTTTCTGCTAAGGAAAGAGAAGGGGCCACCCCTCGCTGCCTGGCTAGAAGGACTTCCTCACCAACCCTGGCAGGTCGAATTTCACTTGATGAAGCATTTGAAGCTAATGAAGCAAACTCAGAAGATTTGCATAAATTATCCTTCAGCCAGGCAGGCAGGCAGTTTCTCAAACACTGCAGAAATGTTCAGGTCTCTTAAGTGTTCTTTCCATCTGGAAAAAAAAAGTTGACTTTTCAGCCTGGTATAATATATTCCAAGTTTTCCTTCCTAGCTAAGAGGTCTAAGGACAAACTCAGGTTTTACTTGCATCAATAATTTAGAAATTCTCTTTGTTTACTTCATTCCTTTGTGTTCTGCCTCCAATGTCCTGTGTCACTTTAGTTTTATTTTGGACTAGGTGCCCTTCATCAAACACTTCTTAAGCTGTCTTTTCTCTTCATGTGTACTTTGAATAATATTCTAATTTGTTTTTCTGAATGTATTCTACTTGTTTCCTTTTGAACTCTCATCCAAAAATATGTTGACATCAGTCACTGTAATCTCTGCTGGTGATTCAGGGTCGGAAGAACTTAAACTTACATGTTTTAAGGGCTCGGGCATCCACATTAAAACACACAGAAACAAAATGAGCTGAGGCCATATTTGGCTGTCACTAGATGACTGTGACCGTCTCAAAGTCAGGAACCCTCTGCTGGCCACCATGGTGGCCTTCATTACCAGCCCTTGGCCTGGCAGCTAACGTTGTATGTGACCGCCGCCACTCCACAGAGTGAGTGAATGAATGAAGGAGTGAGTGAATGAATGAAGGAGTGAGTGAATGAATGAAGGAGTGAGTGAATGAATGAAGGGGTGAGTGAATGAATGAAGGGGTGAGTGAATGAATGAAGGAGCGAGTGAATGAATGAAGGAGCGAGTGAATGAATGAAGGAGTGAGTGAATGAATGAAGGAGTGAGTGAATGAATGAAGGGGTGAGTGAATGAATGAAGGGGTGAGTGAATGAATGAAGGAGTGTGCTGAGGCAAGCTGCAACTTTTTATGAAGAAGCTACCTCTGTTCGTGAAGATTCACTGAAAAACAGATTGTTTAGACTTTGTTTCACATAATTTATTAATCCGGAAAACTAGTTTAATGTGTTTACTCATACTCATTAACCAAGGCATTAAGTATTGGAAAGCAAAAGGAAGAAAATTGTCTTTCTAAACATTGGAGAGGAAGCTCATAAATATTAAACACAAAATTATTTTCTAATGGCTTTGAATTTTCTTCCTTTTCATTCTATGCCTAGGAAAGTAGCACATCCTTTTCTCTTCTAAGTCCGTGTCAAAACATTCCGTTTTTGGAAAGCAGATCACGTGAGCCAGTGGCACACCCAACACGCATTGTGCCGCTGATGCTCTTGACTCGTGAACATGCTCCTCCACTGGAGCCTCTGCACCTTATAGCTCTGCAGGTTACCCCACAAAATGTTAAATACAAGTGTATGGGCAATGTTTGGAAAGCATCTCAATATATGTGACCCATCAGGGCACATGGTAAAAACCCTATTTTTTTTTTAAAGATTTTATTTATTTATTTTTAGAGAGAGGAGAAGGGAGGGAGGAAGAACAATGTATGGTTGCCTCTCACATGGCCCTCACTGGGGACCTGGCCCGCAATCCAGGCATGTGCCCCAACTGGGAATCGAACTGGGACCCTCTGGTTCCCAGCCCGTGCTCAATCCACTGAGCTACACCAGCCGGGCGTAAAAACCCTATTTTTAAAATGGCTTAAAAACTATTTCTTTGGCTGTTGTAGAGTCAAAATATGGTGAAGTCACTTATGTCCAGGTCAAAATACAGAAGATCAAATGGGCACATGAAGGAAACTGAACCTTGTAGGAATTTATTTGTAGCTCTTCTCAGAAACCAGCAGAGGCTACCAGCCAATTCCCAAACGCCAAGCCTGTTCGCACCAGCCCTGAGCTTCCCCATTGCCCTGCCCCCACTCTCCTGACCCAAAGAGAAAGGAAGTCCCCTAGGCAACCAACCAGCTGAAAAAGCCCAATAACATCTGCATGGATCCCGTGAAGCTAACATGTTGATGAATGTAAACGCATTCTTATTCATACCATAAGCATTCATTTGTTGCTTCTGATTTATACTTATTTATATAAATACAGAAGTGCCCCCTTATCTTGTCTCACACTCTCCATGGGTTCAGTTACCCACAGGCAACCAAGATCTGGAAAGATTAAGGTGAAAAATACACAAATAAACAACTCATAAGTTTTAAATTGTACACCGCTCTGAGCCACATGATGAACCCTCGCAGGTACTGCTCCATCCCACCCAGGAGGTGAGTCACCCCTTTGTCCAGCGTCTCCATGTTGTTGGCCCTCCCTCACCCACTTAGCAGGTGTCTCAGTGTTTGTTCAGGATATCATAGTGCGTATGTCCAAGTGATCCAGATTTTACTGAATACCGCCACACTCACATCATCTCTATTGTACTCTATGGTTTTCATTGTTCTAGGTTGTTATTAGTTTTTGTTATTAATGTCTTACTCTGCCTAACTAATGAATTAAACACTATCATAGGCATGTGTTTATAAGAAAATAACACAGTCCATATAGGGCTTGGTACTGTCTGCTGTTTCTGGCATCCTCTGGGGAATGGAACATGTTCCCAGCAGATGAGGGAGGATGGCTGTACTTTAATGTGTAAGTCTAACAAGTGATGGTATCACACATACATGTACAAGTACACACACATGTATTTTAGCAGATTCAAACTAAATCCTATGCAATACCACAGATTGTTCTATCATGTACCTTTCTCTGCCATATTCTACATGATTCTTTAAATGTTATTTTGCTCCTCATTAAGATGCCCCATTTGATGGAAAGCGACTCTACTGACAATTTACTCAGGGTTTAGACATCTTGCGTCTCGTGCCAAGGTTAAAGCTCACGAAAGCTTTTTCATCCTCAAAACTCAAATCCGTGGGGATGACATACCTAATGAGAGAAATCACCTTGAGCCTCACTGTGTGGAGAGCAGTTGTATTAATGAATTGAATAATACTTTTCCTGCTGCAGACCCAAACCACACTTTTTATCTGCATTTTGAGAAATTCATGATAACATCATACCTTTTGATAAAATCACAATCAAAGTCTCCTTGGTAGGTAAGTCAGACAATAATCTAACAAATATTATGATATATATGCACACTAAAATGTATATTTATAGCCTGTCTCTTTCCAAAATTAATGTCTGAGAGATTATGCAAAGTTATTCATTCACACAATAGTTTAAAAGTGAAGAAAAAGGAGAAGAGATTCATCATTCCATTTTCTTCGGTTTCCTTATACACACTCACACACACAATCACTTGCCTTTAAAGTGAAAGAGAGTTTCGCCAGGAACCGCACACAAGCTGCATGATCACCCTAAAGGGTTAGTCAGTGTATTAGAGAATGTGCAGCCAGAAGTCACTGGCAAGTACGGGACAAGTTAGACCTTGGAATGTCCCAAAGTCTAAAAACAAAGCGTGCTGGCCAAACCCTCGTCTCTGCTATTTGAGAACAACTGGCCTCCTTGATGTTGAAACTCACTCTTAGTTCTTCCCTTTTTAAAATGTTTTTATCCTTCTCCCTCTCTTCGTCCCTCTCTCTCTCTCTCCACCTAGTACCATGTATTAGGAAGCACCAAAGGGAACAACTGGGCAGTTGAGCTCCTGGAGTATGACTGCAGAGCATCCTCCTTAGCCTCTGATACACGACTGCCCTTTCTGCCCTCCATGGCTTCCAAGGGATAGGGCATAGTTTTGTTTATTTATTTTGTTTTGTTTTAACTTTTATGCTACATTGTGCTTGTAAGTAAATGCACATATATGTGTGTACATGTATAATTTTTAGAACTCTACTGTTTATATCTGCTATTAGTTACTAATTGTTGATTCTTTTTAAAAGAGATACTTTTAAAAATCTAATTTAAAATTTCCTTATTATTGCAGTTTGGGGGGGATAATAAGCACATACCGTTTGCTGACTGTCCTTCTAGTGGATGCAGCGGCCGCACCCTGCTGCCCGTGCTTCTCTGCGCGACCCTCGCCTGTTCCAGGCCCTCCTCTGCAGGAGGTGAGCAGGAGACAAGCCTGACTTCCAGGTCACGTGTGGCAGAGCTGGCAGAAAACACAAACAAAATCAGTGTGCCTGTAGGCAGTAGTGGCTAGGAAGCTTAAACAGTTCAGGACCCAGGAAGAAAAGTGTTACCAAAAAGGAATAGTATGTTATGTTCTACCCAGTCTCAAATTTATGTTAACTCCTTGGCCTAGTGATGTCCACCGCATACAGATAGTGTTCTTTCAGATTTCAGACTGCCTGTGGTACAGTAGCACTAGAATTCCCATGGAAGATATTTATATGCAAATGTGTATATGTGTGCATATATGTATGACATGCATATGATACATATACATTTATAGATTATGCATATATACATAGAGAGAGATTCTATCTGTCTATCTATCTATCCATGTCTTCTTTTTCCCCTTCCAGGAACTGACTCTTTTTTTCCCCATTCTCCTGGGGAAAGGTGGCAGCCCCCACCTCACACAGTGATTGCAGGTCTGACGTGCTTCCTTTCCCTGCTGAGGTGGCGTCTCCCGTCCCTGAATGGCAGCTCCATCTCTGTTCTGATACCTTTCCAGCCACCACAGTATCGGTCTAAGAGCATATTGCAGGTTTATTGCAAGTTCACTACTCCAATGTTAGGCTTCCTCCTCATCTTTGGCTTCTGGAGACATCTGAGAGTGTTTATTAAAAACGCATGCTTTCTAGGTGTCCATCCTGAAGCCCAGCAGCTCATCTTAGCTCAGTCCACCACGCTGTTGGCGCTGCAGTACTAAACTGTGGGATTTCCTCAGTCATTTAAGGCTTCTTCCCATGGGCTTCTTCAAATTTTCATTTTTGTTTATGATTATAGTCTTTCTCAGCATCCCATATTGAGGAAAGAATGTCTTTGTGGGCAGGCTACTAGCTCTGCTGTACCAGCCGCAGTAACATTTAGTAGAAATAAAAAGAATGATAGCTCCAATAATGCAGTGTGGTCCAATGTGGCTATTATATTAAGAATGGGTTTTTTCCCCTCGGATACTTCCTTTCCCTGCTCTTCTCTCCTCTTACAAGTTAAAATGCTAGGCCATTCCACACTCTTTTATCTGAAGAGGAAAGTAACACGATCAAGAGGAAAAGGGGGCCCTCTCCCCAGCTCTAGAATCCAAAATGTAAAGCACATGAGGGAAGACAGGGTGCTCATGCCCCAGGGTGAAGATTTGAAAGAGGCATCACGAATTAGAGCAAGGCTCCCCACCCCACCTCTCAGCCCGAGACTTGGGCAGGCACCCCGAGGTGGCATTGTAGAGAGAGCACAGCTGGAAGAGAAATTCTGGCTATGTGAGTAAAGGTGGGTCTCCAGGAGGAAGAGACCCTGCACCTGAGGGCTTGCGTGAAACCCTCGGGAAAGAGCAAAAGGCACAGATGGGTTTGTGGGGGCTGAGAGTAGAGGGGGTGCTGCATCATTCTCACAGAGAGGTGTTTAAACAGTATCCAGACAGATATGTCCTTGGTGGACAGTGGCCCAGGGTGATGTCAGATTCCCTTCTGTGTTTCCACAAGGCCGAGAGAATAGTGGGTGGAACTGGGAAGAGCCGGAAGCCATGCTACTGGCAATGGGGATATTCCTGAAGATTGGATCAAGGACTGAGATCTAGAATAGCCCATGCTTATCTCAGCAGATGCCAAGGACAAATGCCACTGACAATACTGTCTCACTACCAATGCCCCAGTATTTCATAAGCCTCCCTGATATTATATGTCTCTTGAGAAAGAGAGGCAATTCTAAATTAATTAGAATGTATTTCCAGCACCAGGAAGGGATGGAGGACAGGAAAAGAGATGAAATTCAGTTATAGAAACAATGAACAGGTCGGTTTACTTACAGGAACTGAATTCAAACCTGCACCAGAAATAATGTTTTTCTCAATCCACACTTCCCTTTCAAGTGTGTTTATTTATTTGATTTGAAACATTTCACCCTAAAGCACCAGATGTTTGTTTTTCTTTTAGTAATAAAGCATGTGATACTGAGTATGTATGTTTTCTAAAGTATTGATGGCAAACGTATATCCAAAGCCAGATTCAAATACATTCTTCTGTTTGTCTCAGAATGGGGCACTGCAGATTGCTCAGACTGGTTCCCAAGAACCAACTGCACACACTTCTTCCCAGTTCCACGTTTGCTAATGTCTGTCTTCCAGGTAGCTCAAAATGGACCATCCTGGACGTATTTACACCAAAGGAAGCAGCGAACACTAGACATCAGGGCTTCCTTCTCCCCTAAGGGCCACTGTTAAATATTTACCAATAAGCCCTGATTCCCTATTTTTAGCTCTAGAGAGCCATTTTTAGATTTCACATGTTGCTGCTACAACTGAATCTGTTTTTAGTTTTTGAGTAGAGAATACCAGTCATATGACATTTTTTATGAATCCTAGGACTTCCAGGTTTCTGACTTGGTCACAGTTGTGTTTCATGTTTTAAAAAGCTTGAGTGACTGGATCTACAGATGGTATGACTTCTGTGGGGCTGGCATCTGGTTACCTCACCCCTACCCCGTTGTGCCAGCCAGAATCCTACAGAGAAGGCACAGGGATATAGCCACAGCCCCAGTCTCAGAAATCTCACTGTCTGGAGGGCAGAGATTATATCAGCCCTTTCACAGAAAGTGGCAAGAAGACCTCTTGCCGTGTGGGTAGATGTGCAATCATAAAGCCGTCTTTTAAAAAAACTTTTTAAGTATATTTTATTGATTATGCTATTACAAAGTCATTTTTATTCTTTTTTGAGTACTGACCAATGTCAGACTTTTACAGAAATTAGCGATGAGGAAATTAAAGGAAGGAAGTGAAATGTACAGAGACAGTATGTATAGTTTATCTAACCAAAGAGAATGCAGAGATAAAGGATGAAAGTCTTGTTCCGGAACCCAAGGGTAGGAGTTTCCTTTATCAAGTGAAATGAGTGTAAGTCAATTAAAAGATCACTCAGACATGGCTTTGTGTTTTACCCAGGTCACCTGTATGTTATCTTTTACAGAAAATAACCGTTTGTGAATGTTCTGCGGAGTGACAAGGGGAGAGGCCCCACTGTAGGCAGTGAGGCTGAAGACAGGAACACAGAAAGTTCAGACAAAACAGCCGGAGGGTTGACTGGGGGCAGAAACCAGGAGGTGGGGTGAGGCTTGCAGCACAGTGGGCAGTTTCCAGACCCCCCACACTGCCTCCCACAATAGGGGAGAAGCCTCGGGATTTCCTCACCCCACAGAGGTCGGCAGCACAATACAGAGAAATGGCTGCTGGCTCGGACACCGGGCCCCGTGGTCCCGACTCTATGGTTTACAGCCATTATTACAGTAGCCTCTTGATGCCAAAAAATTGTGAAAACTGGACATTTCCCTAAATCACAATCCATTTTCATTTGTAAAGAGTGTATCTTATAACATTTTCCTCTCAGACTGGTATTTCTATACAATGCTCAAAGCTAAACTCCAACGGTTTTAAATCAGCCCACTAATACAGAAACCATATTCAAACAGGAATGGATGTTCAAAATAAAGTGAAAACTTTAGCATTTTTATATATCCCATAAGTTATTAGCTAAGTAGCCTATACGATTCTAGAAACTGCCTTTGCTAGACTGAAACAAATATATACCACTTGATGTGTATTGGCTGGAAATCTTTTAGTTGGAAATACATTAACTATTTTTAAAAGAAAAGTACAGAAAGCAATATTGTAGAAACAAGCAGAGGAGTAAATGTAGCAGTCCATGGGGAGTTCAGACCTGAGTCCCCTTCCTTCAAGAGCATATAAAATAACTCAAACAGAAGTTGTATTAAACAGTGACTCTTATAATAAAAAAACAAGTAAAGAAAAAATGCTCTGAGCAGTGGATGAGGAATTTTTAAGGCAACAATATATTGAGAAGAAAAAAAAAAATGTCCCGAGTAGTGAAGTCTCTTCCTTACAGTTAAATGCGCTCATTATTTCAGATTAAGGATTTTATTCACTCATTCAACAAATATTCTTCAGAGCCCAATACGAGAGTCAAGTACTCTTTTAGGTAGTGGGGATACAGGAGCGAACAGCAGACTGTGAAATGTCACTATTGTGTAACCTCCTACAGACAAGCAAAGTGCCGCCTTAGCAAGCAGGGAATGCCGAGAGACTGGCTTGGCTCTCTGCGCTGTCCTGGTGGAGAGCATGGCTATGGCCAGTCGAGAAAGGTCTGTTTTTGGTTTTCCCTCCATGTGCAGAGCAAAACCTTTCAAGAGCCCCCACTGTGGAGTCAGGGGTGGGTGTCTCTCCTCTCTCCCTAAACCCATGATATCAGCTAATGGCTTCACATTCACCTGCAAAGAAGTTTCATCAAAACTCCAACATGAGGAAGTTAGGGTATTGTTTCCACTCTCGTTAATAAGTTCCACTTGAAGAATTCTACTTCTGCCATCTTTACTTGAAAATTCGCTTCAACGTCACGCATTATCAGGGTAAAAGCTACGTGTAAATGCATTAATTCTTGCATGCTTTAACCATTTGTAATTTAGACGTGGAATATTGCCTTAGAGTTTATCTAATAGTTTATTTTAAGGATTTTTTTAAAGTTTTATTTTAGGCCTGGCTGGTGTAGCTCAGTGGATTGAGCGCGCGCTGGGAACCAGAGGGTCCCGGTTTGATTCCCAGTCGGGGCACATGCCTGGGTTGCGGGCCAGGTCCCCGTGAGGGCCATGTGAGAGGCAACCATACATTGCTGTTTCTCTCCCTCTCTGTCTCCCTCCCTTTCCCTCTCTCTAAAAATAAATAAAATCTTTAAAAAAATAAAATAAAGTTTTATTTTAATATTCCAATTTTCCAATTTAAATGAGACAAGATGGAAAGGCATGAATTTTATGTTCTCTTCAAACTGAGGAGACCGGCTTCAAGCTTGGCTCTTGGCATCATAAAATGCCAACTGAAATTTATGCCTTGACTATTTTAATGATCAAATCTGTTGCATTTGGAACTTTATAATAAAATCTATTTTCAGAGCTTTAGCCACCCTGCTCTCTCTTTTTTTGTGTGTCCCTTAATTATGCTAGTGTCAATCTTGCCACAAAGCTGTCACTGTGCCCAGAGACTTTCTCCGAAAACCCAGCATGCTTTTCACTTGTTAACTCCAAGCCATCCTGCTCACCGAGCTTTCCGCAGCATCATCGTCCCCTTCAGTCTGGGTTTCATTCATTTTGTCACGTATCTGAGAGAACCCTGTAAGCTCCCTGTCTAGCATGTAACTTGAACTCGTTACCATGGATACCTGCAGAGAGAACAGTACGGTGACTCCCCAGGCACACCTCACCTTCAGCTTCAACAACAACTACCCACGGATGATTACTTTTTCTTAAAATTAATCAGTTATCATATACACATAACAATGCCTGGCAATTTGAAATTTAAAAGTTGGTCAATGTTGTCTCATGTGCATTGTTTTGTAATCGTCACCACACTGTGATATAGGACATGTCCATCGCCCTAGATGGTTTCGTTAACTCATTTAATGTCAACGACACCATCTTTTTGTCAAGTTCTTTCAAGTCTTATTAGTAAGTTGTAAAAACCCTTTATGCATTCTGGATTTAACTCCTCAGTCAGATCTATTTTGCAGATATTTTTTTTTCCCAGACTGTGGCTTGTCTTCTCATTTTTTCATAGTAATTATGCAAGATCAAAAGGTTTTCATATTTATGAAGTCCGACTTATTAATTTTTCCAGGATTCATGCTTTCTGTGCGCTCTCCAAGAAATCTATTCAGGCAGGCCAAGGTCGCAAGGAGTTTTTCTTCTAAAAGTGTTCTAATTTTAGGTCTAACCTTTAGGTCTATGATCAGTTTTCAGTTCATTTTTATATATGATGTGAAGTAAGAGCCAGGGTTTAATTTGATATGAGGCTTTTCAGTTGTTCCAGCATCAGTGTTGCAGAGCTTTCTCAATAGCCAACTATCTCGATTTTTGTGGAAATTGAATTTACCATACATACATATGGTTCTCTTTCTTGATGTGCTATTTTTTTGCTTTGGTGTACAAACCTGTCTGTAGTTCAATGCCATGATGGCTCAATGACTATAGCTCTAGTGCTATATCCATTTCAATGTCCTCGTAAGTCTTGTCATAGGTGGTACTTATCCTTCAACTTGAGCCTTCCTTTTCAAAGCAATGTTGGCTGTTCCTAGTGTTTTGCACTTATTTTAATATTAAAATTGACTTGTTGATTTCTACCAACAACAACAAAATCCCACTGTAATTTTGATTGGGGTTGCCTTTAGTCTTTTTTTATCTATTCTTATAACATTGATGTTTTAACAATATTGAATCTCCTAATCCATGGGCATATATCTCTCTCATTGCCTTAGATCTTTTTCAAATTCTCTCAGAACTGTTTCACAATTTTTGGTGTGTGGGTCTTCACATATTTTATTAAGTTTATTATTCAGTGAACATCCACCACATGTCAGAGCCTGCAGCAAGAATAAAGTTTTTATACAACTCGTTTCCTATGGTATTCCTGTCACCTCTATGGGGCAGTTGCTGTTATCATTGTTTATACATGAGCTGGTTCTTTGAGGGCTTAGGAAAAGGTTAAGTGGCTTGACCTATGCAAATCAGATATGGGCCACAGAATGCTAGAAGCCACACTCTTAATCATGATGTTGCTCTGACTTTCCCGTGGTCATCTCCCGAGATGTGAAGTGAAAAGCCAAGTACAGTCTTCCTCCTGTGTATCCTTCTTCCCTCATTTCTTACCGGTGACCATGGCCGGGTAGCACAGTTTACTAGACAACATACTATCATCCCAGGCCCTGAAACAGCAGGCTCGACCCAACCTCAGGGTCTCTGCATGTACTCTCTCCTTGGTCTGGGAAACATTTCCCCCTCAGCTTCCTGAAATGCAATACTACTGGAATTTTCTGTTTTGTTCATGGAGATATCTCTGGTGTTTGGGAAAATGGTAGACACTACATAAATATTTGTGCAATCAATGACTGAGTGTTTAGCTAGAAAATGACAGCTGGGATGGGAGGTGGATTTTCTCACCCAGCACTCCAGGTAGCATTTAGTGAGTCCTGTTTCTTATTAATAATATCACAGGTAAAATCCAATGAAAATTAATGCACTCTCATAATTTACTTTATGGAATGTACTCCAGAGTTAGACAGACCCAGGTCTGTACGGAGAGCTTAGTAGCTAGAAAGCTGCACAGCCTGCGCCAAGTCATAAATGTCTCAGTCAGGCCCCTCCTAGATAAAAACCAGGATGACTGAGGTCGGTCCACCACACACAGCTTCTTCCCTGGCTCACATCTTTTCTATTACATAAATCTTAATTCTCCTGGATTCGATGGGAAGACTGATGGGTTGGGGGAAGCAAGAAAAGCACAAAGATGAATATTTGGAGATATAATCTCACTCTGTGTGTGTGTGTGTGCAACATGTAAGTATGCTGTGTTTATACTTGGAGATTAGGGATCACTTGTAGTAAGTAGGCATTTAAAATGTCTATTAACCTCCCTCACTTTCACTTTCCTAGAGGGCTTTAAAATGATCCCTATTCCAGATCTCCAAGCTAAAGCCCAGCAGGTTTTCACTTACATATGCATGTTACACAATTCTCCCAAGTCAGTCACTGTCTTTTAAGAATGCTCAGTAATGTAGGAAGGTTTGAGCAAAGTATATTCTTCTTAGTCCCCTTCCTACTGTATTACTATTTCTTCCTACCAACATATATTCTCAGACTTTTTCCAGACACTCCCTTGAAGTGAGGTAAACCTTCTTCCAAATAGCAACAACAAACCAAAATGAAAAAAGGTAAAAATTCTTAGATCTTGTTATTAGAAGTTGTTCATCTCTGAACCGCCCCCACCCTTGAAAGTACTATTTTTCCAACATCTTTTCTTGCTTTTTAATTTTTTTTATCACAAGACATGGATGGATTTATTGAAGGCACAGTGTAAGTAGAAAGAGAAGCTAATTGTTTTCAATGAAGGTTAAGATACACAACCTAAACATTTCAATAAGAAAAATGATCACTTCTTAATTAAGTACTCAATAGATGCTCTTCAATTGTTAGCAATTATAACTACATCTCAGTATTTCCCTAAAAAGTGAAATTTAACAGTATAAAGTTCAGAATATAAATTGACATAGCCAATTATTTCTCTTTTTTTTCAGGTATATAGTTTGTCAATAAAACCATACAACCATTTAAGCGCTCGTAAATTATTTGCTAACAAATGATTATAAAACATTCGTAAAAGCTATCAACGTTGACCCTGCAACCGAGGTTCTCAACACACTTCACAAGGAGGGCTGTCCTAGAAGGAACTGCAGTTTCTTCTGGTCAAATTTCCAGGTATTAAAACACACATGAGCTTTGTAACTCAGAAATTTTCTCATTTCTTTCGATATCACCTTTGGCTCACTCACGTTTTGCTATTCAAGTTATATGCCACATGGCTGGATTACAAAGTGGGCTGAAAACTTTGGGCATGAGGTAATTTGCTTTCTGTAAAACTCAGGTTCTTGTAAACAAGGCCTAAGAGAAAGGTTAGCTAAAAAGGGCCTTTTCAATCTTCCTACCTTGTGCCAGAGGAGGATTTTTTTCAGGCACTATGAGTATGTTTTATAATATACTTAAGGGTCAAAGAAAGTGCAGTCCTTCAGATTTGGGAACTTGAGGTTATGCAATATTAAGGTTTCCTATTTTCTAATACCATCAGGAGCCGACAATGCACCTGGACTGAATAGTTTAGCCTAAGATTTCCTAGTTGTTGGAGCATTGGGGATGGGTGGGGCAAGGGGGATTTTCTTTCTAATTACTTATCAATATATTTTAATTCCCCATTATAGGAAAAAAGTGATTACCAACAGAATATTTAAAATACCCAAAGAGGAAAGAAAAGAAAGAAAAAAATTACCAATAGACTTCTACACAGATATATACTTTAACATTTGGGATATTTCATCCTGTGTTCTTTAAAGTGTAGTTGTATTTATATAATATAATCAAAATTAATACTGATTTAAACTTCATCTAAATATAATTTGCTGACTTATATCTATATTACTAAGTGCTAATTTTTTAAAAAATAAATATATTTCATATCATTTTAAAGTAGCTTTTTAGATATAATTTATATCTATATCTACATATATGCATCTATATCTAAATATATACATTTATATCTTTATATATTTTTTATGACTAAAGAAATAATACAAAATCTTCAATGGCCCAGATCTTGTAATTCTTGAAAACTAGCAAAATTTGTAGAAAGTAATTTTTAAAGATGTATGCATAATATTTTCTTAGTTTTGCATAACTAAGGACACATGTATTTGTATTCATACATACACAAAGTGCTTGATGTGAAATTTCAGCACACATTTTTTTCCCCACAACATTATCTAGATGCTGGTACCTTGCATTCTGTTTTTAAAGCTACATAGTTTGATACAAAATTGCTCCTAATAATAAAACTCTTTTCTGTTTATAAGCCTAAATAATACTTTTCCTATTCCTTGTCAGTAAAAAGACTTTTCAAGCATTTATCTGGTTAGGTAAGAGTCCTTACATCGATTGTAGGTTTCCTTGAAATATGGCCTACCTTTTTTGTTGATTTGTTGTTTGATGTCAGGAAAGATTCCATATTGTCTGTTCTTCAAGGACATCAGGTATCTCCATTCTTTTTCCTCCAAATCTATCAAATCACATCTTATTATTTAATCTACTCGACATTTGTTCTGTAGCTTAGGTTTCTTAATTAACCTTGCTTTTACAGCCATCAGGACATGTTTTTAATTCTGTTTTCTTTGTTTTAGATTTTTAAAAATACTTCTTTTGTTTATTCATTTTATTTTCACTAATCCTATTGACTTTTTTCTCAGATAGTTTCCCCTTGCAAATTTTTTAAATTCCATAATTGTTAGCATATTGAAGATATTTTATATAAAAATCTTGTTCTTCTGAAGACTTGAAGACTTATTTTAATCAATAGATTATGTTTCATAGAGTTCTTGAAGTCCACTGAAAATAATAAACATTTTCCAGAAATTTGCTTTTGGTACTAAAATAGATGATATTCAGCAGGAGTGTCCTGTAGTGGTTTGAGATGCAGACCAGAGGTGGCAGGGCTGGGGTCAAGTTTTGCTTCCATGACATAGTAGAAATGTGACTTTGGTCAAGTTACTTATGCCCAGTTTCCTCATTGGTGAAATGGCTATGATACTTATTCATATAAAATGCAAGCTACCATACATATCAACTATTCATTCAATGTTAGCTATTAATATAGTTAATTACTCTAGCTTTCTAAAGATGTCAAGATCAATAAACGAAAGTATCAAAAGGGATGCCAAATTTCCTGATTAAGACTGACTTACTTTAAAAATAGGGCAATTTTTCACAGTCTAGCTCTATCATTTTTATATTTAATGGAGAACTCTCCCAAAGTCTGGCATTACTTTATTTAAGAGACTCAATTTCTGATATTGATACTATTTTTGGCTTTTCCATTTTAGTCATAGGTATTTTGAGGGACAGTTGGTAGAAACTGCTATTTCAAGTCCTGAAACAAATCAAACCTGTGGATTACTTCTTAGGCTTTCTCCATTCCAGTATGGAGCCCCGCAACAGTTAGCCTGGGCTGTTTGGAGGTGGCGTCTGTTATTCTCCTTGGAGGAACCTCAGCCTTTATATTTTCACCAGGGTTACTGGAAGCAGTAATTTTAGGTATGAGGCCTTCAAGTCTCCCTGGTGGGCTGGAAACGGACTAGCTAGGATCAGAGGGCGGCTCCAGTACACTGAAGGGCCTCTGAACTGCGCACAGTGTGGGTTTACTGAACCTCTGGATCATACTGTCAAGAAAGAAATACATTGTACCCAGCACACACACATACATAAAGGAAACAAAATTTTCCTAGAACCTCATTTAATTTTCTCACATGATGTAGCTTTTTTTTTTTACTATTTGATTCCATTTCATCAAATGGCATCATTTACAAGCCATTACATTGAGTGTCTTACTGCTAAAGATTTGTGGTATCAATTATAAAAAGAAATAAAAAATTAGAGCTTGAGGTTCTCAAGACTAACCTCACCCTATAATGATTCTTTTAAATCCCTATTGAAAATAGTCAAAAATCAGAAATGAAAGAGGAGAAATAACAACTGACACCAAAGAAATACAGAGGATTGTAGAAAATATTGTGAACAACTATATGCCAGCGAACTGAACAACCTGGACAAAATACATAAATTCCTAGAAACACACAACCTACCAAAACTAAACCAGGAAGAGTCAGAGAATCCCAATAGACAGATCACACCTAGTGAAATTGAAGCAGTAATAAAAAAAACTCCCAAATAACAGAAGCCCTGGACCAGATGGCTTCACAGGTGAGTTTTAGCGAACATTCCTCCGAGAAGAACTGATACCTCTCCTTCTCAAACTATTTCAAAAAATTCAAGAGGAAGGAGGCCCAAACTCATTTTATGAGGCCAGCATTTTCCTAATTCCAAAACCAGATAAAGACACTACAAAGAAAGAAAATTATAGGCCAATATCCTTGGTGAACATAGATGCTAAAATCCTCAACAAAATATTCGCAAACTCAATACACCAATGCATCAAAAAGAGCATACACCACGATCAATTGGGATTCATTCTGGGAATGCAAAGTTGGTGCAGCATTTGCAAATCAATAAATGTGATTCACCAAATAAACAAAATAAAAGCTAAAAACCACATGATCATATCAGTAGATGCATAAAAAGCATTTGAGAAATCCAGCACTGGTTTATGATAAAAACTCTCAGCAAAGTAGGAATACAGGGAACATACTTAAACGTAATAAAGGCCATGTATGACCAACCTACTCCTAGCATCAAACTCAATGAGCAAAAACTACAAGTGTTCACCTTAGATCGGGAATAAGACAGGGATGTCTGCTTTCACCTCTCTCATTCAAAGTAGTGCAGGAAGTCCTAGTCAAAGCAATCAGAAAAGAAGAAGAAATTAAAGATATCCAAATTGGAAAAGAAGAAGTAAAACTGTCTTTATTTGTAGTTGAAATGATACAGTACATAGAGAACCCAAAATATTCTACCAAGAAACTTCTAGAACTAATAAATGAATTCAGCAAATAGCAGGATATAAAATTAATATCCAGAAATCAGTTGCATTTTTATATGCCAATAATGAATTAATAGAAAGGGGAACTAGGAAAACCATCCCATTCACAATTGCTTTAAAAAGAATAAAATACCAAGGAATAAACCTAGCCAAGGATGTATAAGAAAGCACTTGGAAAATTATAAGACACATAAGAAAGAATTGAAGAAGATATATATAAGTGGAAGCACTTACTGTGTTCATGGATAGGAAGAATTAACATCATTAAAATGTCTATACTACCCAAAGCAATCTATAGATTCAGTGAAATTCCTATCAAGATCTAATGTCATATTTCAAAAAAACTAGAACAAATATTTCAAACATTTATATGAAACTACAAAATGCCCCTCATAGCAATGGCGATCCTGAGAAAGATGAGCAAAGTTGGAGGAATCATGTCACCTAATATGAAACTATACTATAAGTCCATAGTAATCAAAACAGCATGGTACTGGCATAAAAACGGACACATAGATCAGTGGGACAGAATAGAGAGCCCAGAAATAAACCCACACCTTTATAGTCAATTAATATTTGAAAGAGGAAGCAAGCACATACAAAGGGCTAAAGATAATTTATTCAATAAATGGGGTTGGGAAAATTGGACAGATGTATGCAGAAGAATGAAATTAGACTACCTTCTTACACCACACACAAGAATAACTTCAAAATGAATTAAAGACTTAAATGTTTGACCTGAAACCATAAAAATAGTAGGCAAAAACATAAGCAGTAAAAGTTCAGACATTGCTCGTAACAATATTTTATTGGATATATCTCCCCAGGCAAAGGAAACAAAAGAAAAAGAAAGAAATGAGACTATATTGAACTAAAACATTTTTGCACAGCAAAATGGAAATTATCAGCAAAATAAAAAGACAACCCAGAGAATTGGAGAACATATTCACTGATACATGTGGTCAGGGGTTAATATCCAAAATTTATAAATAACTTACAAAGTTCAACACCAAAAATAAACAATCCAATTTTAAAAAATGTGCAAAGGACCTGAACAGACACTTCCCCAAAGAGGACATAGAAATGGCCAAAAGAAATATGAAAAGATACTCAATGTCACTAATCATCAGAGAGGTGCAAATTAAAACCAGGATGAGATATCATCTTATACCTGTCAGAATGGCCATCATCAATAAATCAACAAACAGCAGTGCTGGCAAGGATGTGGAGAAAAGAGAACCTTTGTGCACTGTTGGTGGGAATACAGACTGGTGCAGCCACTTGGAAAGCTGTATGGAGATACCTCAAAAAATTAAAAATGGATCTGCCTTTTCACTCAGTGATCTCACTTCTGGGAATATATCTGAAGGAACCCAACACATTAATTCAAGAGAACATAAACACCCCTATGTTCATTGCAGTGTTATTTACAGTCGCCAAAATATGGAAGCAGCCTAAGTGTCCATCAATAGGTGAGTGGATAAAACAATTATGGGACATTTACAAAATGGAATACTACTCAGCTGTTAAAAAGAAAGAAAGAAAGAAAATTTTACCTCTTGTGACAGCACGGATGGGCCCAGAGAACATTATGCTCAGTGAAGTAAACCAGTCAGAGGAAGACAAAATCCATATGATTTCACTCATATGTGGAATCTAATGGACAAGCTGAAGTAACAAGGACAAGGAGGGCAAACTCATAGATGGAGAGCAGGATGCCAGCTGAGAGGGGGGAAGTTAGGGGGTGGGGAGAAGAAGCAAAAAGGAAGAAAGGGTTCATGGACATGGACAGCAGTGCAGTGATTGCGGTGAGGGGCATCAGGGGACTAAGTGGTAGTGGAAAATAATACAATAAAATATTTTTTAAAAGAGAATAACTAAATGTGAGATGTGTATAAATGATATGAAAGGAGTTTGAATCACATGTCATGACACATAAACAAAATATTGATCAACTGTAAGACCTTTTTTCCATCTACCATCACCTTCCACACCCAAGTAAGTCTCCCAGAAAAAAAGAGAAATGTTGTCAATAGAGAATTTTTTTAAATTGACATTTTCTTACCAAACAAAACAAAGATAACTATTATGTCTAAAAAGTATGCATTTGGAAATTTTACTTCTATTTACAGCACATGGATTTATTTTCTGTAACCGGACAATGCTGGTCCCATCAGCTAGAATCTGAAAAGAAGAAAGTTTGACTAAAACAAGGTTTTTTTTTTTTTTTTATTCACTGATAAAACCTTCTAGAGGCCTCTGAATTTGTAGACTGATGACAATGAAGTTTTCCCTATTTATTTTTCCACTTTTAAGATTAAATAATCACCTTCCATTTAATTACTGGTAACAATAAAACTAAAGAATGATCAGACACCAAACACATCTGTTATTCCTACTTTTGTTTCCTTGTATAGGCAAGCACATTTTTATAGCTGAAAAAGGTCATTTCACTCTGGGTCTTGACATGTCAGACCGATTTGAGATTTATTTAAATTCTTAAATTCAACATTTGCTGCATTAAAAACAATGTAGAGCTTTTTTTTCCCTTAATTTTATGAGCCAAATAATATTCACGTATATCATCATAGCTGCCCGTCACTGTACACCAGGATTACCGGGCCTGCCTAACGAGACAGCCAAAAGCACCGTGAAGGAATGTTCGAGTGTCTCTAAGAAGTTTATTTAGCAGGCCTTTTCCAGTTATTTAGCTTTGGGAAGTCTGCTGATATAAGGGTAGAGTATCATTTTTCAGGTCTAACGTTGGCTCATGGTCAAAAAGAAAGAGAGAGAGGGGGATTATTTCTTTGTCAAATTAAGTCATTTTTCAAGGATCCCAGGGGGGAATACACTTACTGGCTTCGTATAACAGCATTTGGTAGGGAGGTGAGGTCAAAAATATTGCTCTGCAAGCGAAGTGAGAACCAACAGCTGAGAAATGTATGTTTAAAATGGGGGTTCACATGAAGTAGCAAAAGTTCACAGTCCGTATTTGTTTCCATCCCTCTGTTTCGTATCCATTGACCCGAAAGGCTGCAGTGGAATATTTTGAGGGGTTTGTGCATGCCATCCTGCACATCAGGACAGGGGAGGTGATTACGAGAGCCCCTCACCGGACAGCACCATGAAGGCGGCAGTGACCTGCAACTTGATAGCTGACTTTGCTCCTCTTGGTCTACCCACTTCTGGCCACAAGCAGTTGCAAATGAGTTTCACAGTTTGCTTTCACGTGCTGTATGCACCAGGCAAGCACTAGGAGGTGTTTTGTAATTTTAAAGTTTAGGTACATTTGTGGTCCTTTTGGCCCATGTGGTTTTTTGTTTGTTTGTTTGTTTGTTTGTTTGTTTGGGGAGTTTTTGTTGTATAAAATGTGATAAGATCATTTGAGCAATTTTCTTTAGGGTCTTTTCCAGACTAACTCAATGACACCAAATTTGACTATTTCTAGAATAAGAAAAATGCATGCTTCAATACTATTAAGATATTTTTAAAAGAAATTGAACGATTAACCTGCATAAATATTTTTGAGGGGATAGACTTGAATTACCTTGAATTTTTCCTTGTACCTTAAAGGAGAAAAATGAGCATTATAGAAAAAAATAATTATTTGTCTCCATCTACTTTTTTGCCTTTTGGGGGGTCAGCTGAACCATACTCTATTTATGAGTAACACCCCAGGATTAAATTTTACAAGAAAATGAAGAAAAATACACTTCTACAAATTATCACTACACGCACCAGGTACTCTATTTTCTTTCTTTAAGACATTTCTTCCACCTCGAAATTAATTTTTTTAATGTAATTTCTCTTGTCTGTGGAGCAAACTCCATACTTTCTCAATGTTAGCTCTCCCCTTCTCCACCGTGGTAAAGTTTTAGCTGGGTACCTGGTTGTCACGCCACAAACATATTTCCCACCTTCCTTTGGGACTGGCTACGGCCACTCAGATGCTGTGGCTCTTGTATCCTATCTGTCAAGTCTTGTGACATCTTCAAGTTATACCTGGTACGTGATAAGCACTATTTACATTTTAGGAAGAGGGAGAACATGCATTGAAGGAAAACACTACTTCCGGGTCTTGCTTTAAAGCAAAGAGGCATCGCTGCCCAAGTTTTTACCCTTTATTCCCTAACTTGGAGATGTCAGAACTGAAGTGGCCATGTGGGCCCCCACGTTAGCCGTGGAAAGGGATTGGCAGAGCGCACGCCAGCTCCAGATGCCTGCCTCCCATGGAGTTACTATAGATGAGGAAGAAATAAACTTCCATCTCACACAACCCACTGAAATATAGAATATCCATCTCATATGGATGGCTAATAAGTCTTCTTTAAGGGATTTTTCTTAAAGAGAAAAATAAAACTAGTTATTACTTTCAAAATTAAACAGGGAGATTTGTTTGGCAGAATTATTAAGTACAATTTGCAAACTCTGAATATTATACATTTTTAGCAGACTAAAAAAAGGTACCGAGAGATTATCAATGAGTCAAACCTGAGTAGTTATGATTATAATAACACATACGTAGAAGGACTCTCAACTTTAAGCTCATGGCTTCACAGGGAAATGTCAGCAGGATGGGTTTATCTTATCCTTCCAGTTTCTGTGAGACATGCACTACACAGCTGTGGTCATGTAAAGCGTTGCACCAAAGCCAAAAGAAAAAAACAGCCAGTAATTCATATACATTCTGTATGCATGTGCACATTCAGAATGGCTCCCCCCATGCCTCCTGTTTCCAGTCATTCCTTTTCTGTACAAAATAATATTAAATGTAAACTGTAATTAAAAAATGAAATTTAAAGTTTTTTCAAAAAATATCTTCCTTTTCCTATTCACACACTACAAAAAAAACAAGAATATTTTAACTTGCAACATTCTTTTTTCTTTTTTTGATTTAATCTCTATTGTGTTTTCCCCATTACCACGCAGTCCCCTCATACTCCGCCCCCCGCCCCTGCAATCCTCACACTGCTGTCTGTGAGTCCTTTTTCCTTTTTGCTCAATCTCTCTGCCCCCTGACTTCTCTCCCAGCATTATTTATTCAAGGTAATTCGCTATAATACAGAACTCTAAGACTTCCTGGCATAATTAACTTCCTTTTTTTTTTGACACATTATTTGGAAGTTTTCAAAATTGAGTGTCAACCTATTTCTTGTCCTCTTGTTCTTTCTCTCTCCCAGGTATCTCACACTTTAGCCAAGTAGGCGAATCAGTCAAGATTTTTCTTTTTTTCCATAGCACAGTTGATTTGCATATATTGCAACATTAATCACATTGTCTCATGGTTAGCTGCTTATCTGCCTCCTTCATTGTAGTATGAGTTTATCACACAAAGAGACCTTATATAAGTTACAAATTCTATTCTCCAGCCTCTTCTATTCCAGCAATTTAATATTGCATTAATTTCAAAATTATTTTTTTCTATAGCTTTCCTGAACCCTCTGAAGGTACAAATAGAGTCCTTTAGAACCCTAAATCAAAAAGTCTCTTCCATGACCTCTCAGTGTATTTGCATGTGTGTGCTTCTCCATCAGCCGTTTAGACAATCAAATACATTTAAATACATACAACTTTTAAAACCCTTATGCAAAATGTATACATGTATAAAAACACACAGAATACTACAAGGACCTCCCACGTAACCATAAATCAACTGTAACAATTGGCAGTTCACTTCCAACCTTGTTTCATTTTGCACAATTCTCCCTTCGTGGTTGTTTTGAAGCCAGTCCCAGAAGTTACGTGTTTTCAGCTGCACATATTTCATTATGCTCTCTAAAAGATAAGACATCTTTTTAAAAATGTAACCACCATGCCATTACCACAAGTAAAAATAATTTCAGATGTCATCACACATTCACTAGTGTTCAAATTTCCAATATAAATAAATGAAAACAATGTTTTCAACTTATAACGTATAGATGACCTACTCATGTCTTTTTATTGTGCAATGTATTCATCCTTTAGAGTTTCTCACTCTCTGGATATTGCTGTACTAATATAGCATTTCTTCTCCCCATCTTACGTTTATATTGGTATTTGGGTCTACCAGCTTGATCAGAATTAGGCAGGATTTTTCTGCTTTTAAGACTACCTCGATGATGTCATGTTCTTCTATCTGGAGGCGCAGCAGACACTAAATGTGTCAGCACAGCCTGGGGATTTTGTACTTAAAAGCAATTCTATCTGGACTCTGTTCTTCCCAATAGGAATCTTTTGCTATATTTGGCAGCACATTTGAGTTTCAACAGTCAAGGAACCCAACTGAGCTTTAGGGTTTTGTTTTGTTTTGTTTTGTTTTGTTTTGTTGTTAGTTTTTTTGTTTTCTTTAGCTTTGTCAGGAGAAAGACACAAAGTCCAGTTTGGAAGAAACAAGAAAAATTATAACTAAAATTCATATATTTATTTGTAAGGTTGTATTGTGAATGGAGACAAAACCACAGGCAAATGGTTAAAAAGAGAAGTGAGGTATGCTACACAATACACGTTCAAGCAAGATCACAAAAAGGGCTTGGGTATGGCTGGGAGGAGTTTTATGCAGTGTAAATATGCAGAATATTTGATGAAGCATTCAGGATTTTGAGAAAATTTAAAGGCACTCAAGCACCTGGATGGACAGTTCGGAGACTGCCATGCTTGGTTTGAAGATGAGTGTATGTGTGTGTGTGTGAGTGTATGTGTGTGTGTGAGTGTGTGTGTGTGTGTGTAGTGGGGGTCATGGAGGATTAGAGTGGAAGATATGGCATCCTATTGCAGATATGATAAAAAGAACGTTTAAAATATTTGAAAGGATGTAATTTGGACTTACTCTGCCTAACTCCAGAAAGGGGACCTAGAACTGGTGGATAGGGGCTGTTAAGTAGATGGATTTGGCTTCAATAAAATGAAGAAATTTCATCTGTACTAAATTGAAATGAGTTAAATTTTGGCAGATTCTTGATAACCTCTTTAGGATTGTTGTATATGTCATCTCTGCTTTATATCAAAAACCACAAGATCCTTTTAGGATGCTCTGGAGTGAAATCTAAAGCAATAAATTCTAACTGAAAAGAAGCCACATCCTGGTTGAAACCTTCAGAAAGTAAACTTATTCCCATAGTATATTACTTTGCTAACACATTTCCTCAACCTTGCCCTGCCAAATCTTGTCACTAAGGATATAATACATGGAGTGAAAAGTTGTTAAAACAATTTTAGCTTCAAATAGCTTTCCAATACTAAGATTTTGTCTTGTTTGTTCTTATTTGTCAACATCATCATCACTAACATTTTGCTATTACCCTAAGTCTTGGAAATCACAATTCGGCTAAAGCGGAGAGTACCTGGTTTCATGCTTTTAGGTCCCTAGTGCTCTTGGAGGACAGGAATTTAGGACAGGTCTGTCTGACTCCCAGGTCTGCTTGGGATTCTAGGGTACTTGTAGAGCTGGCTAGGAAGAGTGTGTAAATAAATGTGTAAGAGACAGAAAGAGTAATTATCTGGGACCCACAGGCAAAAATCTCCTTACTATTTATTACTGGGAGCCTGGGTGGGCTGTTCCATCCAGGCTAACTCTTCTTGGCTTGTATTTTCAGTAGGAATATGCCACTCCTTATGTCCCTGGTTCTCTCACCTTCTCCTTGGCTGTTTCTGGGTCCCTACCCTGGTTTCCTGATTGCAGGATGCTACCTTCCACCTTCCTGACTTGACCTCTGTGTGCATGTGCCTCCTCCCGTACAGGTGCCAAAATCTCCAGACACCCTCGGGCCTCCTCTACCGCCCGCTGACATTTTTTTTTTTTTTTTTTGGCTTTGTCTTAGTTCATCCTGAATTTCCAAAATCCATCAAGGTCTACTTGTTTAAACCTAATGAATATAGACAGAAGATGGTTTATCCAAAAGTTATAGCCACTATACCTCTTCCAGGATGTATGCTTGTGTATGGGAAAAGCAGAGGGGCATCCGTTACACCTGATGAATGATCCTGACACTCTCCAGTGCCCGGGGGCCCGGGATGCAGCCCCTCCTCCATCTCCTTGGCCAGCCCCTGGCTGTTCCCGCATCCCTTCTCAGGCCCCTACTCCACTGTGGGCTCCAGCCAGCAACACCTAACACCACCTTACACTACCTCACTGGGCTGCACGCTTTTCTATATATTAAATGCCAAGGTTAATCATTTTAAAACTAGTAAAACTAAATATAAGAAAAGGATGCTTTCAGGGAAAAATAAAACTATAGTATTAATTACCTGCCATCTCTAGGCTTTTCAAATTGCACAATCAGAAACCACACATGTCTAAGTGAACTGATTATGTTGCACAAAATATTTATTTACAAAAATATTGATACTCCGGCAGGTATTTATTTCACTATTAATCTATGACTTGAATAAAAATAAAATAATATAGGTGTATTTTAAGGTGGAGATAATATTTGAAACATTGGAAAAATGATTTTATATCTATTCTATTTCAATTATTTTGACTCTAAGGATGTATTTTTTTAAATTGCACATGTGCCTTAGAAATCATTAAAGCTGTGTATGCCTTGACTGGAGTAACAAGCCATTATATTTTTATTTAATGTACAGCCCCAGAAAGTCAACCATTGAAAATTGGGGAGAAAAATACACACACACACACACATACACATTTCTTTATGCATGAATACACACACACACATTTCTTTATGCAAACACGCACACATATGCACACACACAAGGAGACACAAATGCAGAGATTGGTAAAGAGAGAGAGAAATAAATATGAAAACGTACCAAGGAAGAGTTAAGAATCATTAGGGCTCAGTATCAAAAGCAATTTTTCATACTTGAAAAATTACTGGGTGGATTCTCTTGAGAGTGAATTTCTTACATGCTAAACTTTAGACAATTAATAATTTTTTAGTTATTCATGAAGTTAAAAAGTAGCCTGCACAAGCAATTGAGGATTTTTTAGTGTATTTTGTATACACATAAAAATTTGTCTCAGACTGATCAGTCCTTTTTTTTAAAAAACAGCTTTTAAAACACTCTAAAATCTTGGTTTCTTTTATGCATGTCTTTACTCCTTTCATTTAATATGTCTAAATAGTGTAACTTTCAGTGATTGGAAATGTCTTGGGATATATAAGTGCTGATCCACAGCCAGGCAGGTGGTGACACAGAAATAGATACTTTTACAGGCCATGGCTCATGAGCTTGAAAATTCCTCATTAATCTCTTTCCTTGTACATTTTTATCTGCTGATATTTAACACAGTATTTCTAGCCTACAAATGGAAAGAAGAAAAGCATTTAGTTTTCTTTCTCTAAGTAGCTTATGTTAAAATTTGAGACAGTATTGATTTTTCATGCATAAGTATGCAAACATTCTGAGTCAATAACCAGAAAGGTGGTTCTTAACAGGTAGGGCTCACAGAGAGAAAGCCTAGGAAGGACAGTCTTACCAAGTCTTAGCAGAGGCTTTCCCTCCTGGGTTCCAAAGGCCAACCCAGATCAACACCCCCCCACCCCACTACTCTTAAATCACCAAGCAGGTAATTGTGTAATTCCCGGCATGACTCTCTGGTCTCTATCTGTCTGACCTTTTCAAATAAGCTTTTACTCACCCACTAATTCACTCAGGGCTGTCACCAAAGTATGGGCCCGTCACAGCCTCACATGTGGAGTGGAGAGGTGCGTGACACTCATTAGCCCTCACCTCAGCATTAGGTCAGTGCTGCTGCAGCCGCTGCTTTGACGGGGGCTGCAAATCATCGCTCAGCTGCGTGGTTTGAGGTTCAGGCCCACAGCATTTAGATCTACTGAGGGATCCTGCCTCCGAAGCCATGGATTAGGATCGCGACAACGTGAAGAGGAAAGCAATAGCGTCCCCTACTTCCCTCATGCCAAATTCTGTGTCCAGCCAAATGTGGGAGCTGTCTGATAAGACTAATAAAAGAAATGGAGTCCTTCTTGCCAAGGTTTACAAAGATGCTGCACCTGAAATCAGAGTTAAGAGGGATAATAAAGAGTGAAGAAAGTCGTGAGTATCAGAACTTGAGGGTGATAGTGAATTCTAAGAGAAGAAGAAGATGAAATCACTATGGGAGAAAGCCTAAATGAAGTCAAAGGACTTGTGAAAATTATAAATATGTATATGTGATATATATCACTTGCATGTATATAACGGATAGTCTTTGACTATAAACATTTTGGGGGAGTCACCTAAATATCATAGCTGCACTCCCATGGAGCATACATTTTAGAGAGCAGAGTGTCCCACCCGTGCGGGGCAGGGTTCCCCTCTGCCACCGGCAGCTCTGACAGCTCATGGCACGTGCCCTGCCAACACCACCGGTCATCTCCGGGTAGGTCACGGCCAGGAAAACCGTGGGGAGCCTGTGTGGCATCACACCCGTCTCTAGTTCACTCCGTTACAAACATCACCACGATGCCGTTGGGTCAGACATGCCTTCTCCTTTCTAGGAAAGGAATTTTCCAAACAAAGTGTTGTTTACAAATGGGAAATTAAAACAAGACTTTGTAATAAGTTATATGGAGTATCTTTGTGCCGTCCAAAGCCCAGAGGCATCCATTATATTGCTATCAATAAATCTCAGATTTTCATTATTGGGAAACGAAAGAACACAACTATCTAATTTATGAGGCTGGAAATTTTATTTCCCAGTTCCGTCACTCGATATTAAGATTTTTTCCAATTAAAGCTCATGGCGTTAATGTTTCTAAAAGTAAGGGCATTTTTCAAGAACTTCACAGTTACTACTGCGACATGTTACGTGGGGTTTAATTAATCTAGAATATCCTCCTCCAAAGCAATTTACCAACTCTGTCACACCTAATACAGATCTCGCATTTTCCATAAGTATGGCAAATGGGTTTCCCAAAGACATGTAGTAAGTTAAGTAGATGCAGAAGTTATATATTAAAAGAATCTGGTTCTCTCAGATAAAATTGAGAGCTTGAGAAAGATATGAACCCTTTGATAAATCACTTGAAATTACTTTTACCGTCAATTTTTTAAAAGAATATGCTCTGTATTTGTCTCATTAAAGGCAAAAAATACGCAAATGCTGTGAACAGATCCACCAACGCCATAGCATGCTTGGCACCAGAACTGAGTGTGATCCAGCAGAATGAGGCAAAACCAGAAGCTGACAGCATAACAAACAAAGAAGTGCTGTATGGATTTATCGGGAAAGTCTGTTTTTTTGTAATAAAATGAAAGCACCTGTTACCAGAAGAGAATGCAAATGCCAAAGGGGACAGTTCTGTTCATTTCTACTTAGAACTGCAAACTTCAACTCCATAAATCATCATTGTATACCATAAAAGAAAAGCCAAGAACCAGTTTTATTGTGAAAAACGATGATTTAAAGGCTCACTAGACCATCAATTCTGTCACAATATTGTAGTTTACTATCCAGTTGGCCCCTTCCTCCAGAACAAATTTTAAATTGGATTTGAAAATCAATTATATGTAATATCCTACTGATGTTGGCATCTGGCATATAAATTTTTTGGTTGCTACTCAGATGTTCATTGATGTCTCTCTTCTTTCTGTCTCCATTTGTCCCTTTTTCTCTATCCCCTTTTGTATATTAATGATTTAAATATCCTGAATTCTATGCCTCCTGAAATATACTATGACCCCAAGTCCTAATATCCTGAGCAATACTTAAGTTCATGTTGTCCCCAGTTACCAGGCACCCAATACATGCTTAATAAATATTTTTGAATATATTTAAAAGTGAGTGAATGACCGCATTATGGCTCCTACATACTGTGAACACACTTCGTTGGCTTGGTACCGCCTACACTGAAGGAAATAATCTAGGTGCAAAATTGAGAAAGTAAACTTTCAGGAAAAATATTTTTAATTTCAGAAGTATTTAGTTAATGCTCATTAACAGCTATCAATTTAATTGAATTCTTTTCTACAATTTGCTGTTATTGGTCACCATCTGGTCCAATTAATAATAGCTCTTCTTCCACTAGTTCTGATCATCAGCCAAATTTCATTTTCCCCAATCTGGGCTGACTGAAAAATATTGTTACTCCATCTGTAATGGTCTACTTTTTTAAGAAGCCAGAAACACAACCGCTGATGATACCAATAAAGAGAGATTACCTATGTCTCTGGAGTCTCCATCTTGCCATTCATTCAGAAAGCATGGAGGAAGCTGAAGCTCCTTGGGACGAGTCCTTCAGAAACAGGATCTCTACATGGCACAAGTATTATTTTAAAGGTTTAAGATGGAAGTGTGCTCTTTAGAAGTCAGTGATAATATGGAAACATACACATTGATTAAACATAGAAATTATAAATAATCAATGGCCACAAATGCTACCAAAGGAATAAATTATGTTTTTTTAGGTATTAGAGACAAGGGCATCCTTTTTATAAGGACAAGTAAATTTTATTTTATATATGTATTCACAGCAATGAATACTCTTGCAAAGAATTTCCAATAACACAGTTTTTTTCTGAATTACATTGGAGTAGAGATTTATATTGGAGTAATTGAATGCCTGACGAAATAGAGACGGTATTCAGCTACAGCTCTTTCTCTGTAAGCTGTTCGGCCCAAGCATACTTAGAGCTAGACTGACCATTTGTGGTCGCATAACCACCCTGCTGTCCCCCCCACCCCGTGTCATATCACCAGCTTGCTTGAGTGTCAGAAGAATCAATTACAGCAATACATTATATAGTCGCTTTACCTGTAGCAATTATTATCCTTGTGTTCCCTGAACATAGCCCAGAACAACTAAATTATAAACACAAGGTCACAAAGAAAACCTGGATGTCATTAATTCAATAATTTTCAGTGTTTTCAACTAAATTAATAGGTAATCATCCAAAGTTACTTGAAATAAAAATAAAGCTCTATTAACTACTGACATCTATTTGTTTAGGATTCAAACCCTTGGCATTTGTCCTGTTTGCCAACAAGTCTTAGAAAATCTTTCTCTTAATGATCAAAGGAAGAAAGAAACTCATTTCAGAAAAATCACGAATAAAATGACTTCATTCTAGGTATGGACATTGAGGACCTTTTTTTGTGTGCGTGATTTGCTTTTTAAAAAAAACGCTATTTTTTAAAGCTGGTTTTGGTTAACAACAAAATCGAGAGGAAGGTGCAGGGAGTCCCCATATATTCCCAAACCCACACATGCACGGCCTCCCCCATTACCAACATCACCCGCCAGGGTGACACACTTTTACCAGTGTGAACCTCCATCAACACACGGTAATCACCCATCTCCACAGTTTGCCCCAGGGCCCCCCCTTTGTGTTGTGTATTCTATGGGATTGGACATACGTCCATCATGACAACTTCATACAGAGTATTTTCACTGCCCTAAAAATCTTCCATGCTCTGCCTATTTGTCCCTCCGCCCCCTCCCCGAGAGACAGCTGACCTTTTCATTGTCTCTGGTTTTGCCTTTTCCAGAATATCATGTCCTTGGAGCCTTACAATATGGAGAGCCCTCTTAGACTGGGTTCATCCTCTTAGTAACATGCATTTAAGGTTCCATTTCATGGCTTAACAGTTAATTTCTTTTTAGTGCTTGAAGTGAATTTGGCTATTCTTGGTTTCTTTTGATTATTGTTAGCATGCTATAGTTTTCCCTATTTATTTACTTTTAATCTGTATGTGCATTTGTATTTAAAGTGAGTTTCTTTTAGACAACAAGTAATTGGGCTTTGTTTTTAGATCCACTGCAACAGGGACTGTCTTTTAGTCAGTGAATTTAGACTATTGATAATTAAAGTAATTATTTATATTATTGGATTAAAATATATATATATATATATATATATATTCATTACTCTCCTCTATATGTTGCCTTTGTTCTTTGTTCCTATCTTTGTCTTCCACTTATTCTGGCCTCTTGTGGTTTAAATTGAGCATCTCATAGGGAAATACTGCATACGCCACTGTTTGCCACCGGGTCCTCTCTAAATATGTGAACCAGCACAGGTCCTGTTTCTGATGGACACCCGGTGGGTGGCCATGCAGACTGACCACTGATGTACAACAGGCAGGCCCATCGCCAGCAGGAGGCTGGCTGTTAACAGGCTCAGTGTCCTTGTCTCTTTAAGGCTGCCCTGCCTGTCATCTGTCCTCTGTGTTTAGCCTGTAACAAAACATCTCCTTGTGAGGCACACAGATGGTGTGAATCTCCTACAGAGATATTTCAGAAGGCAACATTTCATGACTTCATAGGGAAATGCTGCATATGCCAAGGGTACGGTGACATTTCATTAGAGAAATAGTACATACACATATGTGAGCCCCCGGGCGCTGGGACTGATCGAACGTGTCAAGAGTGGTTTGCAAAGTTTCATGCTGGAGATTTCTCTCTGGATGGTGCTCCACGGTCAGGTAGACCAGCTGAAGCTGATAGCGATCAAATCAAGCCCTTGAGAATGATCAACTTTATACCTCACGACATACACAAAATATCCTAATTATAAGGTAATTGGCGAAAATGAAAAATGTGTCCTTTGTTTTATGGGGAAAATGAAAGGGACTTTTGGCCACCCCAATAGATGAAAGAGTCCCTCCATGGTGGCTCCTGCATACTTGCTTTAGGACTGCATGGTGACGTCAAAGCTCATCACACACAGAACCCCCCCCCCAGAAGTCATGATTTTTGAGGACATATTTCTTATGACTTAATGTTTTGAAAGACTAGAAATCATGGCAGACAAATGTCTTCACTGTCTTATACCTGTGATCTATCTATCTTTATCATCTGTCTGCAATAAAGTCACGAGAATATGGCTTTTCTCGCTTCCCATCTGCTATCTCTTCACAAGGACCCCCCTCTGAGGAATGCCTTTCCTAACCACCTTACCTGAAAGAATCCATCCCCTGCCTCCACAGT
Organism: Micronycteris hirsuta; assembly: GCA_004026765.1. Lineage (NCBI taxonomy): Eukaryota > Metazoa > Chordata > Mammalia > Chiroptera > Phyllostomidae > Micronycteris > Micronycteris hirsuta. The sequence goes on along the minus strand of PVJI01000098.1, from coordinate 346,962 downwards.
TCCTCTCCACCCCTCACTAAACTCAATTCTCATCGCAAACATCGCTGACATGATACCTCCTTATCTACCTACTTATTTATTTACCTAGGAACTTATTATCAGTCTCACTAACAAAATGTTCAGTGCCATGAATGCAGGAAGTTGCTCTTTCTCATTCATCACCATAGCCTAGCATCTGAATTGGACTGACAAATGGGCCATTCTTAATAATTACCAACCAATAAATATTTTCAAAAGAAAAATGAAAATAATGTATTCCAAGAAAACTGCTCTCTTATTTTACTTCTTGTAAGTCCCCTTTCTCCTGTATTTCTCCTTGTCCTTGGTGTCATCATGTTTGCTGTAATTTTATGCACCAGCAGCAGAAAAGTATTATTATATCGAGTAGATGATTTTATTGGCAATGTTTATTTTTTTAGCTAATCAAAACAAAAACACTGGGCTTTACCATATAGCTCTAATAACTTATTAACGGAAAGCAGTTAAAGTAATACAGGAATATTTGGTAAATAGGGAGGAGTTTAGTTTTTACCCTCGATCCATTGGATACAAGCACAAAATAAAGACCGGATTTGTTTCAGGAAATACAGAAGGCGAACTTTCCTTTGCACAACAGAAAGTCATGTTTTAATTAAGTTCGTACAGAGACACTAAAGGTAAACTCAGACTAATCCAATAATTTATTTAGACCCTTAAGCGTCCTTTTTTAAAATGAATATGCAGTCTGTTCACTTTTCTCTCCTCCTTAGTGCTCCCTGGGTTTGGGCACACACATCTACTTCACCTCGTCAATCTTGGAAGAATTAGATCCTCAGATCTCAGGCAATATATTTCCATAGATTCTGGATCCTTTGAACTTCATGGGAAGATCTCTCCTATACCTGTTAGCTTTGTCCCTATTGGCATCAAAGGATTGTAGTTACTAAGAGCAAAGGACAAACACACGCTGGGACCACCGTTCCTACCCCAGCCAGACCCCCCGCCCCCCCGCCACGAGACATACTCCTTTTAACAGTCAGCCCGGGTGCTTGTGCCCAAGTCCTTGGGATCATATTCTCTTTCTCCCCCGTATCCCATCCCCTCCCACCTGCCAGCAACTTCAGTTGGGTTTATTATTACAATTTACCAAGACTCCCCCTGGCCAGCCGTGATCTGTCCTCACGACTGCAGCCTAACCAGTGTCTCTGTGTCCACTGTCACCACAGAACACTCCAAGAAGTTGCTGCACAATGAGTATCAGCCCTGGCCACTCGGCTGACCCAAGTCACAGGGAGGCTGTCCACCGCCCCTGCGGTGTGAGCCAGCCCCCGACAGAGGCCGCACTGCCGGTCCCCGTGTGTCCCTGGCGTCCGTTCTCACCACTCACTTTTGCTGGCCCCTCTCTCATCTCTTGACACATTAGCTCTCCTGTCAGTCCTCAAGGAAGACAGGGATGCTTTTTTCCTCTCCTTGGAATAATTTTCCCCAAGTTCCCCATGTGGCTTTCCTATCCCTGCAAGTCTGCATTCAAACCAACTGTCACTGCAGATGCTTTTTTTAAACAAAAGGGGAAGCTCCACTCCTACCTTGACGTTGGAAAAAAATTTAGTATCATTTCACACATGCACACGCACACACACACACACACACTCATATAAATTATGTTTCCCAACATTGGAATGGAAGCTCCATGGCTTAGAAAGACCAATTTGTTTACCGCCATATCCCGAATTTTTAGAGTGCCCTATGTAGGTAGCCCATAAACCCTGACTGAATGAATTTAGCTTCACTGTCAGATGGGTTACAATTCAGTAGTCTAAATTTCAATCCTTTGTACTCTGGAAAACACACTTATATTTGTTTAGTGCATCTTTTATTCCAGTACATTTTAGACATGGTATAAAATGCCTGCCCAATGCCACGTTCTCATGATAGCATGGGACCCTTCACACTTTGATACTGTGTTGTTTCCTCGCTGTCCCACGAAGCACCTTCTTGTAAATCCAGTCAGTTCTGTTTTTGTCTCTTCACTGTGGACAACCTCATGCTCCCTTCACCTTCATCAGATGAAGAAGCATTTTCACAATTCCCTAATATTGTCTCCCTGCTCCTGCCTTCATCGCAAACTTGCTGTCTTTATCCATCTTCTCCATTTCTGGCCAAGGGAAGAAGTGTCCTTCTTTCTCTAGTTCATCTTTGCCATGGATCTAGCTCTGGGGCCATCTCTCATCTCCGTAGCTCTGAACCCCTCTTTTCTCTGTCTCCTTCCCTCTCTGTGCTGCCTCCTCTCTGACGTCTACGCCCATCTCTGACCCGACTGTCTAGCCCTGACAGCATTCCACTTGACTGGACTACATTTTCAAGACGTTATGCCCTCTTTCTCTGAATTTTCACTGACTTCCACATCAAAAGATCTTAAAGATCTCTGATTGCTGACAGCTGACCCATCTGTTTGCTTCCTGGACTCAAGCTGATGTTCCCGCTCCACTGCTGTCCGGGCTCCAGCATGCTGGTGCATGGGGGCAGTCCGTGCTCTGGAACAAACCACGTGGGCAACTGAGAACACAGAAGCTCACGTTCCTTGCCCAGTTCAGGGTGGGGCCTTCATATCTGTGTATGCCACCCCCCCCCCAACCTCCCTCCAACCCAAAGACGCTACAGAGTTGGAGACCATCACTCTAGTGATTTTTAAGATCACAACATCTTGGTCTCCAGAAGTATGGGATTTTTTTTTTTTTTATCATTTCACCTTCTTAGAACTGCCTCTCCCCCCTCACTTCTGTAACAGAGGGCATGGCTGGACCTGACCCCATTTGGCCAGTTGTTCTCCCCAGGAGACCCTGAGGAAATGTTTGTTGAAAGGACCTGTGTAAACAGAGTCCTTATGAAAAACCTGGTTCTTAGTCTGCTTTGCTCTAACTCAAATTTAATTTCCTCTAGAAATTAGCCTAAGGTTATTACTTTACTTTTTCAGAATAACAACACAGACCTTGCTTTTCAGTTCTATAGGCAGATCATTTAAAATAAAATTCCATATACTACAGTAATTCTTCTCCCTAGCAGGCCTCGTTCATATTGGCATGTAGAAACAACAACTTCAATGATGACAAATTCGCCCAAGGAAAAATTGATTTTATATAGTTTTGTAATGCTTTATTGCTACTTTGCTGGTGGGTATATGGAGAATGCAGCATGTGGCTCTGATTCACAAATTATGTGTCTAATTCAAGGGGCATATTCAACCAATGAAGTACAGTTTCTAGTTTAGATTTCAGAGCATATTGAAATATTTGATAGAAAATTGAGTTTTGGGGGCCTACGGCTCTGTTCCCCTCAGAGGATCCTAATTGAAGCCAAATTCTAATGAAGCTAATAAAAATTTAATAGATTGACATTTGATTGCAAGAATACATTTGTTGCCAACTTACTCAGATTAATTGATTCCATATGTAAAAAGAGCGTAGGAGGCTATTCTTCCCTTTGACTCATGTTATTTTAGCTCTAATACCTACCGTAGGATCCAAGCACTCCTATAAGACCATCTTCCCTGCCATCGATAATCTGCACACGATTTCCACAGCTGTGCAGGGCTGTGTGTGTGTATTAAGCTGCTGTGTGTGTGAACACACACCTTTGTATTCACACACACATACTCCCATTAACAGGTCGCATGCTTATAATTCCCAATGTAACAAAGTTTTATCAGTGTTAAGCTTACATAAATCAGGACATTCAGGAGCTGGGTTCTCACGGCAACTAGAAACTAACAGTGGTGTTCTGTGCCGTCCATGACAGGGTTTTTCCATTACACCATCAGATAACTCTGTAACGTGACATAAATATTTGGCAGATCTTCACTTTGCAAATATATATTTTCTGTGTCATGTGGTATAAAAGGCTTCTCCAACGTGAGTGATACTGAGAAAGTTCTTGGTTTTATAGATTGTGTGTAAATATTTCGCTTATGAGACACGCATGACTTTTGAAAGGATAACACTAAAGAAGATTGTTCTTTAAAAGACAGATCTTGTTTAACAACGTATTTTTAATGTCAACAGAAAGAACAAATGTTAGAAGATTAATTAATAATCACAAAATGGCAAATGAAGTACATTTGGTAAACGTAAGATAAACAACATTTCTTTGCTCATAAAAAGAGTTTGTTTTTAGTTTCTAGTTTTATAGAAAGTTAGGTACTTGGTAATACAGTAATTCTAAGGAAAAGATTTTAAATGTGGGGAAGGAAAATGCCTGGCAAGTCTTAAGCATGGACTTATTAAAATTCTTATGCTTTACATGTCATAATGTATATTTGAAATAAATAATATTTTATTTATTGCAAATAATATTTTATTATTTGAAATAATGTTTTATTTATGTTTAACATATATTTTGTAATGAAAATACAAATATTTAGCAAAAATATGAAATACTGATTGAATATAACTTTTTAAACATCTTCTAGATTGTCATCAAATTGCATCAGAAAAACATTGCACTGAAATGCACTTATTTGCATTTGGGGTTGTTTAGAATCTTAACAGGGCTAAATCAAAACATAGAAGAAGATTCTTAAATTACTTGCCCCCAATTTAAATTAATTTAATTCAATATAATACCAATTACATATGGAACAACATGTAATACTGGCTATGAAGTTGCAGCAAGTAAGAGGCAGCGCCTTATTAACCACAGTCTTCTTATCCTCTAGCTAGCTTGGCCTTCAAACCATTCACTGAGTCAGCAAATGGCCGTTCGAGTCCTCTGTGCCAGGAACTGAGCCAGCCATGGGGTCGGGGTGACTTAAAGGGACAGGAGCTCTTCTCTCTCCGTACTACAGCATTCAGAGTGTCTCTTTACATGTTCAGAAACACACTTTTTCTATCGTTCATAATAGAATTATAATTAATATTTGTTAAAAATTTAGGTCTCAAGAGTCACACTGAGGATCTTACCTGCATTCGTTTGTTTATTCCTCACAATGACACAATGTGAGAGGTAACATATATTACAGAGGAGAGAAATGAGGAGCAGCAATTTACTGTGGATGCTCAAGGTCACAACAAATCATCTGTGTTAATTTACACACAATACATAAAAGCACAAATTAATCTGTGAATATAGCCCCGGCTGGTGTAGCTCAGTGGATTGAGCGTGGGCTGGGAACCAGAGGGTCCCGGTTCGATTCCCAGTCGGGGCACATGCCTGGGTTGCGGGCCAGGTCCCCAGTGAGGGCCATGTGAGAGGCAACCATACATTGCTGTTTCTCCCTCCTTTCTCCTCTCTCTAAATAAAATCTTAAAAAAAAAATCTTTGAATAAAATATCATAAAACTACAAAAAATAATATTCTAATGTTCAAAATATATATATATATATATCATTAAACTAGTGGAGGTTTTTGCCTATTAAAGATTCACAAATTTTTTTAACAAAAGGTTAACTGTTCCCACTTAAAATAGTCAGTAAGGTATACAAAATATAAGTTTGAAATAGAGAACAAAAAATATGCTTTCTAAATTTGAATGTTTAAATTTGTACTCTATAAGAACTGAAAACTAACTTTTTATACTAATGGTAACAGTATATGATTACGAACTTTCAGACTCATTCTAGTAGATTTAAGTTCAAAACTAATAAATTATGAGAAAATCTTTATTTCTGAAGTATTAACTGCTATAACATGTTACACAAGAAAGTCATTGTCAAATATGATTCAGTTTCCCCCACTGCACATCTCCTTCAGATGGGTCAGTCGTTCACTTACTTATTCTTGGTTATTCAAGTCTATATTTTATTTAAAAAATAATATGATACAGAATTATCATTTTTCTGTTAGCTGCATTCCATGTAAGTGAAAGTACAAAATACAAATTAATATTTATATTCTTGAGAGGTTTTGGCAAAAAAAAAAAAAAGGAAGACAATACTGGAAGGGTTTTGTAGTCATATGCATAACCACATTACTATGAAACTGTGAGCAGAAAGATATTTTTCATGGATGGAAAAGTGTCTACAATATATGAAATAAGGAATAACTATAAATAAGAATTTGTCTTAATATATACTCCTCAAATATCCTGGGTACAGATACACACTTGGGTACTAACACTGGTTTTATTTAAGATTTTTATAAGTAATCTGGAAGAAAGAGTTCTGCAAGAAAATTTTACTTCTGTGGATAGTGCATTTCCAGATAGTTAAATACATAACAATATAAAAAATATATAGATTCTTAATCAAAAGGGTTATTTCTGCAGTTATGCTATCTAACTAGGAAAATTTCTATAAATGTGATAGAAGTATGACAAATAATATGCATTTTAATATTTATTTAATGCTATTAATAAAATCATTAAATATGTATCAACTTTTTGTTATGAGCGACGTGCTATTCTACATTATGTTAAGAAAATAAAAAATATTAAGACACACTCTTACTTTGAAGTAGCATATGGCCCAGGTAGAGAGTGTTATACTGGCAGAGTGTGGCCACAGTGCTGTGAAGAGGAGAGTTACAACTGTGATCAGGACCTTCCCAACTTCAGAGAAGATGCCTCGGGGGCTGCTGGGAAAAGAAGGAAGGTGTGGAAGAGAGGATACTGTCAGGAAACTACCCATACTTCAACCGAAATCACCTGGGCAGTTAAATGAAAAATGATGCAACACTTCAAAGCTTGATTCAAAACGGGAAGGTAGATTTTAAACCCTACAGTTGTGTTGTTAGAATCCTAAAATATAATAAAGGGGGGTACAGTGAGTGTTCTGTTACTGCTGCTACTACCAGCACTAGTACTACCAGCACTGGTACTGCAGTGGGCCCGCAGTCTCCTCGGTTTTCGCCTCCATCCCTCCACAGGTTGAAGACGGTGCTTTTTGTCTGCAGCTGGGAACCTGCGGATGTGGAACACCGACTGTATGTGTTGTTCCGTGCCATTTTGTATGAGGAACTTCGGCCTCCATGGATTTCGGTGTCTGGGGGGAGTTCTGGAAAGACTCTCCCATGGAAAACAAGAGATGACTGTACTACCATACGATAATACCACTGTAGTAATAATGAAGGTGTAACCAAATGCTTCAATGGTCCTTACTATATTATACATAAGAGGAAAATAAGTAAGAGCTTCTTTAATGTCAGGGTTAGTAGGTTTTATGCTTAAATCAACTTGGCCAGATGTTCTGGGATTTTGAAATGAGAACTGATGTTCACTTAAGGAAAGATTGAGTAACAGATTTAAGTAACATTAAAATTGGTGGAAAGCAGAGGACCAGTTAGGCATTTCTTGCAATAAGTAATCATACCCATCTGAAAGGGATTGTTGACAGTCACAATAAAGCGGATGTAACATACATGAGAAACACTGGAACTAACATCTGTGCCCTCTGACAGTGCATTAGGGATGGCAATCAGAAAGCATGGTCAGGAATCAGTGGCTGCTCAGTTTTCCTGCCTGAGAGTGGATAAGATGAAGCTGGGGGAGAGCAGATCTGGCAGGAGCGTGATTCCTTTAGATTCACTTTTGGAAACTAAAACCTCAGTAAGGCCGACAGCCATCACAGCAGAGGGCTCCGTGGGGGGATCATTTAGATAGGGAGTGAGAGAGGATGAAAATTTGACCAACGCCCAACTTCACAGTCAAAGAGAGAAGCGAAAGCCAAGAGCTATGGACAGCAGATGAGTGTTTTGAATTGAGCCAAAAATGTTTTTGACTTGTGAAAGAGCAAGTTCATTTGCCAGAGGGAAAAATCATTATAAGGCAGTAGAAATAATGATATACTTTTCCCAAACATTCAGGAATGCCTGTATTCCATGAAGGCCAAACTTCTTGAATATTTTAAGATTTCGTTATCTGGACTTAAAATATACATCGATACTTATCTCCAATTTAGTCTCAAGTATTACACAAGCATGACTACTTTAAATTCCTAAAACTCTCCTTTAGTAACCTATCAGTGGAATACCTTTTCTCAAGATCTTGTATTTTTATAAAGCTCATTTAAAAACAACCCCAAAAGAGTCTCCATTTCATCTTTTTCCCTTGTAATTTACTTTCTAATTATACAGTTAATAAATGAATAGATGTTACCATATGTTACCATATCATTTTAATCATAAGTACACATTTAATGGATATAATACTTTAAAGATGATCACACCCACCGAAATTAAAAATAGTCCCTTAATATTATTGTATAGCTATTCTGTTTTCATTTTTCCACAACTGTGTCAAAAATATCTTTCTACAGAAACATTTTTGCACCTCTGTCTCAATAAGTTCTATTTTGCAATTCACTGGTATATCTCTAAAATCTATTTTAAGGCTTTGGGGGTATTTTTTGTAATCTTATCATTTATTCTTGAAATTTTTGGCATTCTGCATTTTATTTGGCTGAATATGCCCTCCACCTGGGGGCTCATTTAATATGTTTTTCCATCACTTGTATTTCCTGCACATTGCTAATTAACTCTGAAGTCTTGGTCATATTTAAGTCTTTTCTTTCCTTTTCTTTTCTTTAGTTTTATTTATTTATTTAATTTGATGAGGTTATTCCAAAGCCAGTGCTGTGTACTTCCTATAGAAGTTCCATAGGGAAAAATACTAATAATGCTAATACTAATACTAATACTAAATGCTAATAAACAGACACAGTCTGTTTGAGTCCGTTAAACTCACTTTTCGAGGCCCAGTCCTCATATTAGTTCTCCAGGACATATTTCTGAATTCTCTCCCTACTCCTCTGAACACACATGGCCCTTATCAATAGTTCTTCTATCAAAAACTAAAGCTATTTTCATGTGTGCACATTCTAATGCCCTTAATTATAAATTTACCCCCCTTAGTGACCACACCTCCCCACCTTTGCGTCATCGTGTCTAATACAACGGGATACCGGTGACATTGTGTATGCTCCTGTCACTTGTTTACTACTCACTGTCTACCTTTCCCATTGTAGTTCAGGCTACACCTCTTTGCCCAGGAAGCCTCAGTCGGGGAACTCTCTCATTAGTCTCTAGAGCGGCATAATAGGTTTGTCTGTTGGCTCTGCAACAAACTACCACAAACTTAGTGACTTAAAAATATGTGTGATTTTCTCACATTTTCCATGGGTTAGACATACAGGGCCATCAGCTGGGTCTTCTGTACAGTCCTCACAGCTGGAATCGAGGGGGCCATGAGGGCCGGGACCCTCAGGTCTCCAGTGGGTAGAGAAATCCATCTGTCATGGTTGCAGGACCAGGCTCCCTGTTTCCGTGCGCGCTGTAGGCCACAGGGGACCCTCAGTCCAGCATCTGCCTGTGTGCTCTCCTCTCACGGCCAGCGAGGACTCATCCCCTGGTGTCTGCCACTGGCCAGAGGAAACTCTGCCTTTCCAGGGCTCGCCGGATGGCCTCGGGCCCATGAGATGATGTCTATATTCTAGGACTCACTCACTTGGCGCCTCCATTACGTCTCCCCAGCGGTGCCTTGCTTCGTGTTTGGCTGGATACACAGGGAACAGGAATCTTGGCAATGGGCCACCTTAGAATTCCATCTCCCACAAGCTTGGAAGACAGAGCCTTCTTCTGGGGGCTCCTTCATTCCCCGCCACATCTCCCTGAGCTCTCTCCTAAGCTCTTCTCCTGTTTGGTTCTTTCTCTCCCTTTCTACCACCCCAGTAAAAGTGTCACCGCCTCAGAGAGGTGTTCCTTGATTGCCTTCTCGAAGTAGCTACCCCACCTCACCCTTCATTTTCCCACCATGATACTTTTTTTGTTTTCTGCATGACGTGAATCCCAACCTCTGTTTATTGACTTGACTTATTGGCTTACTTGTTTATTGTTTTTTTCTCTGTAGAAAATAGGATCTACAAGACTAGGACACTTCTATGGTTGATTATAACCCATGAGTCTAGCTGGGTGCTGGGCACCTAGCTGGTGCTTACAAATTAAATTTCCTTGAAGGAGTGAAGAATACCAGCTTTTGGCTCTACATGAAATTTATGCTCTGAAAATTAATCAAAATTGCTATTCACAATGTAAAACCCTTACATAAAGGGAATTGTAAAATCCTCAAAATTGAATTTAACCTTCTGTTACCTCACATACATCAAACTCGGCGTTAATTTTTCACTATAAAAGTAAACACCATTCCATAAAGGTTAAAAAGAGAAAAGTCCTAAGCGGCCGATGTCCCCTCAGTAAAACCCCGCACATATTGTTTGCTTTTGTTCACACACATGCCTACTCCCAGGCCGTCCTGGGCTTGGAACAATGACAGATTAAATCAGCACTCACATACAGTGGGGGTTAGGAAAGAAAGTCAGATTTTTCAAAACTAGTGACCCGAACTTATTTCCATTTTCAACCAGAGGCTCGGGGTTTCCCGCTCCCATAATCTCGTTCTTTAAAACTGCGTTAAGCCTTTCGCACTTCGCAGAGAGGGGTGTTGGGAGCAAGCACCCCTCTGTGCATTTCTGGTCTTCTCACCAAGGAAGTATATGAATGAGAGGTTTGGCTTTTGGTTGTGTGCCACGCACTGTTGATTTTTTTTCCCTCCCTTTCAGAAAATTAAGCCTGAGAGATTTGCCGCCCTTCCCAATGAGCGCTAAAGCTGACTTTGTTTTATGCAATTTCACATTTGTTTAACAAGTCATATCTTCAATATGACGTAAAGGCCAAGGAATAAAAGGCACGGGTTTCCAGGTTTCCGCCCCGGTAGTCCTGACTCTTCATCGTCAGATCCCTGATGCTCAGAAGTCTCTCACTGAGTCCTTCCTTTTATCAGGGCATTTGAAAAGGCAGTGACACCAGCTGTTCCTTTGTGTTAGCCCTCCACTCGCTGCTGCCACAGGGAGCCAGCTTCCTGTGTGGCTCTCGCAGCCCCCACTCCTTCTCAGACAATTCCTCCATGTCCCTGCAGTGGGGGGCGGAGTAGCCTAGAAGACAAGGTTGGGGGGGGGGTCCTTCTCTCAAGCACTCCGTCAGGAACTGACATATAATGCTTATAATGACTGTTTACCGGGTGTTTGCCCTCTCTGTCTTCATTTATTTTTATCCTTATTACTACCCAAATTTCAAATCTAACTCTTCTTTCTCTTATTTTTAATTGTCCTTTCCCCCCACTCCCTATCCTCTTCCTGAAATACAAGGTTTAAGTTTACTGGTTGATGCAGACCACTTTCTCTGGCTCTCTCGCCAGCAATGGCTCCTGCCTCCCGTGGAATAGAGTCTGCAGGTGCTCTGAAGGGCGGAAGCTGCCCGACAAGCGGAGAGAGGGGACAGCGGGCACTGGAAATTGTGCAGATGTAGTGCTTTTTCTAAACACATAGCTCTCTTTCAACATCTGAGGTTACATTTTCATTTAGGAGAAATATACACGTGTCAAATATAACATGCATATTTTTAATTATGTGCTAATAGTTATGATAAAATTAGCAGAATATATGCATTTATTGACTTCAAATGAGATCTCCTTATGGATTGGATACTTAAAGGGAAAAGCATAAGAAAAGCCACATTCTCTTTAAGGATTTCCTGATCACTCAGTTACAGTGAGTTTGATTGAAGATGAAATGAGAGCAATTAACCTCAATGATGAGAGTAATTTTATATTTAAAACTACAGGTTTCAGAGAATTAACCACGAAGACCTAATCCTTGCATACCTTCCTTGCCTCTCCGCTCACAGAAGCCATAAACTTAAATTTTGATGAAGACCATTTTTCAGAGCACAAAATGGTAAAATAATGACTTAATATTCCACACCAGCTCTATCAGTTGCTTTACACAGCTCACGCAAGTAGTAAAACACTTACAATCCCAGGTTTGTGCTATATCTATAAACTGGTATGTGAGCCAGAATAAACAGTTAACATATAGATGATGGATCATTCCAATTAAAATGGAAAATTCTGGAATGGAGAAAGAGAGGCTTTGTAAAAATTAAGCATCATTTACACCTTCCTTCAGCCGCAGGGATGTATGTGTGCACATTAGTTCTTACAAAGCTCCAGGGACTTTACAAATGGGTTACAGTTATATAATTGCTTTAGCAACAAAACAATCCCATGAAATAGATTTTATAATTATTATCATTTGTTAAAGAATAAAATTGAGGCACAGGAAAGTTAATTAACTTGTCTCAGTTTACAATTCCAGAAAACAGCAACTCCAGAAATTGAACATGGAGAATGACTCCAAAGACTAAAATCAACCACGATGTTTTGGGTGTGTCCCTCATCCCCATGCACACTCACACATTCATTCACACACACTCACCCACACATACATGCAGACCCACTCATACACACACTCACACACTCATACACTCACTGCATACACACTCGCTCAGTTACATTTAATGAGTTTGCCACTGTACATGCTACTATATATGCATTGCATTTCTATCTTCCTATTAACACCATAATATAAGTATTATTTTCATTCCCATCATACAATCGAGAAAACTAAGATGTGGAGAGCTTAATCAATTCTTCTAGAATCACTACATGAATGACACAGAGTCAGGACCTGAGCCCAGCGCTTTTTCTGGATGCCACACCTCATTCCTGACCAGACTCTGAGACTGTCTCTGGATATTTATAACTAAAAATCTGTGTAGTACTCCACTTAGGGGATTTCAAAACAAAAACAGACAAACAAACAAAAAACTGGCATGCCAAAATATCATTGTACAATTCTAATCCATTCTATTCAAATTGGGTAATCCATACCAGTTCCTTGTGGCTAATGTAACAAATTAATATAGCCACTGTATCTTAAAACAAAAGAAATGTATCCAAATCACAGAGTTGGCCAGGCTGCACTCCCCACAGAGGCTCTGGAGAAACTTTCCTTGACATGTCTGGTTTCTGGTGGCTGTCCGCATTCCTTGGCTTGTGGCTTCATCACTTGATCTTCAAGGTTGTTCTCTTCAAATCTTTATTCTGTCTTCACACTGCCTGCTCCTCTGTGTAAAGTCTCCTCTGCCTTTGGTTTATGTAGATCATGGGAAGGACCGCCTGTCTAACCCAGGGTAATCTCTTCACCGCAAAGCCCTTAATTTAATCACAGCTGCCAAGGCCTTTTTTTTTTTTTTCTTTTTTCTTTTTTTGGTCATATGAAGTAATATTTACAGGATCCTGGGATTAGGAAATGAATAAATTTTTCAACCTACAATATACTACAATTCAAATTTGTTCATTGTTTAGCCATAATTACCACATTCTTTTTGTACCAATGAAAGAGCAGCCTTCTTTGCAAAAGTAACCCTATCCCCTTGTACTCAAGGTCCCATTTCCTCTGCTTTCACCCCATAATCTAACTGAGCAATTATCGCCTTACTCTTACCCAGTCACCTCCTCTACTGGTGCCTTCCCTGAAGCCTAAAGTCATGTGCAAATCTGTCCTGCCATTTAAAACAAACAAAAAAGAAAAAGCTATCAACCTTCATCCAAGTTTACCTTTCCATCAAGACTCTGCTCCATTTCTCTTTCTTTTCACCATCTAACGCCTTAATTACATCAAATTTCTTCATTATAATTCTTGGACAACAACATATCTGATATACCCCCATTGCTTTTGGGATTAAACTTGAAGTTCTTTTCCATGACACCCTAGGTTGCTGTGACTCTGGTTTCCACCTGCTCTCCTGATCTCCCCGCTTACCTACTCCATACTCTTGGGGCTTCATTTTCCAAATATGCATATGATGGATTCCATGGGGGTACTGATTCCTTTCCCAATATCACCCCCCCAAACACAAACACACGCACGCACACACACACACATCTCTAATCTGGATAGGACTTGTGACTATTTTCATCAACGGAAATGCTGAGGTGACACTGTGTCTGGGCTCAGGCCATAAAACATCGGCAGCTTCCATGTCAGCCACTGGGAACTTCCTTCTCCAGCAGCCCTCATACACCATGGAAGCAGCCTGACTATCTTGACAACTGCGCTTGAAGGCCAAGGATTGTCACTGTGATTAATCATCCAAGCCGAGTCTTCCTTCACCGCCGTCTTTGACAAGGGATCAGGCGCGTGAGTGAGGCTGCCCTGGTCCCTCTAGACCGGCCCATCCACCAGCTGGATGCTATTGAGTGCCCTCAATCAATACCACATGGAGCAGAAGGCTTGGCCCGCTTGAATTTCTGACTCACAAAATCATGAGATAAAATAAAAAGTCTTTATTGCTTTAAACCTCTAATTTTAGAGGTAATTTGTTGTGCAACAAAATGGAATCTGGAAATATCACTGACTTTTGGACCATGGGGCCAGCAAAGTTGGATGCAGTGAGAGCAGATTCTAAACAAAAATCTGGAAGGCTCTCGAGGAGATTATCAGCAAGGGCTACAAGGACAGAGAGGAATCTGCAGTCGGTGGTTAGAGAAAATGATATCCTTGCAAAGTGCTACAGAAAACTTGGCAGTAATGTAGAAAAGAGAAAGCGTGCCTAGTTAACCTATGGGTCTGGCTCCGAAGCTTTCTGAGCAGAAGGTAGGAGGCGCCAACTCCTTTCTCTTAAATACCTATAAGAAAATACGAAAGGCAGATACGAACTCAGACAGGAACTACTGAGCTTTTGAGCACAGTCTACAGGAAATATAAGTGAGCAAGAACTCCCTGGGTTGGAAAATCACTCTGTTTCTCTCCATATTCTCTACAAGCAAAAGATGCTCAAAGTCAGGAATGCCTTTAGGATAAATTCAAAATCCAGCCTATAGCTGGAAGGTCCTGTGCTAAGACCTCGGGAAGACCTGTGGCCATGCAGTACGTCCCGTGTCAGCAAGCCCCAACCCAAAGGGATGCCCGTCTCCGTCTCTGCTACAGCAGAGTGCTTCTCAGCATCTCCGACGTGCAAAGGCCATGCCTGGCAAAGCGTCACACAGCAGCGCCTCTCACAAGACAGAGACGGGCCTGTCTAATTGAGTGATATAACAATTTCACTGAAAACCTGTAACACTTCTAAGAGAATGATGTCATCAGAAGCCACAATAGCTTGGACAAAAAGGGACAGAGATAGTACAATGTGGAGAGAGCTTACAGCCCCCTCGTCTTCTAATCAGACAAAGAAGGCCATGTGGTCACAAACGCAGGCCAAGAAGGAGACTTCAGAGGATAGAACCGGGGCCCTCGGGACAGAGCTGAGAGCCAGAGAAAATATTCCCAGAACTCAGGGCTCAGCCCTAATCAGGAACTGGTGACATGGTCCAGGCGGAAATGCAGCATCTCTGTGAGACAGTGACTTCCCCTGCCGAAGAATTGCTGTTTTTTGATGAGAGACGTATGTGTGGTCCCCTGGCCTCAGTTTTATCATTGCACAGCGGGTGTCCAGGGAGAAGGGGCGAGGCCACAGCTGGCCAGGTCCATTCATACCGCTTTAGGATGAGACACACCCACTCACCTGGGTGGCAGTGACGTGGTCAGATGCGCAGCTTTGAGCTGATGCCGTGTTGGGATGAAACTGTAAATGTCGTGGAATGTGGTGAGTGTATTTATTAGGGGAAAGGGGTCAGAATATAAATAATATGTGACCAGAGGGAGAACCATGTTGTACTAAAGATGACCAAACGTCCTTTGAAGCATCTCCCGTCAAGAGGTGGGGCCGATTCCCCTCCCTCCACCGCCTTGACCAGCGGAGTAAGTG
This sequence comes from Micronycteris hirsuta, assembly GCA_004026765.1. Taxonomy (NCBI): domain Eukaryota; kingdom Metazoa; phylum Chordata; class Mammalia; order Chiroptera; family Phyllostomidae; genus Micronycteris; species Micronycteris hirsuta. Next base: position 331,353 of record PVJI01000098.1, on the reverse strand, counting down.
AGACTGCATGATTTTTGTCTCTGTCCTCAAGACAATGACAGTACGTACACCCTATCCTGTGGAAGATTTGCTATTTGAAGAGTACAGTCGAGAAGCTGAAGCCACATGGAAATGCCACATGCAGGCGTCTGAGAAGACAGCCCTGAATCCTGCACTGGCAGCCAGAATCAGGTGCCAGGTCGCGGTGAGGGAGTGGTGTGGGTACTCTGCCCAGGGGAGCCTCCCAATGATTCACCCCTAGTCCCTAGCTCACTGTACCCATGAACGATTCCAAGTGAGAGCGACCCACCTGCGCCTAGACCAGCCTCAGCACCAGGGGACATGATGACAAATTCTAGGTTTCAGCCACTGTGTTTTGTGGAGGTACATTACACAGCAGGAGGCAAATGGAAAAATGAACTATTTGATTTTGTTGCCATGGAACAATTTCCATTGTGTCTCCAGAATTCCATTTTATTTTTGCTAGAAGTAGTTGTGCAGCTGTGGGCTATATTTTGCAGACCTTCTTGTATTCAAAGGGTGTCCGTGAGATGTTTTTATTTAAAGAGAGAGAAAGGAAGGGGGAAGAGAGAAAGAAAGAGACATTGATTTGTTGTTCCACTTATTTATCCACTCATTGATTGATTCTTGTATGTGCCCTGAACCAGGGATCCAACCCACGACCTTGGCCTATTGGGATGATGCTCTAAACAACCGAGTCACCAGGCCAGGACCATGAGTTGATTTTAACCAATTGAAGGTGAACAAGAAGTGAATTCCCTTATCTCGTCCATCAAATCTCTGCTCCGAATTTAATTTCTGCTCTGAATAGTTTATCTTTTTTATTATCTAGGAATACATTCATATTTTAGAATCCCTTGAAGTCTCACCTTCTTCTGGGAGACCAGTGCTCCCACACACGCGGACCCCTACCACCTTTCTGTCCCACTGGAAAGAGCACTTTCTCTGTTCTCCCACCACAATTTGCTATCATTATTTTCATTGACCTCATTACAAGTAATTTAACAACCCTGTCCCCCCCACCCCCATTATTGCTTTAGACTGTGAAAGCTGCTGTAACAAGATACCACAGACTGGGTTGCTTGTAAATAACAGGACTTCATTTCTCACAGTCCTGGAGGCTGGAAGTCCAAGATCAGGGTGTTGGCACAGGGGGATGAGGGCTCCGCCTTGGGTCCTCAGATCTCCAAAAGGGCTAAGGAGTCCTGTGGGAGCTCTTTCATAAGAGGTCTAGTCCATTGATGAGGGTGGAGCCTCTCAGAGGCCCCGCCTACTAATTCCATTACCTTTGAGGGTTAGGATTTCAACATGCTTGGGGGCAGGGGGGCAAAAGGAGAAAAATCAGGATGACTGGAATAGCATAATCAAGAAAATATAATTTCAAAAGAGAGAATAAAACTGGAATAAAAATTTGTCACACACATAATAAGAATATCTCATATAATTTATAAATCAATGAGGAAAAAGAGAGAAGATCCAGTGATAAATGGGCATGGGACTTGACGAGGCATTCACTAACGTTATGTACTTGAACAATTAACACAGGAAAAGGTGTTGGGCTTTATTAACAATCAGGAAAATGACACTTAGAACTAAAGTGAGACACTCGTACATACCTAGAATAGCTAAAGTTAAAAGACTGCCATGACCTGGTTTTGTTATCATTGCCCCAGGGAATGGGAATAAGTACAACCACTACGTGAGGCATGCATACAAGTATTGAGACCAGAATCACAGCTAGAACATATTAAGACTTGATGAGAAAATAAGGAAATCAAGAAAAAGTATGTTCCATTGGGATATAGTGCAGAGAAGTCGGTTTAGGTGCTTTAGCTTTGTAGACAAGTAGAGGAACAAACCAAACACTCCTGAGTAGAATTTCAAAGTAGAAGTAATTATACCTACCAAATGTGTCAGAAAATTAGAAGTATAAAAGTATCAACTCTACTTCTCAGCACATCATTATGTAATCACTTCATGTGCTTAAGCATCTTGCATGTTCCAATGGAAAATTATTAGATGTGCCTTCACATACACTTCACCTTTGAGAATGCCATATGCTTCTTTAATATTATCTTTAAAATAAACATGGCTTTGCTGGTGGTCAAAGGAGGCCTATTTTATCCTTTAGAGGTCACAGTGCAACGTTGCTTTCCTCAAACATGTGAATGTTGAAATGTAAAGAAACTTTGGAAAGAAAAAATGCCAAGGAGTTTTCGGAGACTGTTTCCCCTCATCTCACTTCAAGTTCACAGTGCTGACAAGGTCTTCCTTCCTTGCCTCGGTCCCAGTTGTGGACTTGAAATGACACAGGGCTGCCGGTCAACGGAAAGATCTGACGCTCTCACCGTCTACTTCCTTCAAAATAAAGATAATCTGGGTTCACATTCCATGGTGCAGAGAAACAGATCGCATCCGAATGTACTGAACAGTCTGAACACATTTTGTCTCTAATGGGAAGTTACTATCTTAACAACACTGAATTTTCTCCAAACATGCTGTTCATGCATGGGTTTAGGGAAAAAACAGCAGTTCAAACTACTGTACATTTTCTGTTATGAACATTTTAAGGACACGTGCCGGTACAGATTGAACTGATGAATGAGTTACTCTGTGATAAATATAAAATAAATAAATTGTTTCAAGTTTGGAATTTTTTCTCTCTTTTCTACCTAAAATTTTACTGACATTCTCAAAGTACATGAAAGGAAAGACCTAATTAGCTCTGAAGAAGTGCAGATTATTCAGCCAGAGGTTGTGATAAAAAGAGGGAAATACTCTTAGCTAAGAGTCAGTATTAAAATCTTAATAGTTTTTACATCCTAAAACTGATAGTGGTGTGTCTGATATAGTAATATAAGTTCAAATGTAATAATTTAGTAACTTACTTGGTACAATTTTAATTGTTTTGCAACTTCAGAGAAATTTTTGGGGGGAGGGAGATAATAGAATTCATTTTCAAGTAAATTTTTCAATGTTTCTTCATCCCTTCACCCAGTGTTTCTGTGTATTAGGTAGAGCTGCTTTGACTCTGTGTCTTGGTTGTGTGGCCTAATTCAGTAGGTGTTCTGTAGGGTCCAGTGGCACAGACTCTTCCATCACCCAAACTCAAGATGTGCCCTTCGTGTGGGCTGAGTACACCCTCCTCTTGTGATGGAGCCTTGGTTGCTGTTGGCAGATAATGGCAGATTTACCCAGGCCAGTCAGATGCAAGGACTGGCTGTGATCACTGACCTCCCACCTTGGCCCCCCATAGAGGATCAGCTGTGCAGGGGCAGGGTGGAGGTGCTCCGATGTGGTCTGTAGCTGTCCACTGGGTGTGCTGGCCCTGGGGTTTCCAGGATGATGTGGCCCAAGGTCAGCCCCGACCTGTGTTTTGCCTGGGGACCCTGCCTGAGCTGTGAAGCAATCTGAGATGGCTGCTACTTGTGCTGGGCTTGGAGATTCCCAGGTGAAGCCAAACTGTGACTCTAATCTGGCTGCCACTGGGGCTCACTGAAACCAGCTGTTGTTTGTTTGATAGGATTTAAGAGCCAAGACCAGCCATTCTTATGGAAAAGCAGCTTGAGTGGGCCTGTAAATTGGGTGGGGCAGAGTCTCTGGGGCAGGTCAAACAGTGTTAGCCAGGATGATGGAGTCCCAGATATCGCATCGACTTGCTGGCTTTGTTGGAGAGGGTTTAGCAAAGGGACAATGGCCTCTGCTCACCCCAATGCCAAACATTTCAGACTCTCATTGTATACCAGTGGTGCCCTTCAAGCTGCCACCCAGGTGCTGGAGCTCAGACGGAGCAATTCTGAGTAGGTGAGTCCATGTGTGGGGTCCCCAAGAGGTACTGCTTGGGGCTCTAGCAGCCTCCTCCACCGACTCAATCCCTGATGGCTTTTGCATCCATAAATTGTGGGGACTTGTCTACCTGACGCTGGAGCCCTGGGTTGGGGAACCTGGTGTGTTTCTGGGACTCGTCACTCCCAACATATCCCTCCCGAGTTTTTATCCATGTGGGTATGGCGCCGGTCTGTTCTGCACTCCCACCAGTCTGGGTGGATGTGGTTTCCTTAATTCCGTAGTTGTCAGACTTCCATTCAACTTGATTTCGTAGTTGTCACAGTCCCATTCAGCTCAATTTCGGACAGTTCTGAGTAATGGTTGTTCTATTTTTTAGCTGTAATTTTGATGTGCTTGTGTGAAGAGGCGAGTCATGTCTGCCTACGCCGCCATCTTGACCAAAAGTCCCCATTTTTATTTTCTTAATGCCATCTTTTTGGTGTACAGAGTTCCATATCTTCGGTATAGTCCTTTTCATCAAACTTTTCTTTATTGTCAACAAGTGCATTTTGAATTCAGTTTAAAAAATCTTTTACTATTCAGAGTTGATGAAAATACTCTTCTCCTGTGTTAATTTTTAGAATCTAATTGTTATATCACCTGTGTTCATCTCTATAATCCAGCAGAAATGATTTTGAGTACACTGTGAAAGACGTGACCAGATTTTTTTCCGTATCTACGCCCTTCATTCTGGGAATATGTGTGACAAGATAGTCCTTCCCGCAGTTCTGCCGTATGAGGGTTGTTAACAATCAAGTGTCCAAACATGAATAGATCAGTTTCTGGACTGTACTCTGGTCTATTCATCTATCATCAGTGCAAATATAAGTGTGGCACAAATGCTTCAAAAACGGTAGAGAATCTGTGGAAAGTGATCTACATTCCGGAAGGCCTGTGACCAGCAGAACGCCTGAGGATGTTGAATGCCTATGGGCTTCAGTGAACAAAGATCAGGGAACTGTGTGAGGTCTCAGGGTGCCTACTTTGAAGGGGACTGAATCATCATTGTCCTATGTACTAAGTTTCTTGTATCTTCTTCAATAAATGTCTCTATTTTTCATAGTGCCTGGCTGGGTACTTCCTGACAGCCCTCATATGTCCTGTGCTGGATACCTACTGCTACCAAAGAGAAAGACATTTCCATGGCATTTTATAATTGCTTTTCAAAAATGTGTTTTGAGTGGGAAGGTGATACATTCATGTGTAGATCATTTGTACATCTTCTCTGGTTTCAAGGAAAAAGGATAATATGCATACGGTTGTTGCTTTGGAAACATCTCAACTTTTACATGTCGCTAACAGTGTTGGACTGTGGAACAGCGCCCAGGACCTCAAGTAACAACGAAACAAAACAAAACAAAATAAAACTAATTTGATTATAAAGGCAGCTGTTAAATATTGGTATTGTTTCAGGGTTTACCAGTAGTTTGATAAATTATCTAGGATGCTTTTTCCTAAAAAAAAATCCCAGTTGCATAAAATTTTCAAATATAAAATGAATACAGGATATTTACTTGTCTTCTAAGCACATGGTTAGGGTTTAAGATTTTTAAACATAAGAAGAGAAGTCTTTACCTAGTTGGAAGGTTCAGTTGAAGAATTGTCAGATTTTATCCAAGTTGAGAATCCAAGTGTTCTTTATGACATACTGAAAGATGATCTAGTTTGAAACAGTTATTTCCCTCAGTGTGACGTGGAATCAGCAGGCCGTGATTACTTACACAGTAGGACACTTTTGAATCAATTATATCAAGTAACTGTCACATCAGACAATTCATGGAGAACTAATGAAGAGGAGGGAAACTGGAAGAAAGCCAAAATAAACTTTTGAGAAAGAAAAACAATGGCCATGAAAATCATATATCATTCAGTTTAGGTGTAAATATCCATCTGTTACATTATAATAGTTAATTATTCGAATGCATACTTTAAGGAAAGAATCCAAACTGATAAGCAATTGGGCTAGATTCTAACACCAAAGAAAAAAAGATAAACATTTTAATTTTGTACACACCATCTGTGTTTGATTAAACTGAACATTGGGGTGATGTAATGTGTAAGAACAAGCTTCTGTTAAAATTTTCCATTTGTAATAATCACCAGTCTCCCAAATAATAGTTCATTTTACATTTAATTGATTGCTACTGAGATAAACATCAATTAAAAGTAAAATTTCAAAATATTTTAAGCATTATAAAATTTTTGCACATGCATGATATCAGGGGACATGACTATATAGGACATGTTCGTACCATGCTACTCCAAAGGGGGAAGCCATTTCTGCATTAAATCTTCAAACTCAGTAATTCAATTTAGCATCTGAAAATCAAATTAGTGGGTTTGCTTCAACTGACTATTCCATAAAACATTATTTTATTTTTATTATTTTATTCTTTACTTTTTTAAAAAACTTACAATGAAGTTCAGTGAAATTTTCTGAATGACCCATGTGATACAAGGCCTGCATTTAAAAGACATTGATCTTTCTAATCCCTTGTAGTTAAAAATGATTCAAAATTTAAGTAGAGGGAAAAGTTAAAGATGCTTATTGTTTAAAGCTCAGAATTACTGAAATCTAAAAAGCAAAAAAGTAATTAAAACCTCGAATTTTTGTCAATCCTTTTATAATATTTTTTCAATTTTTACACTTTTAGGCATTTTCACTATCATTTGCTCAATGCCATTTCACTAAATACCTGGGAAATTGCTGTAAATTCTTACTAGGCCCTGTTTTAGTCACCGCCCCTGTATCCCAATACAAATTACATAGTCTTAGGAGAATAAGCCTTAAATTTTTTAAAATACTCTCTATTAGCTAAAATAAATAGCTTTGTTCTTGACATGCATGAAATGTTCACAAAAAAGTAACTTAAAAAATACAAATACTGAACAACTTGTGTGAAGAAGCATAGCTTATTAATTTTTTTTTTAATTTTCAGAGAGAGGAGAAGGGAGGGAGAAAGAGCAATGTATGGTTGCCTCTCACATGGCCCTCACTGGGGACCTGGCCCGCAACCCAGGCATGTGCCCAAACTGGGAATTGAACCGGGACCCTCTGATTCCCAGCCCACACTCAATCCACTGAGCTACACCAACCGGGGCAGCTTATTAATTTTTATACCAGTCACCTCAAAGCAAAGACTTGGGACATGCAAGTATTCAATAAATATTGGCTGAAATGTATTATACACACAGAGAGATACATACATATTTTTTCTTTTTTTAATTTCTCAATTCTCTCCCCAAACTAAAAAAAACAGACCATTTATTTCAATACGAGATATGGTTATATCATCAATTGTCTGGATTTATTCTAGGAAGTACGATCCATTCTCACTAACTTATTCATTACTTAATGACTATTTATCGAACATCTATTATATGGCAGACGCTGTTCTAGATGCTGGGTAGACAGGAGATAATAAAAAACCAAACAAAAATGCTTGGCCTGATGGGTTCTAGGTTCTGACCCAGGACACAGACAATAAACAACCGGACGAAGCAAAATGCATCCTGCATTAAGTAACGATAGTGATAAATGCAAAGAAAGAAAACAGAGAAGGAAGGAGTGTGTGTGCTGAGGTGTAGGGTGTGGAATTTTAGGTGGGGTTGCCAGGGAGACTTCGTGGAGATGACTCTGGTAAGGGCCTGAAGGATATGAGAGATCTAGTCATGTGGATTTCTTTGGACAGAATTTTTCAAATAGAGGAGGAAAAAAATGCCAAAGACTAAGATGGTGCATGCCTAAATTATTCAAGAAACAGCAAGAGGCCAGCGCAGGGAAAGTGAGAGGAAAGGGGACCAGGCAAGGGAGACAATGGCACAGCATGTGGGCGGGGCGGGGTCTTGGAGTCATCTGCAAGACTTGGGTGGCCCCTCCCAGGGAGGCGGGAAGCCAATGCAGGGTTTCAAAGAAAGGACTGATACAATCTGATGTGTCTAAACTCTCTCTCTCTAGCTCAATATTTTTTTATTAAGAAAATGTTTATTTAAGGGGGAAGCATGAAAGAAGAGAAACCCATGCAGATTTTATTTTAATAAGGGAGGAGAACAGCGTAGACCCACAATGCAGCGGGAGAGTGGGCGGGGGATGGCCTCAGGGTAGTCTGCACCCCTGAGAGTCACACAGGGTGCTGGAGAAAGGGAGCAGGCAAGGATGGTTTCCAGAGTTTGAACTAAACAATGGAAATAATGGCATCCTCAGTTTCTGAGACGGAGAAAGATCATTAAAGGAATTAATAGGAGGGAGGGGACTGGGAGATGTATGAAAAGTTCGGTTTCGGACATTCCAGTTTAAAGCAGAAAAGTATCCTGGGATCCAGTCACTTCCCCCAGCCTTCTGCAGAAATATGGCAGTGTGGGCCAACATCAGCTTTCCATGCATTTTTGCAGTAAATACTGTCTTACGAACTTGAACTGAACTAATTGATATACACAGATCCTAATCCATCAAATTGCAATATGCACGTCATTTTCAAGCACATCTTAGCAAAACAATAACCATATGCCAGATCTAAAGCTAGTTTCAATGATTTTCAAAATTAGAATCATACAGAAGATTTAATCTGACAGCAAAATAATAAAGCAAGAAATCAATAGTACAATGTAACTACAAAGATACCATATGTTCTTAAATAAGACAATGCATTCCTAAATAACAGACTTGCTCCGTTGGTTAGCGCATTGTCCCCAGACGCCAAGGTTGTGGTTTTGATCCCCAGTCAGGGCTCATACAAGAATCAACCAGTAAATATGTATAACAACATATCTATGTCTCACTCTCCCTCCTTTCCTTTCTCCCTCTAAAATCAATTTTAAAAATCTAAATGACTCAGAAGTCAGATAAGAAATCATAGCTAATAGAAATTATTCATAAATAATAGCACATAAAATGCTACATATCAATATTTTGTCATGTTTAAAATTAATTATTGCCTTAAATCCATGACTAGGGAAGAAGAAACCATAAACATCAATTAGAAATTTAGAAATAAATTAGAAGCAACTTAAATTCACAAAAAAAGTGAAGAGAATATAATGAAAATAAGAACAGGAGTGAGTAAAATACAAAACAATCGTATACTAAAATAATTAACAAAGGTGAAGTTGTTTTATGAAAAGACTTTTAAAATGTTAGGCCTCTAAGAAACTGTTAATCCAATATAAGAGAAAAGCACAAATAACAGATGTCAGTAATGAATTCAAGAGAGAGCTACAAATAATCCAGAAAATAAAATAATATATTCTTATAATAATTAGTATATCACTCATATGTACATTATACACAATGTATAATAATTATAATAGCATTATGGATAATCTTATGCAAGCTAATTTGCAAATTTAGATAAAATTGAACAATTCCAAAAACATAACTAGCCAATATTAACAAAATAAATAATGAAAATATGAACATTTCCACTGAAATGAAAGTATTTGAATGCATTATTCATAACTTTACATAAAGGAAACCATGTGCTTAGATAACTACCAAAATTTGCTACTAAAATCTTAAAAAATAAATAATGTCATTTTTCTACAAACACTTCCAGACAATAGAAAAAGAGAGAATAATCCCAAAGTCATGTTTATGAAGCCAGATTTTCATACCAAAACCTGAAAAGCATTATATAAAAAATGTTTACACAGCAATCTATTCATTAATTGGATGCAGACAATTTAGGCATGTGTATATTATGAAATCCAGTAAATATTTTAAAGGATACTATTGTTTTACTTTTGGGGATTTGTCCCAGAAAAACAAGTTTACTTGTTTTGAGAAACCAATTCATGAAACTAATTACATTAACAGAAGAGAAATTCATGCAATCAGCAAGAACAACAAAAAGAATTTGATAAATTCAGTAATTGTTCCCGATGAAGAAAAATTAGAAAACAAATAACACATGGGAACTCCCCTCTTATGAAAAAGGTGCTTCACCATTTCACCAGCGTCGTGTTTCATGGCACAAACTTCTCCACGGAGAGCGGGGGGAAAGATGGACATGTGCACATTACTCTTCCTGCAGTTAAAGATGCAACCGACGTTCCTGCCAGTGCAGGAAAGCAAGAAAAAGAGATAAAATACGTACAACTGAAAGAAAATAATTAAATTATTGTTACTAGAAAATGTTAGAATCGCATGCCTTGACAATTCAAAAAAATCTACAAAAATTATTTGAATGAACATGACGTTTGCAAAATGTGGTTCAATCTAAATGACCTATTGTGTTTCTAAGTTCAATCCTTGAATATTTAAAAAATTAAATATCAACCTATTTACATAGGCCTTTGCAATAGTTTTGAGATATCTCAAATATGTGGGAATTAATGTAATAGAAGGTGTGGAAGATTTCTGACACCTCTATGTGAAGGAATAAGATGTTATTAATAAAATTGTAAAAGACCTAAACAAGTGGAAGGATACAACATAGTCCTCATTTGAAGGACTCCGTAGTGTGAAGAGATCATTTCCCCGTGGCTTAGAATCCACACAATCCAACCAAAACCTGATGTGCTGATCTAAAAACATACTGTGAAGCACTAAGGACAACCAAAAATATGTATTTTTCATCAAAAAGACTTACTCTGATCAGTTTAAGACATTAGGTAGGTTACATGAGAAAAGAATTGTTGAGGGGAGTCTTCAAAAATGAGGAGGAAACCAGCATTTGAGAGCAAATTTCAATAATACCAAGATGAGGAATAAGGGCTGGAACAAAGAGAAAGGAGGAAGAAACAGAAAGGAAGGAAACCATTGTAGGGATAGACATGTTGGAGACAGTTATAGACAAGCCTTAACGACTTCTTGAAGATGAGAAGAGGCAGAGGGAAGAATTTGTCTAGAATGTGTCATAGGTCTTGAGTGTATGACTGGACAATGATTTTTAACGGCTGGAAATAATAAATAGATTATTCTTATGTCCTGGTATGAATACAGGGAGAGAGCTAGAGGTGCAGAGAGAAGTTGAGAAGCCCTGTATTTTCTTTACAAACTGTTGAACTAGAACTTAAGGCTGAAATCATGAGAATAGAACTTCTCAACCAGAAACACAATAAAGACTAAACTCAAGGAGATAAAGAAATGGCACCATTACTGTAGAAAGACATGACAATTTAGTTTGCAACGTGGGTCTTATCAATAATCAAGTTTCTTTGTAGTACAACTAGAAAGAGAACACAAAAAGATAAAAATGATTCTTCTTGGAGGCAATTGTGTTTAATTAGCTCTTTATAAGTGGGGTAATAATTGGCAGCATTCACATTGCTGACAGCTTCTCTTTCTCACTTCTTTCTTCTACTCCTTTCTTTTTTCTCCTTGCTTCTTTTAAATGAAGATCAAAGCCTTTATAGCTGAGTGAAAGCTAATGGTGCATACATTTATTTGAAAAGCTCTAAACCCTTGAAAATCTACACATAACATTTTTTTATTCCCAAATGTCTGCCTGAAAGTGTATTTGATACAATTAGAGGAATTATCTCCACTCCCCCAGCCCGCGCCCCTGTCCTTTTCAAAAGAAAACAAGTCTACTTTCACATTTTGGAAAAGTTGATTAAAATGAGAGTTACATAACCCTTTTTGACCCTCCACAAAACAGATACTTTGAAGCACAGGCTTGCCATGGAGTTAAAGAGTCTCTTCCTCAGGCACAGCACCCGGGCGCACCGTCTTCGGCGGGGAGGGGCCTGCGCCCACCACCAGAGCCTGGGAAAATGATTCAACCTCTTGCTGGCTTATATTTAACTCTGACAGGTGGGAGGTGTTGCTGCCGCAGTTTGTAAAGAGAGAATGGAATATTTCAGTTGAACAAAAACATTTCCCGGATTGTGAAAAGAACAAAATGCCTTTCCACTCTTCTCTAAATAATAAGAATTACCCATGGCAGCTTTGCTCTCCGGCCCCTAGTGCTTTCAGGAAAGAGAACTGAGAAATGCTGGTGCTGATGGGGGGGTCTCGGAGAAATCAGCTTCCTGAAGCGCTGGCTGAAATGTGTGATGTTTGGTCGGGTGGGTTCTCTCTCTGGATAAACTTTATAATAGACAATTCGATGTTGTTGCGTGTTTTGCTTAGCCAAATCTCAGGGGACATTATATGTACCTGGGCACTGTGAGGCAAAGAACACCTCACTTTTCTAGTTGTTGTTTGTGTTAGTTTTGTTTTAAAAAAAGGAGAAAGGGAGGAAGAAAAGAGAAGGGAGACAGGAGAAGATTTAAAATACGACAACACTCAATGACTTGGGTAAGCTGTCTTAATTTTCCTGGCAACCTCTCACGTTTTCTGGTAACATGACAGAGTCAGGAATGGCTGCATTGTGTGCAGGTGACAGTTTCCGAATTAGAAATGACAAACAAAAGTTAGTGTGGCTAACCTGAACACTCTAGAATTTCAAAAACTGGGGGAAAAAAAAAAACTAGCTTTAGGTACCCGGCCTTTGTCCTACCAAAGATGTGCCTCCCTGCACACCGGTTTATACAACAGAATAGTAAAAAGGAAAGTTTTTCAACTCAGACCCCAAAATGTCCAAGGTCAGCTTCTCCCAGGTTCCAAAGCAAGGCTCCGTAACACCCTGTGCAGGACACACAGGAGAGGGACCAGCTCCCTTTTCTCTGCCTGCTCTTCCCACCTTTAGCGTCTTAGACTGCTGCAGCAGGTAGAACAAGGTGGGCAGGAGTGAAGGGAATTGGGGGCATTTCTTTACCAGCGATTATTGTTCACCTTAGACCCCCACAGACCACACACATCCAAAGCCAGCAGAGAACGGGAGAGATTCCTTCAAAGGGGCACAGCATTTTGACGATTTGACCGTCCTGAACATGTGAACATGATAAAAGTCTGTTATAAATTGAGACTGCTCGGGAAGTAGAGGCACCAGAGGGGGTTTTATTATCTGAGCATTCAGAAAAGTCTCTCAATTGTATTCAGAAAGGCGGGCAAGTGTACCCCAGAGAAAACGGCTGTGGAGGAGCAATCATTAGGGAAGAAAATTTAATTTCTGATGACACCCAGTGAGTCCCACTTAGTCAGTGTCCTGATTCTGCTGCATTTCAAGGAGCCACATTGGCTTTATAATTAAACGTGCAGAATCCTTCCTATGTCCAAATCTCCTTTATGACTGTTTTCTGGCCAAATTAGATCTAATTCAGGAATTTAAACAGGAGTGTCTCATCTTCAATTCTATTCTTGTTCAGCCCTGTTTGTTATTTAATACGTGGCTATCTCTATAGGTCTCTATGGTAACAAAGAAGGGTTTTGGCAGTGACTGGAGGGGTTCAGATGATGAAAAGGGTGATTAGAATTATTATTTCTAAAAATTCCAGGCTCCCTGCCAACATTTTAGAAACCTGTCCCTCTCCAGGCTTATGACATTATTTAACTGAAACTGTTTAAAAGGATGAGCTTCCTCAGTGGGAAAGACTATTTTGTCAGGAGGGCAGTTCCGAAGCACTTTGTCATATGTTGGCAAAGAACGAACGTTAAGGTGTTTATTCTTTCGTTAAGCTCAGATTGAGAACTGGTTGCTCAAAAGTAGAGTAATGAATTCTTAGTAGGTACTCTGAGCTCAGCCCTTTCCAGGGATTCTCTCATTTAACCCTCACGATCAGAACAAACAGTAGGTTCCTGTGTCGTCATCGCCCTCTTTACTTACCTGAGGGAGGTGGAGGGGATGAAGTTGGATCAATTCCTCAAAGCCAAACAGAAGTACAGCTGTATTTGATCTGATCGCTGGCCACACATTCCCAATCATTTTGTTGTCCTGCGTATCTCACTTCTCTACATCCCAGACGTGGCTTGGTTGGTGTGGCCAGGAATTCTCATGAACTAAGCATGTGCTTGTTCCATGAATCTGTGGTATGTGGTGTGTGTTTGTGTGTTTTCATAAATCCTACAGTAATCTGTGGATCTAACCCAATCCTTCCTGTCAAGACCCTAGAGGATCGCTTTTCGTCTTCTTGAGTTTGTGCAAAGCCGAAGTAGCCATCTTAAACAACTGATCTCTTCAACACGAAATGTGTCGCTGAAGGGTAACAGGGTAATTACGACAGAGACATTTCCACAGAGTAAGGCCAAGTCCTGGCTGGTGCTGTTCCAGAAGATGGGGGTTGTCTGGGCTCTTCCTTTTCCTGCCACAGACACAGTTTCCTGTCCTCCTCTGCCCCCGGGAGTCCAGTTCAGCCTGGCTGCTGAGTGGGTGTGACATCTCTGTCCGGGTGCCCAAGGCCAGGCAGACCTATTTGCTGCAGGACTCTTTCCTTCCCTCTGAGACACAGTACGTAGGGAGGGGCAAGCACCCGTTCTCCAGGCTAACCCAAGGACCTGATCTACAGCACGAGTCTGTCCTTCCTTGCAGGTCTGCCACTGCCCTGGGAAGACCCTCTGTATGAATTAGAAAAGGGTCACCCCCCTTCTGGGAGGGAAAATCCTGCAGCAGGGTGCAGGCTGAAGGGGGGGCACAGGTTAGATTTACTCACTGAGGGTGTGTCTTTGCACAGTAAACCTTGCACAGATGTGTGCAGCAGCCACATGTGCAGACCAAAGCAGTGGCCAAAAACTGGACCCTCGGTCTCAGATGCTTTTACAGTTAACAGCAATAGTCAACAGTTATACCTCATAGTTAGAAGAACCCTAGATGGAAAATATGAAGCCTGGCTGGTTGATAGAAATATTGGGGGAAAATTAGAATAATCTCCTTTCTCCTGTTTCTCCTGCCCATTTCTAGCAAGGGCATTCCATTCTTAGAGTTTTTATTCTTCGTCCAGCTTAATGGTCCTCAACCATGGCTGGGTATTGGGATCACCTGGAGAACTTGGAACACAATTCACCCTAGGGTCAATTTCAAACCAGTTAGGTCAGCAATGCTAAGCTTGGGACCCAGGCATATGCATAGGAAGGAAGGAAGGAAGGAAGGAAGGAGGGAAGGAAGGAAGGAAGGAAGGAAGGAAGGAAGGAGGAAAGAAAATGAAAGAGTTTCACATGATTCAAATGGCAAAGTTGAGAACCAGAGCTGTGTCTAATGATCACACTAAGCAATCTGCTCCCTTCCTTCAGATCAAACCTCATTGTCATGAGTTTGTGTGACTTCCATTGTTCACAACCTAAAAGATCCATTTTATTATTTCAAAATTATTCACTACAGAATTCCACGAATGAATTCTCAAGTCTATGAATTTTCCTTCTTCAATCCATGACATGGCCAATCCACTAAACAATGGAAATAGCAATTGCAATAAACAATTGCAAATAGGCATTGCAATTTTCTTTCTAGAAAGTTCTAGCAGAGTGGCAGCAAATGAACGTAACCTGGGTATACAGATGCAGCTTCCACATCATCAATATTCCCAAAGAAATGATTCATCCTAGAACAGTGTCTTTTAACCTTTATCTGTCATAATTACCAACAAAGAAAAGAGAAAATGCGCACCAGCCTGATGGCTCCCTCTAAGCATAGCTACTTCATTAATCTGCGAGGCCCACCTGCAGAAGATGTAACAGTGCAAACAACAGCGCTACCCTCGCGTATCAGCAAACCACAGTTCACAGAACAAATGTTTTTGGCTGCGGAAAGGTAGCTCTCCAAACACAAATTAATGTCCGTAATGGATTTTCCTTACCTTCATGAAAAATGCATTATGGTCTCTTAAGTCACACTCAACACATTGTTAGGGTTTTATATGATGTGGGGTTGGCACAGAGATGATTTTTCTTTCACACTGTGGGTAAAAAAAACAATGAGCCGGGTGGTGCGGAGCCAGACTGTTTAGTCACGAGGTAAAGGCTGGTTACCGAGAGAGGAGCCGCGTTATTCTCAAGCTCCCTCTCTCTGCAAGAGCCCCTCACGTTTGTGAAGAGGTAAGACGGAATTGCCTTAATGGGCTCAGTACTTGTCAAAGTTTAAAAGTATAAAAAACCTTGTACCAGTTGACCCCTTTACTAATTGTTCTGATGTTCTTAAAAGCTGATTAAAGGAGCATTGTCCTGACCTAGCTACAGTCGCTTCTGTCACGCCCAGCCTTTCTTTTATAATTATAATGATTTCTGTTACTATTTCCTGTGGGTATGGCTACTGGCCTAGATGTCATGGAGATGGACATCCTTTCAGGGCTGCCCGGCCACAGTAGCCAGGGGGCGTGCGTTAAGTACCTAGGTTTATTCTGCCTCAGAGACTCCAGCACAGGCCTAGGGACTTGGTTGCCAGGACCCTGGGAGTGCTTAATCAGACCGCAGCCGGCCACTGCATCTGATAAGGACTGTTAGAGGACAGACGTGGGGCATGTGACACTTAAGGACACACTGGAGTTTGATGGCAGAATTGTCTTGCCTTTCCTTCAGTTTGTTCATTTCTGATTGTGTCAAACTGCTGTAAACCACCGAGTTTTCTTTTAAGAAGAAGTCAACAGTCCGCCTTCACACAGTTCAAATTAGTCAGCACAGATCGGAGGTGACCAGTGCCCTAGAAGGGACCGTGACTGACCCTGGGAGAAGTCACCTGGGGCAGAGACACAAGGTGAGAGAAGTGGGATAGCTGTGGGATCCTGCCTCTTGCACATGACAGGACCACCTCAAGCTGGCAACGCAGTGTCTTTCTGTGCCCAGTGCTGCTGAAGCCGAGCAGAGCTGCTTCAAAGATGTGGATTTGAAAATCATCCAGAACAATGTCAAGGACTCATAGCAGCCCTGAATTTCAGACAAAGCGTTTTTCAAATACACCCCACGAATAAATTACATGACAGATATCTGGGGTTGTCAACCTGATGACTATATTTCGTCACAAACCAAGTGAAGAATTGTGAGGAGGGTGTTGCAGAATTTTATGAGCATCACCTGAGTAATGCACCTGGACCATCATATTCATATTTACGTTCCGGTGAGAACTGTCGCCGTGACTATTGTGTCTTAGATTAATTGTTTTTCGTTACATAATGTTGCAACTATTTTTTTTTTTTTCAATTAACTGTGTGCAGCAAACCCTACATTTTCCGAGAGTTTACTGCTGGACTCTAAACTCACGTAAAATCTAATGTGTTGTATGACTTTCATTTCCCAAATTTCACAGTTAATGACTTTTCTCACACAGAGGCTAAAAATCAGTGCTCCTTTTACAGTGAACTAAGCTAGTAAAATAAAGTATTTTATCTCACAAACACCAGGCTAATTGTTACTTATTTCATTTTCCAAAAGAGTATATGAGAATATAGAAAACAAATAAGTCTTTATTTTTACTCTCGCTCGACTCTAACCATTGTTCAGGGAACACGTGGGATAAATTAGGGTGCATAATTTTCTTGCTTGAAAAACAACTGCACAAATTCTTCTTGGTATTAATAGTGAATTCAAACTTAATGAAGGAGCCTAAAGAACTTAGAAGAACTGATCCTGGCCTCACCCGTCAACTTCTGCTTCTACCACTCACTGTTCCCACCTCAACCTCAGGTCATTGGTCACTACAGTAGGTTCAGTAATGGTTCCCCAAAATATCCCCATCCTAATTCCCAGAAACCTCTATGTTACCTTACATGTAAAAGGAACTTTGCAAATGTGATCGAGTTAAGGATCTTGAGATAAAAAGTTATCCTGAATGATCTAGTCGAGCTCAACCTAATCACACGTATCCTTTGAAGAGGGAGGCAGGAGGACGAGAGTAAGAGAGAGGAGTGTAAGGATGGAGGCAGAAATCAAAGAAAAGGTGCTGTGATGCTGTCTGGGAACGTGGAGGAAGAAGCCACAAGCCAAGGAAAGTAAGAGGCTTCCCGAAGCTGGAAACGGTGAGGAAGCGAATTCTCCCTTAGATCCCTTAGAAGGAAGCAGGCCTCCTGACCTTAATTCTAGCCCACTGAAACTGATTTTGGATTTCAGACCTCTAGAAATGTGTGGTAATAAATATATGGTGTTTTAATCCCCTAAATTTGTGGTCATTTGTTACAGCAGCAGTAGGAAACCAAAAAGCCACACACCTTTCTTCATTTTCTAACGTACCTGAAGCTCCCTCCCGACTCAGGGCAGTGTCTGTAGACTCAGGGATGGAGGAAGGAGAGTATCTCTTCTTCATCCTTGGCTCCTTCAGAAGGAGGCACCAAGTGGAAATTCATTAAATAAATGAGTGATTGATTGGATTAGAACATCAAAAAGTAAATGTATTTACTTGAGAATGGCTTCAGAGATGTGATTTTTCTCGTTCCAACAGGATTGATTAGAAAAGTGTATCAGGAAATTACTAAGCGCCTAGGGCATCTGATTCCCTAGAAGCTTTCTCCTCTCTTATTCTCCCAGGTCTGTTTCCACACAGAATGCCCGTTACTGAAGGCACTGGAAAGGAACCAATGAAAGTAACAAATAATTCACCTTTCTTTAAAAGTGCTGATGAAGTTCCTGATTACTAGAAACACAGGCAACCCCTCCATACTGCGAACCATGATATTGCCAACCACTGAGTTCTTGTCATTTTCTATCAGACACATCTTCACTCAGGCAAAAGGTTGTAAAGAGGAGTTCCTTCGGGGATTCAGGAATGCTGCAAATTGATCGCAGTTGCTTTTATGACCTGCTGACCAAAGACTGACTTGTACCAAAGGTCTTCTCTTATAACTACTCCTACAATCTTATTGTACCTGATCAAGTAACTTTCTATTGTCCAATTGGTTCCAGCAGACAAGACATTGGCCTTCTTCATTAATTTTTATGCAAAATTCTTTGTAGAAACATTCTAACATGTACTATCACTGTCAGAAGTTGATGTATTGAGCTTATTTTACAAACCATATTTTAACATATCAAGTACAAGTATCTATATGAAAATGCGTACACTGTTCTTTTCTGTGTTATCTATTAGAAAGAGCCAAGTTTGGGGATCGTGAATATTTCTTATTAAATATTTTGACATAAATTATACTTGCTGTTGTTTTTCAAAAACTATGATTTTAAAGATTCATATGGTTCTTTTAAAAATGTGAACTACACTTTGTGCAAAGAAACAATTTTAATCTTTATATATATAGAGAGAGAGAATATATGAATATAGTGAAGCCACATTATTTTTTTTGATGAGTAATACCAATGCCAGGTTTGAAAGTATAGGATTGTTTTTCTTTCACAGTGATGTATGAAAACTATGTCCTCTTTGGAAAGTAAAGCTTATATTAAATTAAATTTTTACCAAAAAAAAACTTATTTGGCCTCAAAATCATTTACATTTATTAAAGTCATACTATAGTATTTCTTACTAACGAACTAAAAATTAGGAATCATTTTCTTCAGGATCATTTGTGGAAACTGTTGTGAAATAATTATAAAACTCTAGAACCTCATTTTGTCGGATCTAGGTTTACCTAAAAATAAGGCCAGGGAGAGGAGTGGGGGAGTGGAGGAGGGTCTGGGGGCATAAAGAGTGACGGAAGGAATGATAACTTTGGGTGGCGAACCCACAACACAGTGTACAGGTGATGGGTTGTAGAATTGGGCACCTTAACCTGTATAATTTCACTAACCAGTGTTACTCCAACACATTTAATAAAAAGAAAAAAAAGATATTTGGTTAAAAAAATAAAAAAAAATAAGGAAGAATATATCTTTTAGATATATTCTATTAAGAGTTCAGGGAAACTTATATTGACTTCTTGATAGGGGAAAATTAGTATAAAACAAAAAATAATAATAATAATCAACACACACACACAAAAATGAAAGACTCAAATCCAGACTTTTCTACCTGAGAAGGGTCATGATAGAGGTGAAAATGTGGTTTCTTTGAGTAGCCGAACGAGGGTCACGGGAACACAGAACCTTCTCAGTGTCGAAAACAAAATACTCATTTTCAAAGAAGACTGGGATGGAAAAACTCGTGCTGTGCGGTTAAGAGTCGCAATGGCTGTCCGCTGCCTGGGTAGAGAACGTGGAAAGGTTTTCAGTTCTCTCCTAAACTTTTTTCTGTGCCCCGTCGTTGTTGAGCAGAAGATCAGCTTTGTTTTTCAGCTTTCTTGTCGTTTTCCTTAGAAACACTTGGCCTTTTCAATTGTTTAAAGGAAGGACAGATTACATCTCTTTACAAGAAGTCCACTTTAGTTAAAGAGACTAGAATCCAAAACCTGCAAACATCATCTCGAATGTACAACTATGCATTTAAAAATTATCTAGTTGGCTACCAAGCCACGCAACTCCGGCTGACTCAAATTACATCCATGCCTTGGAAATAAAACAGGAGAGGAATTTGCCACTAAATGAGGGGCAAAATGATCAGCTGTCGCCAGTGTTAATCTTGTCTTTTTGCTCCCAGTCCCCTCTTTTTTTAAAGGTAGGCAGACACCAGTTAATCAAAAAATTTGGAGTCACTCTTTTGTGAAGTTTTCTTTTGAGCCTTCGAAGTGTTCAAGCCTTCATATCCCTGACTTTTTAAATAACAAAATTAATTAGCAACTTTAAATTCTATTGCATTGAATCCACAGTATCTGTGAGATTTCTGCAACATTGCTGATAGTTCTGCCCAGTCAGCCGCCCCTGCGGAGAGCGCCACTGGGGAAATTATGTCTCCACAAACGAAAAATCTGTCCTTTTGATTCCACTATTGACTAGAAGACTGAGAGCTAAGAGAAAACAGAAATGTCTTCAGGGGACTGACTGTAAGTCACTCGGTTTGTCCGAATTGACTGTGAACTTCAGACACCAGCTTGTTCTGCAGCCCGAGTTTACTTAGTGAATTTGGAAGTGGTTTCCAGCATTATTAACCCATATACAACACAGGCAGATAATTGCCCTCTGTTGAATATTTTAATGTGTTCTTCTACAATACGAATTTTAATGATACAGAATAAATTAAACTTATATTACAGGAAGAAGGAGAATCTACAAACTGGTGCTTCTTAATTGTTACCGAAGGAAAAGTAACACCAACACAGGGCTGCAGCGAGGGTGTTCATAATTCAATCAACAGATGGCTAAGTGCACCTCGGGAAACCACAGACCAGCTAATTCCCACTTGCTCTCATCTGTAGGAAGATAAAAGTGGAATTATGCCTTTCGATCTTAATATATTTGCATTATTTATACGCCAAGATAGCTCAAGTGAACTGACCTGATCTAAGTAACAAAAGAATATGAAGGGTTATTCTGTGACTTCTACACCACCTAATCATTGCAATTTAGTTCTAAGAACATCTTATGTTATTAAACTTAAGTTCAGAACAATCAAAGTCTTTGTCTCCTGGGCTTGCGGTGGGCCCTGCTGCAGTAACCAAACATGTATCTTTCGGGGACGGAGGAGAGTTTTCTTTCTTCCTCTCCATCCAGGTCCCTGTGGCTCTGGGCTCTATGAGCAGGGTCCTAGTCCCCACCCGGGGGTGGGGGCAGGTCTCCCTCCTGCAACCTGCTCTCAGGCCCAGAGAAAGGAATGATGGTGATTTAGAGCATGCTGTCGCAGCTGCTCAGAAGTGTCACGCAGAAGACTGAGACTAGACCTCACAGAAAAGTGAGGAAATAATGCAACTGACTATAAAATATGTTGCTATGCATTTCAAGTTTCCTAGACTGGCTGAAAGTCAGAAAAACCTGATATTAACACTCAAATATCTTCCCAAAATGGACAGGTACGTTTACGAGTATCTGTTGTTCTTCTGTAGGTCTAATCTAAGACTTACATGGCCATATCAAAAGGCTGAAATTAGAATCAGTTCACTTCCTGTTCTGAGGTTTTAATCAGTAACATAAATAAATACATAAAGTGATGTATCACGTATTAATAGAATGAAAAGTTTTAGAAATAGGGGCAGTGATATGGATGCCTTGTTACTGCAAATAGATGGTGATAAGAAATCTCTCTATTAAATCCATATTTTAATCCTAGGAGTAGGTTCTTTTATAATTATTGGCAATGTTTAAGAACAGCTCACAGTTTACTAAATACCAAAGCAATGTCAGAGCAGAAAGATGTTGCTCCAACTATGAAGTCATCCACAGAGCCTACAAATTCATCACCCAAAGCAATCAAGTCGGACTCCAAGCCAAAGAAATGAGGTTGGCAGCTCACTATTGCTGAAGTCAGGACGTGGCCCCAGGAGCTCACTCCCAACGCCTGAGAGAAATGTCTTCTGTCTTTAAACTCATAAGAAGAATAAAATTTATTAGTGTTTTAATTGATATCACATCAGGAACAACAAAGATATTTTAATACCCCAGTAAATCTTAGTCTCCCTACTATATATCTCCATCTGCTTTATTTCTTGTCTGAGAACCCTAATCATCTATATTCCTCAGCCAAAAATGGGAAGAAAAAAATACTGTAACTACACCTCCAAATGCCTTCTTTCTCCTGTGCTGAGGGATCAGATACTTTGTAACTGGAATGATAGAATTCACTCAGAATTGTGTCGTACATTTTCTGTATTAGCCTTCATTCTTTATACAACACACAAAATCTGAAGTAGAAAAAACAAGTTTGAAGCAAATTCTTATTTGATATCTTAAATTATTCTCTTTTTCATTTGTAAGTGATTTATCCAGTCTTCAGAAAGATTTAGAAGAAAGAACCCACACATGCAGGCTGCGAGGCGATTCTAAGCGTCTCTGCATTTTGCATGACAGCCCGCACCGGTGCTGTCGTATATTCTATTTCACGGGTCTCTCAGTCACTGGGAGGCCGAAGACACTGTCACTCAGAACACTGGAACAACTGGAGACGGAGACAACATGATTTTTAAAGGGGGACGTGAGATGAACTTCAAGCTGAGGGTTTGCCCACTGCCTCGCCCGAGTTGTGTTCAACAGGCCCGTTCTAGAGAGAAGCCCCCTTCCCCCAGCCTGGCACACACACCCGGAGAGAAGCTTACAGGAGTGTCCAACCTTTTGGCGTCTCTGGGCCACACTGGGAGAAGAAAAGTTGTCTTGGGGCACACATTAAATCCACAGACACTAACAAAAGCCGATGAGCAAAAAAAAAAAAAAAAAAAAAAGGGTTTAAGTAAATTTGTGTCTTTGTGTTGGGCCGAATTCACAGCCACCCTGGGCTGCGGGTTGGACCCCTCCGCAAGACGCTCCACCTCTCTTGGCTGGTGTGTTTTCTACATGGTGCCTCAGAGACTGTTTTCGCCTTTCTTCCCCAATGGCGGGCTTCTCAGTGTTGTAATCATTGTGAAACATCATTTCACCAAATGACACTCAGGAGGAAATATGAACAAAATAAATCAACACAGTGAGTGCACAGGTAATTAAATAAGGGAGAGAGGATCTGGAACATTTTAATGGCGTTACAAGGAGTCATAGAAGATAAATACTGTTTTGTATCTGGAAACCTCAGTTTCCACTGATATTACCTTATGGTGACATTTTTAATTCATAGATATTGAGTGCAAGAAAACTAAGGATTTCATAACAACACCGTTTCCTGTGTAAGCTCACTCTATAATAAGTGAAGCTCTTTCTGTTGGTTTGTAGGCCACAGTTGTTTTCACTGTGACATCCAGTGGCCCTTAAGAGAAAGTAAATTATGCAAAGCCATTCACAGAACTCACAGAAATGGGAAAAATTAATTTCTAAACTTAATTAGCATAGCAGTCAGCTAATGCTAATTTAGTATTTGAATGCCATTTATTCTGGGCAATGTGCTCTTGATGAGGAGTCACTCGTGTGGCATCAATGCTATAATTTTGCATTACTTAAGTGAAAACTAAACCAAAAGGTACACTTCTGAACAAAATGTGAAAAATGCTTAATCCTTATTAATTTTTCTTTTGGGAGGACTTGCCTGAAAATGTACCTTCTCCTTGTTCAGCACATTTCTTTTCGTTAGAACTTATTTGTAAAATATGAACTATTGTAAGAAGAAAACCACTTCGGAAAATTAAAACTATCTTTCTAAGGCATTGTTTTCACCTAATTATTGTCAAAAACTTCAGGGGGGCTTTTTTCTCTTGGGAGTGTGCCACTATCTCATTGTTACAGAGTTTTATAAATCAGCACTTTAGGTTTTAAAGTTTAAATTAATGGCTACATTTTTGACTTATGACTATGTCTACCTAAAATACTTTAGGAACAAATGAATTATTTAAGCGTTTATGAGTAATTACTTCTTTAATGATCTTCTTTTTATCTAGGAAAGGGCTGATAAACCACTCGAGGCTTTACATTCCAGCGAAGATTCATTTGTAGGTTTTCATTTGTTTTACTTAGGCATTATGTTATGTCTTCTTCCTCCAGTTTTATTGACACATAATTGACACACGACATTGCATTGGTATAAAGTACACAATGTGGTGATTTGATATATGTGTGTATTGTAGAAATGACTACCCCAATGTTTAGTTGCTGTCCATCACCTCAGCTAGTTATGAATGTTTTTTCTTGTGAGACCTTTTGAGATCTCTCAGCAAATTTCAATAGGCAGTATTGTTAACTACAGTCACTGGGCTGTATGTCACCTCTGCAGGGCTCACTCGCCACCAGAACTTTGTACCTTTTGACCGTCTTCATTCATCCTCGTCCCCCCACCCCACACCTGCCTCTGGCAACTACCCTTCTGTTCTGCTTATATGAGTTTGTTTGTTTTTAAGATTCCACAAATAAGTGAGATCATACAGTGTTTGTATTTCTCAATTTGACTTATTTCACTTGAAACTTGTTTTGAGCATTCTATTGCACAATAAAAATTGATGAACAATAATATTAAACACACGGTTTTCCTTCACAAGAGCGATGAGTCTCCCAGAGACGGTACGATGATTTATAATGTGGGTATTTGAGAAAGATGCTGAACGGGCTGGTCTCGAAATCATCACTTAATGAAACTGGCTTCCATTTGTGCCCAGGCTGCAACTTCTCCGGCTGCAGACTGCAGGGGAAAACAATCTCATTTCGGCAGGAGAGAAACCTTAACTTTAGGAAGGTAAACCAATGGAAAAATGACGTTCTGAAAAGAAGTTACTTTTGGCAAGAAATATTTAAAAATTTGACCTCATTACCCCGAGTCTAATAAAGAATACTGGCTCAGTGATACATCACAGTCACACGTACTGTGGTCTAGATTCTAAGCTTTTCCAGTTAGACCCTTACATAGCAACTGCCTGGGAGGCTTGTAATGATATCAGGAAGAGCTTTCGAATTTGTTTGTCTCTTTGTGGAGTAAAAAGCTTATATTTTTAAAACCAGGAATATTGGAGGATTCATTTAGTATCTTTCTACTCACTTGACTAGAAGCCAGATCATAATCAGCTGGTCTGAGGGCAGAAACGCCAGCCACAGGATTAAAATCCCTGTAAGTGAACATCCTTCTCACAGCCAGTGAAGTTCTGATTGTATGTAAGGCACTTATGTGCTAAGCACTTCATGTGAATTCATCCACCTAATATTCACACCACCTGGTGAGTATTTATTGTTATCACCCTTGTCATGCACAAAGAAGAGCAGAAAAGAGGACATAAAGGAAGAAGCACATTGGAGCCCCTTATGGAAGAAGAAACGGGGGACAGAGCCCGCTGTGCAAGCTGCACTGTGAGAACAGGAAGGACACAGCAGTGAGGGACTGTAGGCAGAAGTCAGGGCATGGTCAGCAGGGGAGATGCATGACTAACTCAAAAGCTGTTGGCATACTTGGCAGCACAGTTGGCTTGAACTCAGAGAGACCTGGGTTTAAATTCCAGTTTTACCCTTGATTCAGTTACACAACTTCGAACAAGGCCCTAACCCTCAGTTTCCCAATATGCAATGCAGAGAAAAAAGTTACTGCTTTTTTAAATTATATTTGCAATCACTGTTTACATTCAATATTATTTTGTATTAGTTTCGGGAGTACAGCATAGTGCTTAGATAGTCATATATTTTACAAAGTGGTCCCCTCAATATTTTCAGTACAAACCTGGCATCATACATCGTTATTACAATATTATTTACTGTATTTCCTATGCTGTACTTTACATCCCTGTGACCATTTTGTAACTACCAACCTGTACTTCTCAATCCCTTCACCTTTTTCATTCAGTCCCCCAAATCTTCTCCCTTCTGGTGATCATTAGTCTGTTCTCTGTCTGTATGAGTTTGTTTCAATTTTGTTTTCTTATTTTGTTCTTTAGTTTCCCAATATAAGTGAAATCATATGGCACTTGCCTTTCTTTGCCTATTTCAGTAGCATACTACCCTCTAGGTCCATCCATGCTATCACAAATGGTAAGATTTCCTTATTTTTTGTGGCTAAGTAATATTCCATTGTGTAAATGTACCATGGCTTTTTTATCTACTCATCTACTGATGGGCACTTGGACAGCTTCCATAGCTTGGCTGTTATAAATAATGCTTCAGTGAACATAGTGTACATATCATCTTTCAAATTTGTCTTTTGAATATACAATATTTATATCTAGAAGTGGAATCGCTGGGTCATAAGGTAGTTTCGTTTTTAATTTTTTGTGGAATCTGCATACTGATTTCCACAGTGGCTGCACCAATCTGAATTCCCACCATAGTGCACGGGGATTCTCCTTTTCCCACATCTTTGCCAACACTTGTTGCTTGTTGATTTTTTGATGCTAGCCATTCTGACAAGTGTGAGGTGATATCTCACTGCAGTTTTAATTTGCATTTCTCTGATGATTAGTGACGTTGGGCATCTTTTCATATGTCTATTGCCTATCTGTATGTCCTCTTTGGAGAAGAGTCTATTCAAGTCCTTTGCCCACTTTTTAAATTGGATTGTTTGTTTTTTTGGTGTTGAGTTGCCTGAGTTCTTCAGATAGTAACCCCTTATTAGAGCTGCCATTGGCGAATATGTCCTTCCATTCAGTAGGCTGTCTTTTTATTTTGTTAATGGTTTCCCTTGCTGTGCAAAACTTGCTAGTTTGATGTAGTCACATTTGTTTATTTTTCTTTTGTTTCCCTTGCCTGGGGAGATCTATCAGAAAAAAATATTGCTAAGAGAAATGTCAGAGATTTTACTGCCTGTATTTTCTTTTAGGAGTTTTATGGTCTTGAAGCTTACATTTAAGTTTTTAATCCATTTAGAGGTTATTCTTGAATATTATGTAAAAATTATTCCTTCCTAGAGCAGTTGCAAGACTTAACTAAAATCGGTTCACTAAATGAGAATGAGGTCTGTAGGTGCTTAGCGTGTGCTGATGATCTCAATACATTGCTCTTTATTTTTAACCATTTTATGCCCCATGTTTTTATAGCCTGTTTTATATTGGTTTCTAATTTTCAAAAACATTTACCCTTGCCAGATTCATATTCTGACATCATTCTTTTCAGCATGACGATTCTTGGCCCAATATTCCTCAAATGTCTTCAGTTTAATGTCACTTCTTCCACACTTATTGTATTCTGTTAAATCATAACATCCTGGGACAGAAGCTACCTCCAGTACAGTCAGTAAGTCTAGAGGGAAGCATTAACTCCACCATTAACCAACTGTGACTTTGAGCAAATTTCTTTGTCTGTATTTTCCTCTCGGTAAAACAGGATAATCATTTTCATCTGATCAACCCCACAGGTGTGATATAATGTTCAAATTATATAATGCATTTGAAAACTTTTTGAAAGTTGGAAAGACATATACAAGTATTTCGTAGTAGTGGTAGTGATTAGAAGTCACAGTCTTTGATCCTCAGTATAGCTAAAAGTAGGAAAAATACTACCTATTTTCAAAGTACTAAATCTTATTGCCAAATATTGTTTTGTTTTCATTTTTGACTGAAATGTATTTGATCTATCAATCACGTTGTGACTTGGATGTTGTTTTATACCGCCCTTGTGACCAGCGCAAGCCAACAAATGCAAAACAAAAACACACGAACCAAACGCAAACACAGCGGGTCAATAGTGACCTTCAGTCTCCAAACTTGTGGCCAACACCTGCCCACCCCGACTCTAACAGAGCCCTGGTTCTAAAGGAGCCAGTTCATGCGCAGTTTGATGGAAAAATGAAGGGGAAACCCTTCTGATGACAAAGTAATTATGTAGCACAACTCTAAGGAATGAAAATGTGTTTACATGACAGAATGTCATCGCTTTTGAATGGTGGAGAGACAGGAAGACAGCAGGGCCTGGGTGGCTGTCATAGACAGATCAGAATGGGCTGGCTGTGGTGGGGAGGGTACATGCTAACAAGCCAGCCTGGACCGACGCAAAGAATCAGTGAGGATGTGGTTCGCTCAGGGAGCGACTGGGTGAATAGGGAGGTGGCACACAGGCGTCATGCTGTTTTTGGTCAGAAACTGCTGAACACTCAGCACAGTGTGGGCAGGTGCGCTCCTAAATCACCCATCATGAATGGGCAAATGCATTGAAAGAGTCTTCAAAAACATTCACTGAAGCCAAACACAGCCTCTCACCAAAACGCCCGCTGGTCCACTGATGCAGATGGGTTCCTAGAACACTTGCCTAGTGGGGGAATCCTGGACTACAGGGGGCCCAGTCTCCAGAAGACAATTCTGGTTTTGGGGGGCATCACCCCACATATATGGTTGGAAAAACAAAAATGTCAGGGGATAAAAAAGAATAATTTGGTTACTCTTTTAGCTTTTGTCTTCTTCCCACAGAGTCTAGCCACAAATGCATCCTTTAATAGTTTGCCGGGGGCCCCGAGAATGCACTGTAGAAAATTAAAAAGCGCTGGAGTTATAAAGCCATCGAAACTTGGAGATAGCTACCCCACCTGCCAGCAGTAATTATTCAGTAACTTTACCCAAATTATACTTCAGTCCTATTTACCACAAACTTGACAAAATGTGATGAATTTGGATAACCTTGCATAATTTCTTTTTTTACCAGCGATGACACCAAATTTTGTGACAATAGAATCCTGAAATCAAATGAACCTGCTTCAAAATGAGTCGTATGTGGTATGACAGGACTTAGCTGAGAATAGTTCAGGGCAGTAGCCTTCATATACCAGGAATTTTAACCACGTCTTACATAATTAGACAATGCAGCTAGTTCATTGCTGAAAACATCCTTTAAAACTCACTAAACCTATTATTTTGTCATCTCAAAAATGCAGTTGGTTCCCAAAGCCAAGGAAGGCATAGCTGGTATGATGGTCCAGGAGACCGCATGTGGCCACACATGGATACAAAAAGAGAATCTTCTTTGAAAATATTGAAGTCATTCTCGGAAAACAGAGCTGTGCCAATTTTAAAGTATTTTGGAAAAGAGTCTTTTTGCCAAAAATCACAAGCTCCTTGCAGGCAAGAGTCAGCTTTATGTGCCTGGTGCTTGGTGAACTGTGCTGGGCGAGCTAACAACCAAGGAAGTCAAAGCCGAGCCCCGCGTACAGGCTGATTTATAGAGAATATTATGTTTTTCATTTGGTGTCCCACAAACATCTGTTTAGAAGTGGCCATTAAACGCAGAGTGGCCAGGCATTGTGCTTTAATTTGGATAGAAAGCTGTCTATAAATTAGAGATAATTGACTTAGCCACTTTAAAATCCATGGAGCACTTCTTGGACTCACTGGGTCTTCCTGTGGAGCTGGGTAAATTAAGACCATCTCGAATGCAAATATACTTTCATTTTCCTCTCTCACAATACTGACAGTGCAAACCATCCCCTCTCAGGGAACACTGTCCTATGCGCACTGCCCCACAGAGCTGGGCGGAGAGCAGCAGAGGCTGGTTTTGATTTGCTCCCCAGATCCACGCCCCGAGTGTGTGCTGCACATGCTCCCCTAGGCTGTCTGCGCGGGCTAGAAGAAATATTTCCAAGACAGGAACGGTTTCCTGTGAAATAGTAGCCGATGGCCAACTCCAGTTCCTTGATGACAGTTGTGCCGAAGTGAAAGAGGGCTGTCCTCTTTTTCTTTTCTGTTTATCTGAAGCCCTTCCCCACAGGTCTGTGTCCCGTAGAGTCCACCTCCTCATTGGCTGTTCTGCCTCATGCACCCCCCTGCGTAGGTGCTGGGTGGCTTTCTCCCCCCTCAGACTCACAACTGTGAAAGAAGTAATGCACTGCTAGAGCAGGTCCTGCTGGGCTCTGTGGTCTTAGCCAGGCCGTTTTCCTAAAGGAGCATTTCTCGACAAATCTAGAATGATTCACTTTTTGACTTCAGAGTATCGGTGAGTGTTTTCGGCAGCCATCTGGCCCGAGACTGCACCCAGTCAGAGCAGGAGAACTTGGGACTGCTCTGGCAAAATGGAATCGGATTTTGATCAGCATCTGTGCCACAGACAACGTGGTTTTCATTTGAAGGGGGGAGCACAGTGCCCTTGCCAAAGGGCTTTGTACAGAACTGGCTGTTTTATTTGGGCTAGGATGGTACCCAGATTAAGGTCCCAACGATCTGCCAGGAAAACCAGGAGGACTGCACTTTGTCCTTTGCAACCTGATTTGGAAGTTTGGCAAATTGAATCATAAGCTAGTAAAATTGGAATTATCCCAGTGGGTCACCTGGAAATTATCTGTCTTTATGCAATGTGTTTTAAATGCTCGGTGGGTATTTCCACTTTCATTATGTATCTTCGGACACAGAGGCTCACTCACAAATGGTTTCGGTGCACCTCCCTTGGACTTATATCGCAGGCTGTGCGAAGATCCGATGAGTCTGTCATTCATTCAGCACATCCCTTCAATAAGGTGGGAGTTTACCTGTATGCTGTCAATTACACCCATGTCCAAGTTGCCTACATGAATTCTAATGTCATTGTGTCTGACATATGCACATTGCACAGTACATAAAACTCCGCCTCTGAGAGTTTTCACAGGAAATGCCAAAAGTATGTCTTGAGAGCTTCATCTTTGATCCGCCACACTTGACTTGCATCCTTACTGAAATTTTACACCCTTTGACAAAGGTTTATTAGTGATGCAAAGATGAAGGATAACTACCCTCATTATGAGCAAACCAATACAAACTCATCAATATGTATTTGGACAGATCTTAGTTGCCTTGAGTTTAGGCAGAGATTTACCCTTGGATGTTACCGGCACAGGTTTGCCATGACACCCTCCTACCAGTTTATTTTTTTATTCTTGTCATATTATAAATTTTATTTCTCTTTTTAAAATGATATTTCATTGACTTTGCTATCAGTCCTGATTTTTCCCCCTTTGCCTGCCCCCACCCAGCACCCCTGACTTCCTTAGGCAGTCCCCCCACCGTTGTTCATGTCCATGGGTCATGCATAGTTCTTTGGCTACTCCATTTCCCATACTGTACTTTACATCCCCATGGCTATTCTGTAACTACCAGTTTGTACTTCTTAATCCCCTCATCTCTTCACCCATTCTGCCCCTCCCCCCTCCCCTCTGATAGCCTTCCCGTAACTAACATCTTTTCTCTTCCTTTTAAGAGTCTCTTTTATCATTAACCTTGTGCCTTTTAATAATGTGTCTTGGAGTAAGCCTCTTTGCATCCATCAAAATTGGGATTCACTATACTTCCCGGTCTTGCATGTCTATTTCCTTCACCAAACTAGGCAACTTTTCTTTCACTATTTTTTCAGATAGATTTCCGATTTCTTGCTCTTCTTCTTCTCTTCTGGCACCACTATGAGGAGAATATTGGGCCTCTTAAAATTGTAGAGCCCGATTATACCAAACTCAATTTTTTGTATTCTTTTTTCTTCTTATTGTTCAGCATAGTTGTTTTTTGGTTCCTTATGTTGCAAATAATTTACTTCATTCTCAGGGTCATCCACTCTACTGTTGTTTCCCTGTAAATTCTTTTTTATTTCAATTAGTGTATCTTTTGTTTATGACTGGGTCTTTTTTATGCTGCTGAGGTACTCACTAAGTTCCTTGAGCATCCTTATAAACAGTGTTTTGAACTCTGCATCTGATAAATTGTTTATATCCATTCCCTTTAAATCTTTTTCTGGAGTTTTGATCTGTCCTTTCAATTGTGCCATATTTCTTTGTCTCCTCATTTTGGCAGCCTCCCTGTATTTGTTTCTACATATTAGATAAAGATGCTTTGACTCTGTGTCTTGGTAGTGTGGCCTATGTAGTGGGTGTATGGTATGGTCCAGTGGCACAGCCTCCCCTAACACTCAAGCTGAGTACTAGAGATGTACCCTTTGTATGGGCTGAGTACACCCTCCTCTTGTAGTTGAGTCTTGATTGCTGTTGGTGGGTCAATGGGAGGGATTTACCCAGGCCAATCAGATGCAAGGACTGCCTGTGACCACTGACCTCCCACCTCTGCCCTCTGTGGAGGATCAGCTGTACAGGGGCAGAGTGAAGGTACTCCAACATGGTCTGTAGCTGTTCACTGGGTGTGCTAGCCCTGGGGTTTCCCAGGTGGTTCAGACCAAGGTCAGCCCCCACCTGTGTTTTTCCCAGGGCCACCCTGCCTGGGCTGTAAAGCAATCAGAGATGGCTGCTACTTGTGCTGGGCTTGGAGATTCCCAGGTGAAGCCAAACTGTGACTCTAATCTGGCTACTGCTGGTGTTTACTGAAGCCAGCTATTGCTTATTTGACAGGATTAGGAGCCGAGACCAGCTATGGTTCTGGAAAAGCAGTTTGGGTGGGCCCATGAATTGGGTTGGGTGGAGCCTTTGTGGATCTCCAAGGTGGGTCATGTACTGTTAGCCAGGTTGATGGAGTCCCAGATATGGCACCAATCTACCTGCTCTGTTGAGGGAGGGTTTAGCAAAGGGACAATGGCCTCTGCTCACTCCAATGACAGATACTTCAGTTCTTCCCCGTATACCATTGGCACCCTTTAAGCTGCCACCCAGTGCTAGAGCTCAGAGGGAATGAGTCTGAGTAGGTGAGTCCGTGTGTGGGTTAAGAGGAACTGCTTGGGGCTCCAGCAGCCTCCTCCACTGACTCATTCCCTGTTGTTTTTCACAGCCAGAAATTGTGGGATTTATCTTCCTGGCACTGGAATCCTGGGCTGGGGGGCCTGGTGTGGATCTCAGAGATATCCCTCTCAAATTTTCATCCATGTGAGTGTGAGGCCAGCCTGTTCTACATCCGCACCCCTCCCACCAGTCTGGATGGATGTGGTTTCTTCAATTCCGTAGTTGTCAGCATTCCATTCAACTTGATTTCTGACAATTCTGAGTGATGGTTGTTCTATATTTTATTTGTATTTTTTCCTTCAAAATATTTAAGCCATTTATTTGTGTATGTGTTTTAGTATATTCTATTGATTATATTATTACAGTTGTCTCATTTTTTTCTCCCTTTTATCCCCCTCTGCCCTGCACCCTCTTCTTACAGTATTCCCCTCTCTTAGTTCATGTCCATGGGTCGTACATATAAGTTCTTTGGCTTCTCCATTTCCCATACTATTCTTAACCTCCCCCTGTCTATTTTGTGCAATTATGCTTGTTATTTCCTATAACTTTTCCCCCATTCTCCCTCCTCCGCCTCACCACTGATAACCCTCTATGTGATCTTCATTTCTGTGATTCTGTTTCTGTTCTAGTTGTCTGCTTAGTTTGTTTTTGTTTTTGTTTTGTTTTATACATTTAGTCATTGATAGTTGTAGCTTATCGTCATTTTACTATTCATAATTTTGACCTTTTTTTCTTAGATAAGTCCCTTTAACATTTCACATAATAAGGGCTTGATGATGATGAACTCCTTTAACTTGACCTAATTTGGGAAGCACTTTATCTGCCTTTCCAATCTAAATGATAGCTTTGCTGGATAGAGTGATCTTGGATGTAGGTCCTTGCTTTTCATGACTTTGAATACTTCTTTCCAGGCCCTTCTTCCCTTAAGGTTTCTTCTGAGGAATCAGCTGATAGTCTTATGGGAACTCTTTTGTAGGTAGCTGTCTCCTTTTCTCTTGCTGCTTTTAAGACTCTCTTCTCATTTTTAATCTTGGATAATTTAATTATGATGTGTCTTGGTGTTTTCCTCCTTGTATCTAACTACTTTGGGACTCTCTGAGCTTCCTGGACTTCTGGAAGTCTATTTCCTTTGCCAGATTGGGGAAGTTCTCCATTAATTTTTCAAAAGTTTTCCATTTTTTGCTCTTCCTCTTTTCCTTCCTGCACCCCTAGGATTCGGATGTTGGAATATTTAAAGTTGTCCCTGAGGTTCCTAAGCCTCTCCCCACTTTTTTGAAATTCTTATTTCTTCATTCTGCTCCAGTTGAATGCTTATTTCTTCCTTTTGCTCCAAATCGTTGA
Organism: Micronycteris hirsuta; assembly: GCA_004026765.1. NCBI lineage: Eukaryota > Metazoa > Chordata > Mammalia > Chiroptera > Phyllostomidae > Micronycteris > Micronycteris hirsuta. Next base: position 297,475 of record PVJI01000098.1, on the reverse strand, counting down.
CTTGAGTCCTGGTTTCTTCCCCTTCACTGTTGATTCCCTGTGTACTTTTGTTTATTTCAGTTTACATAGCCTTCACTTCTTCCTTCATTTTGTGTTCGGACTCAACCCAGATTTACCAGTGTTTTGAACTCTGTTTTGATAGGTCGACTATGTCCTCATCACTTAGTTCTTCTTCTAGAGTTTTGATCTGTTCTTTCCATTTGAGCCACATTTCTTTGTCTCAGTGCACCTGTTATGTTGTAAAGGGCAGAGCCCTAGGTATTCACCAGGGTGGGACAACCCACATCTCTGTTTTGTGGTGCTGGATGTAGGGGAGGGGTCAGAGAGGGAATGATATTGCTTGCTTGGCTCTGGCCAGCTTCCAGTCATTTCCTCCACTGCTCACAAGCAAATTGAGCACTTATGATGCTGATTACTGGGTGGGTGGGCTTGTTTACAGTCTAGGATTTCATGGTCCCCTCCAATGGACTCTTCTGTGAGACTGGGAGTTTTTCCTACTGCCACAACCCCACAGGTTTTTTTACAGCCAGAGGCTTTGAGGCTTTTTTCCCCCACACTGGGACCCTGGGTTGTGCAGTCTGTCTCCCTCCCCACTTGTTCCTCCCAGTTTATCCTCATGTGCATGGGGGACCACCTGGTCTGTCAGCTGCCACCTTGCCATACTCTCTTTCTGCCCTGGCTGCCTGTCTCTGCCCCTCCTACCAGTCTGGATGAATGTTTAACTTCTTGGTTGTTGAACTTCCATACAGTTCAATTTTATGGCAGTTCTGTTTGGTTTTTGTTTTTAAATTGGTTGTTATTCTTCTTTTGGTTGTGTGAGGAAGTGAAGCGTATCTACCTATGCCTCCATCTTGGTCAGAAGCCTGTATTTTAATTGTAATTTTGATGTGGTTGTGTGAAGAGGCCAGCCCATATCTGCCTAAGCCACCATCTTGACTGGAAGCCTCCTCCTACCAGTTTAAATCTATCTCCTTCCATTTAAAAATTTTTCCTTTTGAATGACCCACTTTATTTTTAGTAAGTCCGTTTTTAAAATGAAAATTTCTGCAACCTCTTAGTCAGTAGGTAGCTCATGCTTTGGATATATAAAGATCTCAGCAATGAAGAAATAGACTGCCTTATGATCATCTATCTTAACATGCTTTCCATTAATATGCATACAGGTTTAGCTGGGTCCTAGAGGATGGTATGACTCAATCAATGTTAGCACAGACATGCATCTCCATCATACATGTCTCCTTCCATCTCCTGGACCTTCAATGTCAGTGCAGAGTGAGTGCATAGCTCCATTCTCGGATTTACTTTGCATTTGGAAATGTTTTTCTTTTGTATTAAAACACACACACAAATATTTGCTTGAACAATAATTCTGTTTCTAGGCCTGTTCTGAATTATCATTCTGACTCTTTATCTTCACGTTCATTTATCCCCAAGGTTTTTGTGGTGCAGTATTCGCCAATGTGTTGACAGTGATCTGGCTTATTGACTCTCTTGCTGTTCCTCTAACACAGAGAGCTTTCCCAGTCCATGTCTTCTCATGACACTGCCTCTGCCTGCCTGTGTCACCTGTGTGTGTCCCTGGCTCACCGTCCTGCCTCATTCATCAATCAGCTCAAATGTCACCTCCCCTGACAGGTCTTCCCTGATTAATCACTTAAAATAGCATGCATAGCCCCTTATCATCATTTCCCCCTTACCCTGCCCCAGTTGGCTTGCTAGCACTTGCCTCCACTGGGTATTACGGTACCTACTCACCCCTGTATTTATTGGCCGATGGTGGTTCATCTCCTCCACTAGAATGTATTCCATCGAGGAAGGTACTTTGCTTTCTTCACTATTTTATCCCATGATCTAAAAGAGTTCCTGGCTTGTAAAGCATACTAATTATTGTTTGTGATAAAATCAAGGGCACTGAACTTCTTTATAACTGTTTATTTCTCTGTTAAAGGATCTTATTGTACTTCATGGTCTTCAGTCAAGAACATATTTGTTTGCAAAGATATCATAGATACGTAGGTTTTTCCTCTCTCTTTTTCTCTCCCTCACCCTTCCTCTCTCTGTAAAATCAATAAAAACATATTCTTGGGTAAGGACTTTTTTAAAAAGCTATTAGCTGGCTCAGTAGTGGTAACCATATCAATTATTAATCATGTGGCATTTCACTCAAAATATCTTTAAGAAATATATACTAGATTAGTCATAGACTTTCATATTTTATTTCACACTAAAAGTTCTAATAATGTATGCTAAAACACATTATATTTCCAGGCTTATCTTTCCTAGGGGAATGTAAATTTAGTCATTTAGAAATGTTAGTCCCTTAATTAGATCTATAACATAAATTAGGAAAAGAGAAAGTACATGGCTGAAATGTCGAAGTCAAGTAAGTAAAAATGCATTTTCATGAAAACAGTGATTTGTTCTTAGATGGAGTGTCTGGAAGTAATAAAATCCCATGGCTATATATTTTATTTTCCCTTATAAATAAAATATTTACAAAGGACATAACTTTCAATAGTTCATCAGTTATATTTCTCATCACCCATGGTGTTGTTAAATATTTTCATAGCAACATGTGAGAGGGGCTCCAAGCCCTTCTGAGGGCTCCATTTCTTAAAATAATTTTAACGTATCTGAATAAACTATTAACACAATCAGCTGATTTAGAAAATTCCAGAAACAGTCCTGAAAGCAGCAGCAACTTGCCTCTTAAGAAGTGGGCCACCCAAGTCCTGTGCCCTGTTGCCCGTCTGAGGGGGTTCCCGCTGCCTTCCCAGACCCCACGGCCACTACGGTGTTTTCAGTGTGCACCTGAAGAAACGTAATGTTTTCACAACACACACGTGGGAGAAGCCCCGCAGAGTGACTATATTCCAGAAAGTCCAATAAACCCATACAGGGGTTGGATTAAAATTCTGAGGTCACGATTTTGTGTGCGAACACGCAGGGCGTCCTTAACCATTTATTTGAGGGAACCACTACCTTGTCACTTTGTTTAGAATCTCCCGCAGCTCTAACCCTCGATGCAGCACCCACCCGTTCGGCACAGCAGCATTCATCTCCACTTGAAGTGGGACTTCCACGCCCCACGTTTCTGATTTGTTATGCTACAAATATTGTTCTTGCTTCAGTGAAAAATATTTCTGAGGAGAACAAAGGCTAGAAATTGTGCTAGAAAAATCTGACATTATTCTTAAAGTGGGATTGATTAATCAAGCAAATCATAATTCTCTATCTCACAAAGAATTCTTAGAGAATTAGAACACAGAATCTTGGCATCATATTCTTTCCCCTTAACCCTTAGCTATAATCATGTTTATCATTTTACTTTGGCTCTGTTCTCAATTAGAGTTTATATCCTTGAAGACATTGAGAAGCTTCAGAGTTTCTAGAGAGAAAAAAAAATGTATTCTGTTTTGAGTTATATGAAGCAATCAGCATGGTCCCCTATTTGGCTCATAATTTCATAATACTAAAATTCATAAGGAAATACCAAAACACGTTTGCTCATCACAGGTGACAAAAACAAAAAATTAGTGTCTTGCACTCTGTCTACACCACATTATAGGAATGTTATAATTTGGATTGAACCCACATTTGATTTCCTATTCTGAAACAACACAGTCCCAGCATTATGAAATGACAAAATAATTCTGGACTAAATTTCAATTTCTTGGTATTAATTCAAAAGTATTTTAGTTACTAAAAACTTTGACACATCTTGTTCAAATCCCTATTGGATACAGGACAGTCAGTGGCACAGTCAGAGCACAGCATTCTCGGCAAATATTAGGTCTGTGGCAGATTCTCATTACAGAAAGTTCGGAGACGGTGAGGTAATTTGCGGAAGTCCTGTTCTTCCAGATGTTATGATCTGTGCACAAATGGATCTTGTTCCGGGCTAGACCCTTCTCCTGGACTGTCCCTCTTGGGTGACTACCTGAAAGCAGGAGTTTGTCTTGGCACAGATGATGTAAAATTTGTTTAGAATTAATGCCCCAGAGTGATCGAGGACTTAGGTACGAGCACAGTACCTCCCCTGTCATTCTCTCTATACCACTGGACTTGAAGGAAATTTGGGGGAAAGTGAGACCCAGGCATTTTTCCATAATGAGCTTTAATTCCGGGCTGTTCCTGTAACTATAAGCCTGGTCTGAAGCTGGCCTTCCGTTGAATGTTGTCTATGGGGAACTTGCAAACCTTTATTGCCGGAATGCATACACCGGGTTCATAACAAAGTCAGTCCCCTGAGACCAGTCTAGTTGAAGCTCATTATGCTCTAGGGAAGTCCAAGAACTCTGGCAGGTAGAAAGGCACTAAAGCGACCTTAAGAGATCTGTTCTGGCAATTATCCATACTCGCGTTTTTTAAAAGACAAAGAGGTTGCCCATTTATAGTTCGACTTGACATACCCTCCTGAGAAGCAGAGGCCATTTCCAATCATGGGAGAAAATACTACAGAGAGATGAAAATTTAACATTACACTATGGATGCAACATATTTTAAATAAATATTTTAATTCTATTGTTGGCATTTACAAGTAGAAAGCATACAGTATGTTACAAATATCAAAATGTGGAAAATATGAACGTTACATAAGTAACAAATGTAAAAAAAGTATTTTCTTACCTTCCCAGAAAGTAAGAAAACTATTCAGTATAGGAAAATATCAGTATCAAAAACACAGCTTAGGTGTAAAAAAAAAAAAGTTTTTACACGGTATTAAAAATGATCTACAAAATGACAGAAAGTAAGAAGTGTTGAAATTGGACTTTATATAAATTATAAAACTGGGTACTTGGGGTAAATGCTAAATGGTTGAAAAGTAAGTCCGATCATAGGCTTTCTTAAGTCGACTCTATTTTAAAAGCATAGAACATTTTTCAATAAATAACTTTTGATAGTGTCTCTGAGAGGCGCAATGGACGGCATTATTCCACAGTAGAAGGTGGCAGTGATCTGGGGACCGCACGCAATCATTCTGTTCCTAGTGGATGCCTGATGAAAGTCAGAAGACCATAGCTGTTTACACAAAAGACGATTCAGAAGTTTTAACACAATTTCATAAGAAAGTCCTAAAGTGCTGAACAAAATGACTTAATTTTAGTACCCACGGTCATGTACAACATATTCAAATCTTTAGACACACCCGAGCAACATCGAATACAGAATCTACAATCCTTAAAGTATTAATACTTAGTCTTTCATTCACAGAAAGGAGGGCTCTTTTCTACGCTTTACAAGGATTGGTTAAACCTCAAGGATCTTGCAATGCAAAATATAGTAATAACACAACGGCAACAATACACAACCCCACTGTGAGAGCAACACGTTCATTTCTGCAATGGCAATGGCATTACTTTTTAAAGTCACAAAGGAAACAGTGGTAAGAAAAAAACGTTTCCGAATGCTGCACGCCACATCACTACTCACACAATACGATGCATGCAGGAAAAAAATAATGCAACCGAGCATATTAAATTAAAGTTGTTGTGAGTCGGTTTCAGCAGCATTGTGGTTATTATTTTTAAAAGTTTCCCTCCAACACCTGTGCTTACTGGCCGGTTTTGCAAGTGCGCCGCGCGCTGGCTGCCGGGCGGCCTGACCTCCGTGCGAGTGTGCTCGTTTTCCTGGTGCATCCTGCACACACTGCACTCACACGTACTGCTCCGCCTCGCCGTCTTTGGGGGATGGCTGGCTGGTCCCACTTTTGCTGTCTTCATTGGCTGCTGCTTTTTCTGGGAGAGATGCCAAATCTTTAAACACATCCACATAATGCCCAAAGCCAGGGCCCCAGTTCAAAAGGTTGTCCCAGTTGAAATTCCCCGCTTGCTGCCCCAGCTTCAAGGGCAGTGTGTTGTCGGCCACCCCGGGCGTCTGGGCACCCCCAGGCGCCCCCTCGGCCCTGCGGCCGTGGTATCTTCTGGGCTTCAGCCTGGCGCCATAATTGTCTTCGTCGTCTGCATCCGACTCATTGACTTGAGACAATTTGGGCATCCTGGAAGTGTACGTCATCGGTTTTTCCCTGTCATATTCCATTTCTGAGCACGTGAACGACTCGTGAGAGTCACTGTCGGAGGAGGACTCTGGGGCGGGAATGCCATCGGCGGGGTTCCTTGTTCTGGACAGGGGCCTCCGGCAGTCCTCCTCGGAAGACGACCTTCCGTGGTCTGCGCTGCAGATGCTCGGGTTCCTCGGGCGGGGCGTGTTGAGCCTCTCCACCTCTTCGATGGAGAGCCCCACTGGAGGAGAGGATTCCAGAGGGATCTGCCCGATGGGCTGCTTCAGGCGGCTCCCGGGCCTGGAGCCGTGCGCAGCCAGGGCCTGGGGGCTCTTGCTCCTCCTGCCCAGCCTCGTGGCGTAGCTGAAAATGCCAGGCTGGCAGGGGTCGCCGTGCATCTCGGCCGCAGTCCCGTCCCTGGCAGGCAGGTGCAGCTCCCTAGCCGGGCTGTGCCTGTAGAAAGTGGAGGACTTGGAGAAGGGCGCGGGGCTGTGCCGCGACAGCGGGTTGGGGGTGGGGCAGGCTGAGTGGCTCAGGGAGCTGGTTCTCAAGCCCGGGCCATAGGAAGGCTGGTAGGTCAGGCTGCTGGCTCCCAGGGGCATGGGGGACTGCCTGGCGAAGCCCAGGGGGCTGTGCCTCTGGATGGAGAACTTTGGGGTGTGGCTGCGGAACTGCTTGTAGTGCTGGATGATGTCGGCGTCCGACGGGGCGATGCTGCTGGCGTTGTCGATGTCATAGTGCTCGATCTCCTGCTCCGGGGAAGCCAGCGGGGCGCTGGGGATGGTCTCGGAGTTGTGGGGAATGTCGGTCTCGTCGTAGATGAGGTAGGGGTTCTCCCTCTCGATAATATCTGGCTTGGGGTTCCCCTCAGGCTGCTTCCTCACAGTCATGTCATCCCCATAGGGCGGGATGTTGTCTGGATCATCGAAAGCAACGTTCTCGCTCCCCTTCTTTTTCTTCTCCTTCGGTTTCTTCTCCTCTTTGGGGTTGTTGGCCTTCTTGCCCCGGCATTGGTTACAGAGGATCAGGCTCAGGACCAGGAGGGCCAGCACTGTGGCACAGCTGCCCACGATGGCAGGCACGGCCCACAGGGGCAGTGAGATCTCTTCAGGGCCAGGACTCAGAACACAGACGTGTCCTCCAGGACTTCCAGCTTTGCACAGCCTTCCCTGAGGACAGACGACCCCAAGGCAGGCCACCACCGTCTCACAGGTCCTCCCAGTGTGCGACTCAGGACAGCTGCAGGTGAAGCCCACATGCAGGCCCGGCTCACAGCTGCCCCCGTTCTGGCAGGGATGTGAGGCACAGTCCCCAGGGGGCACACACTTGTAGGCATACCACTGGTTGATGCACAATAAATCGCCCCAGCAGGGGTTGCTGGCACAGATGTTTGGCCCCCGACAGCCGATCTTCACTGAGGGGTCTGTCTTGGAGATGGAGGCCAGGCTGTGCTTCCCGCTGAAAGGCAGACTCTCCCCTCCATAGAGCATGGACGCAATGCAGCCGTCAAACCCTGCAGGAAGGAGGAGGACCAGGGTGGCTTAGAGAACACCAAAGGCTTCCAACACTGCCTGACTGGCATCTGGTCACAAGATTCTTCACGTCACATCACATCACATCATGCGAGTTCTGCTACCCCAGACTAAGAGCCACCGAGCAGTTCAAGGGCAATAAGTCTATGCATCTGGTGCCTAACTTCCTAGCAAGATGGGGGGAACTTCCACAACCAAACTACAGAGAGAATGGCTCAGACCCCTCTCTTCCTGAAGATTTACGAATGGCTCAGACAGGCTGCGCTTGCTTTCTCTCCCTTTTTATGTAATTAATTATCTATTTGTTTGACTTTCATAGTCTATAGACCAAGAAGTGCATACACAGAAATGAAATGTATTTTAACAAATACTTAGAAAGAACAAAAAATAGGCCAATGGCTTCAATCTTTAGACCACACCCTCTGCAGGGCGGTAATACTGCTCCCAAGGCACTGAGCATGGCTCTTGGGCAGCAAAAGAAAAATCTTAGCTCTTCCAGTGGTTTGTGAGACTTGAAAGGGCACATATAGAGTATAACTCAGTATTTCATGAGGTAAGGACAATAGGGGTTAGGAAAAAAATACCTAAAATGGCTCGTTAGAGGCTAGTGATTACTTTTTAAAAAGTTGAGAAACCCTTTGCTAGATTAGAGTGTGCTAACATTGCCAGTGCTCTCGGCACAGAGCCCAAGAATCTATTTTGTCACTAACAGAATGCATGATTTACACTGACTTGTTTTCCTAAAACATCCCAATGAGTCAACATTGATATTCTCAAATAAGCTAAATGTAAACGACCTATGACCTGGACTTGAACTTTGATGCCCTAACTCCATTACTCTCCCACTTAGTTTTGAAGTTTCCTCTTCCCGATGCATCGTTCCATCTATGACCTTCCCCACCCTGGTCCGCTCTTTTTCCATGAGCTGTGACATCTGTGTTTGCTCCTACTCTCCTAAGTTCTTCCCATGACATAGGCTCCTTTCTTTCCCATTCCATCCTATCCAAGCCCAGTACTTCAATTACCTGCTTGCCGCCGATAACTCCTAATACATGTTTCCAGATGCCGTCCACTCCTGATTCTAGCCCAGCTCCTGAAAGGTCTTCTCCAAGGTGCTTGATACCCAAACTGTCCCCAGCCAAAATCTTGGTGTGTCCCAAGGACCCGTTTCTTTTTGTACTGTTCTGTGCTTGCCTTTCTCAGTGGCACTGCCCTCCTTCCAGGTGAAAAGTCAGAAACCTCCCTGACTTTTACCCAAGTCACCAACAGTGTCGTTAAGTTTTTAAAGTACTTCCCCCCTATCCACTCCTTGACAACTCCTCTGCCATTACATTCGCCCAAGCTCATGTGATGCTGTGCCTACATCACCGCGGTGTCTTCCCAGCTAATTTCAGCAAGTCCACCAGTGTCCGCCAGTGCATCCTCCATGGTGGAGCCTGGAAGATCGTTAACATCACTGGACACTCCTAAAATGATTTTTTTTAGTAACTTCCCATTGTTCTGAGAATAAGACCAACACTCTATCATGGTCTAAAGACCCCACTTCATTACCCAATTTCATCTTTTACCTCCCCGAGGTGCTGGGTTCTGCAATCCTGGACTTATTCTACTTTTTACCATCAAAGCACCATGGGCTGAATTACCAGCTGGTAGAACAAACGCCAGTGCGGAAAGTAAGTGATGGCTGATAGTCCATTATAAACTTTCTAAGGATAGTTATGACAGTCTTAGAATATTCATAGTAGATAGTATCAGAAATGCAACAATTTTGAGAGAACCAACCCTCCCTTTCCTTTGTGACTGAACTCAACACCAGCATTCACCTGTCTGAGTGTCTCGATGAGCCTGATTGGGTGGAATGCCCCCAAGGGATATAGTGAGCACGTCAAGGCCACCAAAATCCTGAGTAGGGTGGATGATATCTCTGTGGTATATCCTGTCGATGGACAATACCGTGGCTGTTCCATTTTTTCTGATTAGAAAAGTATGCCAGTGGCCGTCGGCAACGTACACTTCAGGGATGTTTCTCTCCACCTTCCCAGCGATTCCAGCATCTGATGTAAAGTGCACTTTGCCGTTCTTAATCTATAAACATATCAAAATATTGTAAAATTAACTATAATATGCTTGAATAAAAACAAAAGTGAAAAAAACCTTAAACTATTGATCAATGCAAAGCAGATAGAACAGGTGAAGAGACTGATTGTATCAGAGTATATTTACCCATCTATCTCTATGACTCTAGCTAAGATATACCTTCACATTTAATAGTTTCGACAGTTTTCAAGGTGTTGTTATATTTGTGCCTGATTATTCAAGATGCATAGAATTATATTCCAGAACAAAACAGAGATAATAATGAGGTGAATACCCATTTTAAGATAAGTAAATTAAAACTTTTTTGTGACTTCCTATAATTTAATGGCAATGGTGAAAATTTAAAAAAAATGGTCAGTTCAGTAAATGGCCAAAATGATCACAAAAGGTAAAACTACTTGCAAAAAAAATCAATGCTTAGATAAAAATGAAGCATCGTTGGCAAAAATTAAGATAAAATAAATTGTGTTAGCTGTAATCTATGGCACACTAAAATCTTGGGGAAAATATGCCTATTATTTATATTGGTTTTTAAGGTTAAAAAAATACTATGACGAATCGAGGTTGAGTTCTTAATAATGAAGTGCCTGGGCAAGCCCTCTTCCAGTTTATCTACGGGATATTGGGTTTCTATTACTTTTCCCAGTAGAGAACGCGGGGTAACAGGATGCTCCTACTCCCATTTCCAGCTACCAAGTTTCCAGTGTTCTGCATAGATACTTTAGAAAATAAAATAATTTATGAGTCAGATGAACACTCACTTCAGAGAGCATCATCCCCTCAAGCTACCAGACAGAGCTGGTGCGTCGGCAAGGGGATGAAGTGACACTGAGTCTCCCATGACAGGCACGAAGGGATGGATCCATTTATTTTGTCACTCGGATCAAATGCCATTTCTCTATGCAACAAACACATCTGGTAGAACTAAAATTCAGTTCGTTTGTACTGTGGAAAATATGCCTAACACATTTACATATGTTACTCATATTTTATTAAAGCAGTCTCTCTAGATAATAATATATTTCAGTACCAAACTCAGATAGGAAAAAAGAAAGCTGTGGTTTAGTGACAATAACATCTCGTCGAATGGGCAAGGTCTCATGGCATATGGCAAAAACAGCAACTTGTCTTCGGTCACAGCCAGAGTCCCTTTTGGAAACACGCCCTAAGAAGAGCCTTCCTCAGGCTCCGTGTTTCTCACCTGAGAGATCACAACACGTTCATCCTTTTCTCTGGAGAGGGTGTCTCTGGAATACCCCGCTGGGGGTGTTCAATGAGAAGAGTGCAACATTCCTCAGGTTTTCCTTTTCCCTACTGACACTGCACCAAAGTCTTGCACTCCTTTTAACTTTCAAAACATCATGCTAATATTTTGCTTTATTTATTCACCTGTTTATTCATTCATTTATTTACTTTTTAATCTATGGAGCTTTGAATCCCTCATCCCAACTCTGTACAATGTACCTAGGCTCACTGAAAAACAAAAACAAACAGACCAAAAAGCTAGGCACCCAAACAGCAGAACGGATTTGTGGTAGAAAGTCCATCATCCGTTTTTTTATTTTTATTTTATTTTATTTTATTTTATTTTACAGAACTCCAGACGTGGAGATACATGACACGCCATGAAAGAGGGGAGACCGGTGGCACACCCTAACTGCAGTGCCAACCCGCTTCCACACGCGTGTGCTTCTGCTTTTCTCTCTGAGATGTCTTCTTCTTAATTTCTCTTATATCCAAATGGACTCTATCAATTTATATATTCTCGTCTCTTCTCACATTGCTATGGCTATCCAGCCCTGACCCTCTCCAAAAGTATAGAATGCTGGTCACCCTTTTATTTTCATTTTCATATGTGTGTATGTGAAAGAGAGAGAGAGAGAGAAGTTGACTGATTCAACGTATGTAAAAAAACTTAAAAAAAAAGAAAGGAAAGAAACTGTCAGAAAGCGAGCCAAAAGAAAGAAGAAAACCAAGGGCCGTGGTCACTGATAAGCTGACTGATAAGCAACAGTGCCCTTGAACTAGCTTCCCAGGCTGCGGGAGCAGAGCAGAGTCCTGTCATCTGTATAACTTGCCTGCTGACAATGGCCACTCTCCTCCTATTATTTAATTCTCCTTATTCAGTGTTTTTGGTTGTATTATTTATTTATTTATTTATTTATTTATGTTTTAATGTACTTAGTTCACTTGTCAAGCCCCTTCACCTCTGAAAAGCTGCTTTTCAAAATTTCTACAAAAGCAACGTGCATTTGGGTCTCATTAGGCATTATATTTATCCATTAGCATTTTCTTTCCTATCCTCTTTCGGAGCGCTGGCTACCAACGCAATGTGGTCTGGAGGGGCTACATGTCGGCGGCCGCCGCACGCTCAAGGTTTTATGGTGACAAAAATGGATCCTGACATTCAGCCTCTTCCTTAAGGAAGAAAAATTCTGTCACTAATTTCTTCAACCACATTGTATTTTGCATGTCTTGGCTTAAAGAGATGCTGTACAGAAACATTTCATATGTCATGTAAATGGCACGAGGACTTGGAAGCCGCTGAACCGATAAAGCACAGAGCTCCATGTCCAAGCTTCTCCACGTCCAAGCCTCTCCACGCATAGAAAAGATGTTTCTCATAGACTGGGAAGGTCTTCTTCTCTCTTTACTTCTTTCCTTTCTTGGCTTCCAGTACACTTTTCAATGCAAATTACAAACACTGACTAATAACCTTCTTCCGTGACTTGTGTGCTTTGCTTTGCAGTTGCCTTTGAACTCAGGGGTGGGCTCTCTGTGCCACCAGCGGAGGTGCAAGCACAGGATGAGGATGCTCCCTTTTCCTGGGTTAGGGTGGAGGCTGTAGCACTGGCACTGCTGACATTTCACACTGAGCGGTTCTCCTTTTACGGGTGCTGGGTACTTAGAGATCAACCACGACCACGCCCCCACCTTGACAATGAAAAATGTCTGTGGACATCCCCGGATGTGCCTGCAGGGAAAAACCTCCCCCAGTTGGGAAGGACTGGACTGGGGGATTATAATGAGAACTTTAAAAAGATTGGTATTTTTTTTTTACTTCTTATTAAAGATGTGTACATGGAACATAACAACCAGAGTTGGCTTGGATAGAGAAAATTTTTTAGAATAAAAAGGCTTAAGTTTAAAGGTGAACATCTGTTTTTATTTTTAGTTTCATGTGTGAGTTAAACCTAACATTTTCTATGTGTTTTGATTTTTTATTAACTAAGCTTTTAATAATTTTCAAAATGTTGAATTATAGGTGAAAAATTCAAGAAATCTTTTTTAAAGAATTTACCAAACACACAAAATTATGAGTAAAATTATAATACATAAAATAATGTAGAAAGCAGTTACTATACCTAAACTGAAGAATATGATGATTTAAAGATGTCTTATTTGTGGGATAGAAAGCAGAATAATAATTTTAGAAATTAAAACTGTTGAGCTGATGGAAAATGCATATCTAATAAAATTATTTACCAGTGTAGTGTCTCAGTTACAACTGAGAAAAAAATAACAAATTATGTAAAAGCCTAGTAATAAATCAATCCACTGTTGTCATAAAACATAATGTTCAAAATATATTTATTTAAAAATTACTTGGAGAATTTAGGTATAATTTTACTTACAATAATCCCAAAGATAGTTCATTTCGCAGGGTTTACCCAGATAGTAAATTGAATATATGCTCCAGAGTAAAGTCAGATAATTTCAAAATGTTTTGCCTAATTCCCTTCCTGCCCTTTAATATACAGGGTGGGCAAAAGTAGGTCTACAGTTGTGGGTCTACACAAAACCTAATTTATTCTTATATTATTACCTATTAATTATTGCACTATTTTCCACATGAACAACTGTGAACCTACTTTTGCCCCACCCTGCAAGCATATCAGTGTTCGAAATAATTCTTGGAGAAAAGTATTTTCCCATCTCAAAAATACCTTATCTTTTTGTTTTACTCTGTTTAACACTAGGGAAAAAGCGATATCAGTTTTTATTAGACAAAATAGATCACAAAAATTCTTTCTGTGCTGGCCTACCTAGCAGTGGTCTCTCCTCTAAACCAACACAAAAGTGTTTAGAAACCAAACCATTGAGATCTTTGTTACGCTGGCCAATGCCTGGGAAACGGTTAAGACAGACGACATTGGAACAGTGCCCAGCACCAGTGGGGACTCCAATGGGCTGTGAAAGCAAAGGACAGAAATTACAGGAGAAGTGATTTAAACCATGACGCAGCAGGCAGTCTAATCGAGTGAAGTCATCATTAGCTTTTATTTTACCTTCACAGTGGTGTAATTGCTGCTTTCTTGGATATGGATTAAAATGCCATTCTCGCTTCGCGTCCTGAATTTTACTTCCAGGCCGTTCACACCGAAAGGCTCCGCCATGGCACCTCGTATGCTCTGTCTTAACAGATACTCCCGCTTCTCATTCTGGCTCATGTGGTAGTCCAGGCGCCCTTTGCCTTCGAGGGACAGGGCAGTGTCGGGAGTGACCGCTGCAAGCCAGCAAAGGAAGGGGAAATCAATGCAGCCATTATTTCTCACAGAGTGGTTATAGGTGACAAAACATTACAAAAAGGGACAATGAAAATATTAACATTTAGGATTAATGCCCCCCACCTCTCCTATTGAAAAAATAATTCCCACTTGCAAATTATTGTATGAGTGGATTTTAAGGCTTAAATCCATTTCAGAACCATGAAATATAAAATATTTTATAATAGCCATTAATCATTTGGAAAATAGTCATTAAATACTTGACACTTGAGATAAATTATGAGTATCTGAAGAGAAAGCCACCTAGTAAATTTTGGAGAAACATAGGGGATCATTATTTGTTGATAATGTTTCCCTAATTCATAAATGAATATATATTTTCATAGTTAACATGATTTGCAGTCTTTAAAGTCTCTAGCACATTAGAAATTTGAAGGAAAAAAGTGTACCATCAAATGTTTATTTTTGTAATGAACTTTATGATTAGTAATAATCATGTAGAATTTATTTATGTATATTTAATCATGCATAATTATGATATATAATTATAATTTGTAATAATCTGATAAATTTTTCACACTATGGAAATATGGGAGTTGTTATAATACCATAACTAAAAACAAGACAGAAAATGAACACAAATGAGTTTCAGCATTAAATGGTATACTTTTAAAACCTAAATTTTATAGTATGTAAATTATATCTATTTTTTGAAAAACAAGACATTTCTAAAGCCAATGACTCATTTTATATTACAGATATAATTGGGTTCATACTCATTACTTTAAAAAATATCATGTGTCAGAGTGGTTTTTCTATGTTTTAATTTTATGCTAAATAATTAAACATGATGATACCTCTGCTGTTAACATCTTTTGGGTTATAGTATCCTTGATTTAATCATGAATTCAATTCATTCCCATACAATAGAACCAAATGACTCTTTTAAAAAGTGGTCAGTTCAATGCAGTGGTTTAAGCAGTAAGCACTCCTGTGACAATGAAGCCGTTTTTTTAACAGAGAGCCAGCCCATCAGGGTTGGTTAGTCCACGGGAAGTTGGGCTTGAAATTTGAGAACCCACAGCCCAGCGGTGGTGGGGCCATCACCGTGCTCACCAACAGAAACATTAGGGTTAAAAATAAGCAACTAATAGCCCGGCTGGTGTAGCTCAGTGGATTGAGCGTGGGCTGGGAACCAGAGGGTCCTGGTTCGATTCCCAGTCGGGGCACATGCCTGGGTTGCGGGCCAGGTCCCCAATGAGGGCCATGTGAGAGGCAACCATACATTGCTCTTTCTCCCCTCCCTTCTCCTCTCTCTGAAAATAAATAAATAAAATCTTTTAAAAAAAAGCAACTAATAAAGGTATTTAAAAAGTAATATCGAAAGCCAATTCTAATAATTTAAAGTTAAAATTAGAGTATTAGTTTTAATTGTAATAGATTACAATGCATTATAGGATGTTTTGAGCTCAGTATGAAGTGATTTATTATTTACACTTTCTATCAGATATAAAATATTCCCCAGAAAGGTATTACCTACAGGCGGATAATATGAAGCCCAAGTCTAAATATATCCCCCCTGTAAACTGCCTAGCATTCCTATAGGTAAACAAAAAGTACATAATATATTTATAAAATGGAAACTGATGATGCATCTAGTAAACAATTCTAAAGGGACATCACTCTTCCTCAAGTTAAAAATATAAATTTTAAAATGTCACTATGTTTCACCAGTTATTGCTAGTTGAACATTTCCAATGTGTAAAATGAAAGCATAATTCGGTTACACATCGAGGTGCACACGTTTACACCTGTCACAGTTACTGTAATTTCCCTTGGAGGGCGAAGCGCTCGCGTACATTTCTCACAGTATTTGCCGGTCAGTCCTTCTGCACAGTCACACTGCTGCCAAGACCAGTAGTCCGTACACGTGCCGCCGTGCTGGCAGGGGCTACGCGTGCAAGCGCCTTCCAGCCTGGGGCATCTGAAACCAAGTCACAAGGTGGGGGAAGTCGGTTAAATGTGAGCACCAATGTTTACTCACCTGCCTATGAATTTTTTGACACTCAGGTTACAACTACATGTGTAGCATCTAATCACACATGGCATATGACCTGCTTCATTCACAAAGGAGAAGAATAAACAGAATGGCAGCTTACACAGTAAAGACCAAGAGGTAATGATTGCTTCTTTAAATTAATTCCTGCCCTGCCCGCTGTGGCTTAGTTGGTTGGGCATCATGCTGCATGGCTAGAGGTCACCAGTTTGATTCCTAGTCAGGGCACATGCCTGGGTTGTAGGCCAGGTCCCCAGCTGAGGTCATGCAAGAGGCAACCGACAGATGTTTCTTTGGCACATCAATGTTCCTCTCCCTTACTTTCCCCCTCCATTCCCCTCTCCCTAAAAATAAGTAAATAAAATATTTTTAAAAATTGATTCTTAATGGAGCAAGACATCTTGGCCCCATAATCACTTCAGTGAATGTGCTTTCTGGGCTATGTCTGTGTTTGGGGCCCATCTCCCCCCGTCGGACAACTCCTGCCGCTCCTGTGCACAAAATGTCCACTCTTTGCCAAGCACTATTCCAAAGACAGCAAAAACGTGATGAAAAAATCCATGTGTTCATGAAATATTTATTTTTCCTTGTGGGGGAAATGGACAAAAACCAAAAATGATACAAATGTGTAGTATTGAGAAAGAAGGAAGTGCCATAGAAAAATTAAGATGGGTGTTGGGATTTTGGGGGGTTGCTGGATCTCCAGATTAGGCAGGGAAGGAAGGGCCCATCATTCCCATGACGGCCCAAGTTAGAACAGGGGTGTCCACCCCATGGCCTGCAGGCTGCATGTGGCCCAGGATGGCTATGAATGGGGCCCAATACAAAATTGTAAGTTTACTTAAAATATTAGGAGATTTTTTGTGGTTATGTGTTGCGATGTATTTAATGTGTGGCCTAAGACAGCTCTTCTTCTTTCAGTGTGGCCCAGAGACACCAAGAGGTTGGGCACCCCTTCCTAAACAAAGTAAGTCTGGTAGAAGATCATCCCAGGCACAGGAAAGAGTAAGTGAGAAAGCTCTGCCTGACTGGAGGAGCACCAAGGGGCCAGCGTGGTCAGAGGACAGAGAACAGGCAGAAGCACAAAGCCGTGCGGTGAGGTTAAGGAGAAGCTGATCAGGTAAGTCAGGGTAAGAACTGTCTTCTGTTTTGAAAATGCCATCCTAGTTCCTGGTAGATTGGATGTGACATTTGTCGGGAAGAGGGGATCCAAAGGTTAAGTCTACAAGCTTTGGCTGAACAGGTGGGTGGATTGAGAGCTATTATTACCTGCGATAGGAAATCTGTGGAAGGAGGAGGTTTGGGAAGAGTCAGGAAGGAAAGCTGGAAGTTCAGCTGTAAACTTAAGTTGTAGACATCTGTTAGAAATGCACATGGAAAACTGAGGAGCGTGTTGGCCGTGAGGGTTCCGAGGAGATGCTGAGCTGATGGTACCATTTAAGGATCACCAGCTTTAGAGCCAGTAGTTAAAACCAACCACTATACAGAGTGCCTTGAAGAATGAATCAGATTCAAACCAGAAGAGGTTTAGGAGGGGAAAGGAGGATTGGAGAAGCAAACTGGGAGTATACCATGTGCAGAAACCAATAAAGTGTTTTTAGGGAGAGAGAGTGATGGACTGGTCCTACTATTGCTGAGGTCCAGATAAGATGAGAATTGACCACTGATTTTAGTAAAAGAGGGGATTAATTACTTTGACAAAAGCAACAACTCCTCAAATAAAGACAGAGACTTAGGGTGGTATAATGAAAGGAAAATGGGATTAATAAAGCTTTTTTAAAAAAATAAAATGGGCAAAATAACTGCATGAAGTGCAGGAGAAAAGCAGCGCCATTTTTTCAGGAGGTTTAAGGGGTGGAATCTCCTGCATGAAAGGGCTTGGTCTTCTTGGGAGCAGGAGGAGTCCATTCACAACACGAGGGTACCAGGGATATTACTACAGGAAACATGGGCAGATGTGGAAGAATGAGCTTTGGGGGGATTTCCTTCGGTGGCTTCAACTTTCTGAATTGAGGAAGCAAATTCATTAGCTAAGAAAAAGATGCAGGAGATGGCTGGTGTCTGTGGAAAGAGGAGGCATGATCTAGTCATGGAAGGAAGTGTGAAAATGATTAAATGAGAGGAATATAATATGTTGCCAGGCAATATCATAGCCACACTAGAGGTTAGAAATCATGAATTTAAGGAGACTACAAACTGCTCAGAAGCAAGAACCTGCCTGGTCCATCACTTGCCTTTAAGACCAGGTCAGGTGCCCAGCCCAGAATTTACAGTAGTTTGCTACTCACTAGCTGGTAGACTTGGGGCAAGTTTTTAAAAGTCTGAGTAACTCAGTGACCTTATCTGTAAAATGAAAGTACTATCTACTTCACAAGATGGTTGTGAAGGTTGAATAAACTAATACTGTGAAATATTGAGAACGGTGTCTGGCGCATAGTGATATCAATAAATGGTAGTCCCTGTAGGCACTAGATGAATTTGAAATTTAAAAAGTAAGAGTAAATCCTCAAATTTGGGAGCTTTGAACTATTTACTCATTAAATCGTATTATTCCAACATATCCAATGAGAATGACATCCATCATCTTAAAATAAGATATGTTTAGGAACAAAAGTCAACTTATAAAGTATAAAATGTTTCCAGTGATGGTTCACCAGTCTTAAATTTAGAATCTATTATAACACAGAGTGATGAAAAATTCGGTCAAACTTCTCATTTAAAAATTCTATCTTAATTTACAAAATTTCTGAGAAGCCATGGATGATATGCTTCATATAAAGAGCATAATTTGAAGGAAAGTTACCATAAGAATATTCCTTATAAAAATGCCATATATGGAAGCAGCAAATCATGTCCATATACCAACACTACCACCTTTCTGGTAAGTAATTTGGGATGCATATGTCTTAGATCTCTATGTTTTTACTTTAAAAGATGTTCACAACATATTTAAAAGTAAAAACATCAATATTTCAAAAAATATTTGTGTGAACATGGGAGAAAGAGACAGAAGGATGCACACCCAACTATTTACAATGGTTGGCAACGGGAACTCTGTATTTTTTCCTACTGTTTGTTTAATCATAATGCAACAGTACTATTTCATAATCAAACAATAACATATGGAAAAATAAAGGCAAATGCCAAGCTGCATTAAAATACTTAAGTTACAAACATTAGGAAGTATTCACAGTTTTGTCATTGTAATTTTCTTTATAAAATCTCAAGCAAGAAAATAGTGTGAGCAAGGAATTTTGTGAACACATATTAATCCCAGGGTGATTGACGTATCACTAAAACTGGAAGTGACTGCAGTGTACAACCGTAGTGAGAACAGGCTCATCCGTGCTCTGGAGCAGTCATCGCCATGACAACAACCTGAGCGTGTCTGCAGGGAACTACTTGGCCACTTCATATATTTTCTGAATTTCCCAAATTTTTAACGTAAATTAGAATAATTTTTAAAATATGTTATTTTTACAATTCCCTAGTCATTGGTGGAAACCTAACCAATAATCAAATAGGACAAAAAATTGTTTTACACTCTGCAATTAATTAAATTATCACTTGCTAAAGATGTGTCAAGTTTTGCAGAGTGTATATGTTTATATGTAAAACGATGTCATTTCAAGCACGCTTTTGTATACATGATTGCTCACACTTATGCATCGTGCTGTGCCAGGTTGCTTTCTTTACCTACTTAACATAAAATCTTTACCATAACTCTGGAAAGGAGAGTCTGTATGTACGTACATGCACACAGTTTTTTCTTAGACTGCAGAAAATAAGAATTAACTTTATAATTAAATATTATATGTCATGCCAAGCAAAATTTCACAGCTATGAATAAATACTTAAAATTCAAAACAATATAAAACATTTGGCATGTTTAGGGCTTTCATCACAGTAATATCACCCTTTGAGTTTCAATTATCACACACTTTTTGCATTTTCTTTAAAAGAGTGAGAAATAAAGGGCCATACTGGTCCAGGATGCCTTGTGCGGCCAAAGCTTGGCTGGGTTCCAGGGGCCTTCCATTCACAGCAAACTCCATGATGCACCCGACGAAATCATGGCTCTCCACGTGACCTCTTCTCTGCAGAACTGGCTCCAGGGACCTGATACCTCCGACTGTGACTCGATTTGGCTGAACGTCAAGAGTCCTAAATAAGAAAGAAAAGTATACTAGTACCGACATGACAGATTTCAGCAGAATGTTTCATTTGAAAAGAGGGAAGGTAACTCTTTCTGGCACGCATTGTATAGCATGCTAAATTTGAGTGGGAGACATTACTGACGGTCGCATGTTCACTAGACAGATACCTACAGGATTATTTAAGATCTAAATAAGAATGAAACTTATGGAAGTGATATTTTCAGGTAGTCATATGAGAAATATTTATGTAACAATGTTGAGTTAGCAGAGAGCACACTATCTGAAAGAAGATAAAAGGTATTAGTAGTGACAACTCTAATATTCATGTCCCATTGCATTTTCCCCTCACTACAGAGATGATAAGGAATGCCAGTAAGTTGTTTAATGCAATGGATTCTGCGTCAATATTTATTTTTCTTTTTGTTGCTATTTCTACTGGAATCACTTATGTTTTAGATGAGGTAACGCTGTGTTCCAGTATGAGGCACTACTGAAAACACCTGCTGGTAACTGTCACACACAACGTCCAGATATCCTAACCTCGCCGGACCCAAGTCACAGGCCACTGTCTCACGAGGCTTCTGTTCAGACAGGCTGTGTTCATCTTCCCTTTCTGTAGCTGCATTCTCATCACTACCCCTTCATTTCACACCTTTTTCTACACAGGTTGTACACTAATTATTAACTTTTTATTTTACAGAACAAAAATCCCTTTGGAGAGGATGAAAAATCTTCAACTTCTATGGAATGCTTAGCATAATAAAATTACTTTCAAACCTATGATTCCCTTTTTAATGTCAAGTGATAATCATGACCAAATGAATCACTGCACTCACCAGTCATCGGAGATGGCCACGTTGCTGACGGTGCAGTAGCCGGGCTCTTGGCTCTCCGAGCACGAGTCCACGGTTAAGGACGCCGCCTGCACAGAAAGAGACGGGAGCGCTCACCTTGGGCCCCACTGGCCCCCCTGGCTTTGTCAGCCAGCTCTGCCCAGGGCTGGTTCCGTGTGGGCACGGTTTTGAAATTGCGGTAACATTTTGATTTAGTATAAGAAATACAATACAATAGTAAATTATAGACATATATTTCTTGGATATGTCTAAAACTAACATTGTGAAAGAATTACATATAAGGGGTGAGAAAGGGCTTTGCAAACTCTTCTCCAGCCCTCTTGTTTCACAGATAAATCAAAATGCCATTAACATCTCTTAGATGTTACGCGGAGGGTCTGAAACAGCTTCCTGGGGTTACGGTCATCATCAGCCCATTTATTCTACTATGCAGCTGGTCCAACAAATGAAAAAAATTACATTCCTGATTTTCAAAAGTCTTTCAATAATCTTACATGCACATATACAAAAATAGATTTTGAAAGTACAACATAAATACTATTACAGCAACCTTTGAAGATTCATACTTGCATTAAAAATTTGATATAATGTAAAGAAATTAGATGTTATTTTCATTTATAAGAATCCTTACTTATAAGAACTATAATATGTGGCATATATCTTATAGCATATTTATGTATAATCAAAGTGTATTATTATATATTGCTGTAAAGTAGAAACCCCCAATAATATTTAAATCACAACTAATAGTAGCTGTTTTTGCATCCTAAGACATGAATTACCGCAAGACAAAAGCCTTCTGTCTAGCAGAGCATATGGATTCTCCACGTGATCAAAAAACAAAGTCATCAGGTCACAGTCACAAGGCCACGAACAGACAGAAGTCAGAGCTCTCTAAACTGACAGTGACCACAGGCGTTGTCTGCGGTCTACATTAGGGCCATGTTATTTGAGCTCTACAATTTTGGTGTGATGCCCCTCCTTTGCTCCCTAAGCTGCAGAAAGTTCTGCAAATAAAAAAAAAAAGTTTTGCATATTTTAGTTCGTGAAATTGTAAGGACGATATTCAGAGTGTGGTATTCATGAACATGGTCAGTAAATCACAGGAAGAGGCATAACCCAAAATCTAGGAGGACTGAGAGTTTCTCCCAATGCAAACAACAAAGGTTCTACTTGAATTTCGTTGAGTCCCAGAGAATAGGACTAATCCAACTTTGTCCTTTGGTATAGCAGAAAGAGAAATAATGGACCCCTGAGCAATGCAGGGGATGCCAACCCCCAAGGAGGTTGAAAATCCAGACTCCTCCAAACTTAAGTTGGGGGCAGATACTGAGGGCAGAATTTGTGGGGCTAATTTAGGACCTCCTGTGGATGGCAAAACATGGGGATGCTCCTATAGAAAATGGTGCAGACCAATGAGTTCCATCAGCCCTCTGCATGCTTGGCCTCCTGATCCTGGATCCAAACAGGTCAGGTGTAGGGTAAGTGGAGGCAGTTGTCTGGGTAGCTAAGGGGAGCAGTTTCCCATAACCTTGAATGAACCTGATAAGTAGTGTTCTCATAGCCTTGACACGGGGTCCAATGAACAATTCCCATGACACAGGTGTGTCAAACTCATTTTCACTGGGGCCACATCAGCCTCAAGGTTGCCTTCAAAAGGGCAGAAATAATTTTAGGACTGTATAAATGTAACTACACCTTAACTGTTAAGGAGTCAAAATTACATTCAGCCCTTTGAAGGCAACTGCGAGGCTAATGTGGCCCCTGGTGAAAATGAGTTTGACATCCCTGCCATAACATCAATTGTGCTCACTTATGCAGAATTATGCTATGTTATATCATCTTCTGGCTTTTTGCCAGCTTTGTTTGTTCTAGTATTGAAGTCAGGACGCGCTGGGGAGCAAGGGCCACGACATGTACCAAGCAAAGACATGCAGGGAGACACACAGCTCACAGCATGAGAGGCTTGCCCACCCATGAATAAAGGCATGCCAGACATCCCCATGGCTCCGTGAGTATTCTTTCATCTGCCCGAATCCCGTGAACCTGCCTTCATAGGCTGCAACGCAACTGGCAAAGTCTGCAGGATTCCTTGCAGTGCAGTGTGAACAGACAGGAGCCAGTAGCGGGATCCCCAGGGGGTTTCTGGATGCGTGGCAGGGCTCCTGGCAGCCTGGCCTTCCCCCCAGGATTGGCCCAATGTCAGTGGTGAACAGACACAGTGGAGAAAGCCCTGTGGGTGGTGGGGAAGACCCTAGAAAAACCCAGTGCCCGAACCTCCATGGGACCATGTACAGGACTGCTTTCAGCTTTTCGAGCTGAAAGGAAGACAGCGCTTCGCTGCAGCGAAGTTCCCAGAGCCCTGGGCAAGGAAGCCCTGAAGGCTGAAGGAGACTTCCCCAAGAGGGGAAGTAACAGGAACACCAAGGCCAAAAAAAAAAAAAAAAAAAAAAAGCCTTGCAGGCTTGAACCTGCGCCCTGGTGAAAAGCCTCCAAGCGGCAGAGCGGCAGCACTCTGCCTCCCCACGCTAGTGAAAAAGGAATTGAGTTGCCTGAGGGCAGCAGCCTGTGGCAACTGACAGCAGTTTGGGTCTGGGAACTCCCTCCCTCTCCTGCCCCACACACCTGGCACACCACTTCCCAGAGCGACCAGGCCGGAGGACTGGAGCCCGGCCCAGAAAGCTCTGCTCCCAGCCTGCTGATCAGAAGAGGTGGAGTCCCCTGCAGGCCAGTAGCAGGCCCTGCTCTTCCTGAGGGCCAAGGGCCCGCATGCAGCATAGTGCGAAGCCGAGCTCTCCAGGGTGTTCCAGAAGGTGGAGCCACCGTGGGAGCTGGTAGAGCCGGCAACGCAACCTAGATAGGCAAGGGGCCAGAGAGCCGCAGCAGAGGCAGCTCCATGCAACACAGGTCAGGTGAGCGGGGTGCCCGTCGGCGAGGCCCCAGGAGAAGACAGCAGCGGCGGCAGACGCCATGGCCAAGGTCTGAAAGCACCGCCAGAAGAGGTAGCGCAGCCGCGGAGGGAGTCGGAGTCTGCGGCGAGCATGGTTGTCCAGGCACACTGTGCCAGGGCGAGCTCCTGGAGCCCACACACCAGCGTAGGGTGCAGGCCTAAATTATCTGTTAAAATCCCAGGGGTGTAGCCCGAGAGTCCCGTCCTGTGTGTCTAGAGGACTGTTTGGCTGTGCCAGCCTCCTGATTAGGAGGGAGGAAAGGAGGAAGTATCTTTTGAAAATTTAAATAAGAAAAAGGCCAAGAAACCTGTCTATAGGGGAAGGGTGGGGAGGGGAAGGGCAACTGTCGCCCGTGAATACACTACGTCTTCCCCATTCCTGAGTATGTCCTGGGTATCGACATACAGGGTCTGTAGCTACACATGACAGCCCGCAGGAGAGTTTCACCTGCAGGTGCGAGTGGTAAAACCATTTTGCAAAGACATGCTAATTACCCTCCTGTGCAATTGCCACCCCTGGGATGGGTACAGCAGTGAAACAGTATCAGCTACCTGGAGGACATGAGGAAGTCACAGCAACTACAGGGGAGTTGGAGAAGGTAGGCATAATTCGGGCTGCCCATAGTCCTTTTTAACGCTCCGTGTGGCCAGTGAAAAAGCCAGATGGCACATGGAGAAGGAAAGGTGAATACCGGGAGCTCAATAAGGTCATTCCTCCACTGCATGTGTCGGTCCCTCCGTGTAGTGGTGGACTTGATGGACCGGTTAACTGTTAATGAGCTGAGAGTTTACCGCTTTGGAGCTGATTTAGCCAATGTCCTTTTCTCCATTGACCTGTGTCCGGAGAGCCAGGATCAGTCTGCCTTCACGTGGGGAGGCCGACCATGGACTTTTACTGTGCTCCCTCAAGGGTACTTGCACAGCCTGACTATCTGTCACAGGCTTGGGGTGGACGACCTGGCTAAGTGGCTCCAGTCTCCAGAGGTACATCTGTTCCTTTGCATCGATGACATCTTGCTAACCAGTGATTCTCTTGCAGAGTTAGAGAAAGCAGTGTCTCAAGTGCTGTCACACCTGAAGTCAGGTGGCTGGGCAGTAACAGAGCCAAGCTGCAGGGGTCTGGATTGTCTGTCACATTCTTGGCGATTGTCTGGTTGGGTGAGACAAAAGTCATCCCTGATGTGGTTATAGATAAGATTCAGGCACACCCGACCCACACCACTGTGAAACAGCTCCAGACGGTTTTGGGCATGCTGGGGTACTGGAGAGCATTTGTGCCCCTTCTAGTCCAGGTTGTTCACCCCTTGTATTCCTTGGTGAAAAGGGGAGCGAGCTGGGACTGGACCCCAACCTTGGAACAAGCGTTCCAAGGTGCAAAGTGCATCATTAAGCACATCCAGGCCTTGCATGCTCTGGATCCTGCTAGACCCTGTGAGCTAGATAGATGTGCATGTGACCCAGAATGGCTTTGGATGGGGTTTGTGACAGTGACCGGAAGGGCTATGTCAACCCTTGGGTTTCTGGTCCCAACTATGGAAGGGAGCTCAGAGGTATGATACTCGTAATTGAAAAGCAGTTGGCTGCAGTGTGTGCTGCCCTGTTGGCCACAGAGGCCATAACAGGAGTTGCCCCTGTTACAGTTAGGACCATGTACCCATTGCAGGGTGGGTCCGGGACTGGATGGACAAGCCTTGTAGTGGGATGGCTCATATGCCCACATTTGCCAAGTGGGGGGCTTATCTGCAACAAAGGAGTACTCTGTCCACTAGCCCCTTACGAGCTGAGCTACAGGAAGTGTTAGCTCCAATTATTTATATAGATGAGAATTCTGTTCCTGTCCTATAGAAGAGCTGGAAGCTAGCCCCTTTAAGGGCAGCCACCTATTCCCTCCGATTCCCACAGTGCACTGATGGGGCCAGCAGGGGCCAGCCTGCTGTGTGGACCGCCGTAGCAATTCTGCCAGAGACAGAGACAATCTGGTTTGACACTGGCGTGGGGCAGAGCAACCAGCGGGCTAAACGCTGAGCCGTTGGCTGGTGGTGGTCAGTGAAGCCCCGCCCCGGACTTTTTGCACAGATAGTTGGGAGGTGTGCTGGGGGCTAACATTATGGATCTCTACATGGCATACAAGTAAATGGATGGTTATGCTAGGCCGTTGTGGGGACAAACTTTGTGGCAAGACTTATGGGAGTTAGGCTACCAGAAACAAATCACTGTATACCATGTTACCAGACATGCACCTCTTGCTTCCCCTGGGAATGATGAGGCTGAGACTCTAGCCAAGGTGCGGTAGCTAGAAACGGTACCAACCAGTCTCTCAGGAAGGGAAGCAGCCCAATGGCTACACCGTTGCCTCTTACATGCTGGGCAGAAGACCATGTGGCCCACTATCAAAACTTCAGGGTTACCTGTTACATTGGTAGAGGTGCAAGAAGCCTGTGAAACCTGTGGTGTGTGCTCATGAAAGCATCCCTGAAGGCCTGTGGGAACTTCTGGACAGGTAGTGCAGGGATGGGTACCACTGACCCACTGGCAAGTGGATGTAACTGAGCCCCTACCTAGTGCAGAGGGATATAAGTATGCTGTTACAGGGCTGGACATGGCCACAGGACTTTTAGCTGCTTATCCTGCTTGGCACCTGGATCAGGAAGCAGTGATTGCTACACAGGAGCAATTATGTGCTGCTTATGGGCGACCCTTAATCATTGGAAGTGATCAGGGGACGTCTTTTACTGGGGCCTTGGTACAATAATGGGCTCAGAACTTGCAGAGTGACTGGAAATTTCCTGTGGCCTATAATCCCCAAGCTGCTGGAATGCTTGAACAGTACAATGGTCTCTTAAGCAGAGCCTGTGAGCTGCAGCTGCCACCCCTACGCTAAGGGCTTGGACGAAACGCTTGTGGACTGTCCTCCAGACTCTGAGAGGAGTCGGAGGGGGACCCAGCTCCACTGGACTGCTGCTCCAATTCAGCCACAGGTACAGACTAAGGGTGCCTTGCTGAAACCAGGCATGGGAAAATGGGAATATTCTCTTGCCCACTCCTGAGGGCCTGGAGTGAGGGCAAACAGCCACTTGGACGTGGCCTTGGGAAGTAAAAGCCCCTCACATGCATTGGGTGGATCTTATTGCCCCTTGGGGCTAAGGGGTGGAGAGAAGCTTATAAATAGTGCCCTGGGTGATTGGGACACGGCCCCCAGTCTTAAAGGTGACATCTCCAGGGCCAGCAGACCACAAAATGCTTCTTTGTGGCACCTTTGTGATTTCCCTGTGGCCTATTACCAGTTCTCCCCTGTTACTGCAAACAGATGCTGAGCCTCCAGTTGAGGCACAAGAGGTCTGTTATGCATGCCCAAGAAGACCCCCTCTGCCAGCCATTGTCTTATCAGCTGACCAGAAGCTTGCTTGTATATTGTCTGAGGTCCTAACTTGCCTCTACTGGTGCCTATAACTGCTCTGTCTTTGTCTTTAGGGTGCAAAGTAACACCTTAGTGGACTGGGTTCATACCTATGCCTCAGTGGCTGACCAATCAGCGTGCTGGGTCTGCACTGAACTCCCCCTGAGCACATTGGCCAGCCTCCCCTGGCACATCTCTCCTGCTTCTCTCTCAAAGTGGATGTGGTTTCAGAACCAGTGGAACAGTGAACGTCCCTTGTGGAATGCTACCTGTACTGACATCCATGCTGGGGCCAAGCAGCGGCATGCCCGTTAAGCGGCTACTCTGTATGGAATATCTTGGGGTGGCTCACAGCTGGGG
Organism: Micronycteris hirsuta; assembly: GCA_004026765.1. Lineage (NCBI taxonomy): Eukaryota > Metazoa > Chordata > Mammalia > Chiroptera > Phyllostomidae > Micronycteris > Micronycteris hirsuta. The sequence continues at coordinate 269,563 of PVJI01000098.1, read as the reverse complement.
CCGTGGAGCTGGCTGGAAGAGGGCCCCTTTGCACTGAGAACTCCAAAGGACAAGCCCAAGTGGGTCTGTGTCAGACTCAGACTTTAGAGCAGGGGTGTCAAACTCGTTTTCACCAGGGACCACATCAGCCTCACCATAGCTTTCAAAGGGCCGAATGTAATTTTAGGACTGTATAAATGTAGCTACTCCTTACAAGTTAAGCGAGAGCTCGGCACTGCTTAGAAACAGTGCAGGGACAGATAAAGCAAGGTGGAGGGCCGGATTCGGCCCATGCCACCTGTGCTTCAGGGCATTTCTGGGAGGCAGTTCCTACTGGAGCCCTCTGGGTGTGTGGCTCACATGGGTGGCCTTACCTGCCTGGAAATCGGACTGGTCATTGTACTTGGGCATGGCCCTGTTTGCCTATTTGGCCCTGTTTGAGTTCAGAAAACTCTTGAAAGCCAGCTGACCAATTGGGAAGTGTTTAAAGCGCGACACCAGGTAAAGTGTACTCCCCGGTGGTAGTATCCATTAGCTGTGTTTTCTCTTCAAGCTGCTTCTGCAGGCACTGAGACTGAGATAACTGCTTTGGCTTTGCACACTGCTCCTGCACTGAATGCAACACACGGCTCCATAGGCCAGTTAAGGAGGAACTATGTCAATTAAGGAAGGTAGCCTTGCAAAACCATATGGCTTTAGATATGCTCACTGTACCCCACGGTGGGGTGCGTGCCCTTGTAGGGGCAGCAGGCTGTGTATATGTCCCTGATGTCTGCCACAGTGTTAGTCTAGCTTTGTGGGCATTCGCCTCTGAGACCCATGCCACTGAACACCTGTCAGGCAATCCTTTGTAGGAATGACGGGCATCCCTAACCACTGAATGGCGGTGGGTTCTTGCTGTCCTGGGCAGCAGTGCCTGTGTTTTGCTTGCTTGTTGCTGTAGCTCCTACTGGTGTTGTAGGTTATGGGTGCAGGGCTCTGCCCTCCTCACCAAGGAATCCATGGAAGACATCCTCAAGTAGATTGTAAAGCGAGGAACCCAGAAGAGGTGGATTGTAGGGTAAGTGGAGGCACTCTGGCTTTCTCACTCAGGTATCTGGGTAACTAAGGGAAGCAGTTTCCCATAGCCTTGGAGGGGCCTGATAAGTAGTGTTCTCATAGCCTTGAGACTGGGTAGGATCAACGGTTCCCATAACATGCAGTGGGTCCGCATGCACAGAATTATGCCATTATATAATTTTCTGGCTTTTTGCTGGGTTTGTTTGTTCTAGTATTTAAGGGGGGCTAGGGGTTCCCTGCTGGGTGCCACGCTGGAGAGCAAGGGCCATGACGTGTGCCACGCAGAGACATGCAGGGAGACATGCAGCGTGCATAGCTCGCCCACTGGTGAATAAAGGCGTGCCAGATATCCCCGTAGCTCTGTGAGTATTCTTCCACCTGCCCAAATCCCAGGACCCTGTCAGGCCTCGATAGGCTGCACCACCACTGGTATTGGTTGAAAAAAATCCAGGTGTAAATGGACCCACAGAGTTGAGGTATGAGTCATTCAAGGGCCAGCTGTATTACGCAAATGTTCATTTATAAGGATGGTTATCATTTGAGGTAAATTTTAATAAAAGCAGAGAAAGTGTAAGAAGTAGCATGGGGAGCTCAAGCAATTTGACCGATGTCACCTGTTACTTACAGGCAAGGTCATCTATCTGGTTTTCAGTGTTCCTGAGTCAGGTCCCTTTTGTCATATACAGAAATTACTCATATCCTTAATATTCCATTTTTGTCAACATTACATATGATTTTGAGGAATTGTCCATAAAAATGTATATTTACACAGGAGATTTGTAAAAGTATATCTTAAATACCTTGTATTTCAGAAATAATGAATGGGACCAATGTACAGTTATTGTGCATCAAATATTTCTTGCTAAAGTATTTTAAATTATTTCTATCAGTTAATTATTACAACATATTATATGCTCCATACAATGAACTCTCACAAGTGATGTAAATATTTTTCTTGCCACCTTCTCAAGGAAATCATATTAAATTCTACCAAGACTTTTTATGTCCCACTTCATTAATGCTTTCAATAATTAATAATTTGTCCAATTTTTTGGAAAAAAATTATTGTCAATCTATAAAAGTAAGTGACAATTCTCAAAGGCAGTATTAGGGTTTCATGATACAATTTATGTTGCTTCTGTAGACTATTTATTTCTAAAAGAAATGTTAACAAGCTCTGTGCATACTGTGCAAAGTATCCAACCATTCTAGAGATCCCTAAAGCAACAGTGAACTTGGGAGTATCACATGGATATTTATGAATGCCTCAACTTAGGAAAAAACCACTTAGATAATGGTATCATAATTAGTCAAACTTAGTATTTAATATATTTTTCTTACTTTATAAAAGTTTGTTGTTGCAACTCAATGGGATTTGAATAGTAGGCTCATGAAATTTAATCTTCAGAGTTAAATGCACCTTCTTTAATGCTGAATTTTTTTTACCAGTCCCACAGTCAAATGAGTTTTTATCCTGTCTGTGAAATGATTCAAAGCTGAGAAGTTGATGATTTTGCCATTTTCCAACAAAATCTTTTTGAACTGTAGAAGACAGGTTCAAAATCTAGTAGGGACCTTATTTTGGATGTTTTCAGAAGTAGGGAGACATTTTTTCTCCAACCGAAGTAACTATGACAACGGTGTTTTCTTCTACATTTAATATTATTCAAAACTTGACGACTATGGGCCCATATTACAAACAAACTGAAAGAATTCTTTCTCTATCTTTGTGGGCATACCGTGTAGTACTTTTTTCCTCTCTCTCTCTCTCTCTCTCTCTCTTGCTCCTAACCCCTCATGTGATAGAATCAAATGTCCATGAAATTTAGAGAGACCTTGGAAGTCATCAGACACAATCATCTTTTCCCCATACCAGTCTACTGACATCTTAGCTCCACAGCTACCTTACATATGCTCTCAAAATCGGGGTGAGGTGTACCTACTGTCCCCTTTGAGGGTTACCTGTTCGTATTAGGAAGTGATCAGCGACTTACCATTCCTGCTCTCCGGGCAATCACAGTGTGAAAATGTCCATCCGACACCTTCTTCATGGTGGTGAGTTTGTAGGTACCACTGCCTAAATTGTAGGAGAATCTTAGTCTTTCTTCAGCAATTTCAAGGGCCAAAAACTCGGCTCGGTCCCCTGTCTGATTGTCATAGTTGTAAAGCAATAAAGCATGGCTTTTAATCGTTGCAAATTTGACATAAATGTAGTTGTTATTGGGGTCCAAACTGGGAAATTCCATGTAGGATAACTCCTCAAACCCGTAACTGTTCAGCTCACAGTGTTTTCCAAAGACACCTGCGGGGGGGGACATCAACAAAGCGACGCACTAAGTTCCAGTGAAGTTTGATTAAATGACTTCAATTAACGTATTTTTAAGTTACAAAAATGAGTTACACTGAGTGCATTTTTTATTACTCTCCGAAGAATACTACCTAAATTAAATTGAAATAGAATGAATTGATGATTTTTTAAAGCACGTAACAGAGACGACAAACTGACTTACCTGCTTTCATTTGGCCCGTTAGGGAGCACATCTGCGTGTGCCCCACTTCTGAAAATTAGAATTAGTGAAATGAAGTCTGACTGAAAAGGTTTCTTTCCTGGAAAACTTTTAAAATCAGTTGGTCAATCTTTTTAAAGTTTTAATGTGCTGTAATTTTCAAACAAGATACTTTTCTTCATAACACATAGTTCTTAAAAATAATTTTAATTCAGTTGAACATGGTAAATTTTGTTTTGATTTAAAAAAAATTGGTTCCTGCAATTGTGTATTTTTAAGGGTCACAAAATTAGGGAAGGGAATCACTGCTTTTAGGGAAATAACTGTCCTCGTTTTTATCTCTTTCCTGTTCCATGCCCGCCTTGGGGATGAGCTCTACCAGGCTACTTGGAAATAGCTTTCTATTTTTCCCAAGTCCAGCATTCCCACTTGTTTATGCTGGTTCTTTTTCAAATTTGAAAAATGAGTTTTATTGATGTTACAATGCTATGCCAAAATTCTTTTCCCACAAATATTAGTAGACTGTAGCAAATGATTGGAATATTAACCCATGCCAATATATCATGAGTCCTATTAGCTTGCAAAGGTTTCATTCCTTAATTTTGGCTGCACATCTCTTGTAAATGTGTTACATTGAGAGTCAGGGAATTGTTCAGCCAGAAGGAACCAATGCTGTTATTTTACAGAATATTTAAAACTCGCCCGAGGCTACATAACCGTGGGATTCAAAGCCGACAATGGAGGCCGGAGTTACTGATTGTCTCGTTTTGTTGAACTACAGCCTGGTGGCTGCTGTAAAAGCCTGTGTTTGTCATCTTTTCTTTTTATGTCCAGGCTGAAATAATATTCATTGTAAATAAGTAGAAATATATATAATTTATTTTTAATCATTCACTGAAGTTAAAGAAAAGGCAAATGAATTATTGGAATTATATATTACATATCATATATACTGTGCCTTTATTTATATCATAAATACATAATATGTCATATAGTATCTATATTTTATGTTGTATCTATAAGGTATATTTATACACAACAAAACTTTAAATTTATTTATCTTAAACATTTATTATACCTTAAGTATGCAGAAGAAGTAACCGCTAAAGAAAAAGCAAATATAAAACATACAAATTAGACAATTAAAGAAAAGTTTTTACTATGTGTTTCTTCAGGTCTCTTCTGATTAAATTTCAATAAATCTATAGAAATGTGCTTAAAATTATATATTCATATATGTAGAAAATATATAGATCCCAGAAAGATGTCAGTCAACATTTTAACTGAAATTAATACTATATATTCAGACATAAAAATATTTCTTTATGGAATATATTTCTTTTTAAGGAGTTTTGGTATTGTTTCTAGAGAAAGGTAAATTTTTGGTTTTGAAATATAATAATAAAATTTAATGAGGATTTTAAAACTGCCTTCCAAGTGAAATGCCACAAAATAAACCTACATAAAAGTCAACAGCAACTATTAAAATTACCCTAATCAGGAATCTTTTGGGTGTGTATGTATGTGTGTGCATATATATAAAGTTAGACATATTTACGTTTATATGGAGCTTTAATTGCACAGGCTCTCTTTATTAAGGTCTTAAGAACATTGTTTTTTTTCCTAGAACAGAATCTAAAAAATCTCAAATTTACTAGGAAATCCAAACAACAAATCTTTCACAGTTGAGAAGGTAAACAGTGCAAAATTTTTTCAACTTCAAAACTCCAGGTAAGATGTTGTTTCCTAGGCCACAAGCGCCACTAGCCGCAGGCGGCCTCCACCATTTTTATTTGTGAGTCCCCCAGGTCCCATTTGAAAAGGAAGAGACATTTTCCTTTTAATTCTGTCTCAAATCATGAATTATTGATTTGAGGGCTTTTTTTGTTTTATAAGTGCTTCTGCTGTTGTCTGACAATATCTGTTTAAACATTTTTTTAAAATCTTGGACACTGTTAAGGACAGCGAGAGAAACCTGTACTGGCAGCCAGACTGATCTGTCTCTGCTTTCATTTACGTGGCTGGGTTGCTCCCCTTTCCCCGGGGAGCCCTAGGGGGTGAGGACCCCCAAGCACTTCCATCCGGCAGGTAATGACTAGTGTTTCAGGCACACTGCAGCGACAATTTGTTACGATTTAGTATCAATTACAGTTCTCATATCTGTCATTGGAATGCAAAGGAATCTCTAAAAATGTAAACAACCTTTGTCCAGTCACCTGAAATCATTTTTCCACTTCCCACTCCAATCCACTGCTTATCTTTTATTCCAAAACTTAAGTTAAACCATGAAACCTGGGTATGGTTACATGTGGAAAACAGTACCCTTTGGGACTATAAAATATCACGGAAAGAAAGAAGTTGTAGGAGATCTAAAGTTGTGGTCATTCTGACCTTGATCTACCTTTCTCTGTTTCATGAGAAGCATCTGTGAGAATCTCAAATAAATTTTAAAAAGGAAGGGTACTGTGAATGTCGTATTGGGCTGAAAATAAAATCTCCTAGTCACTCCATCACCTTGAGGTAGTTTTGTTTTGTTTTGTTGAGATAGTTTTGTTTTCATTTTTTGACTTGATAAAACTCTCGATGCCTGGGCCTTAGAACCATTGTTACAATGCATGACTTACAATGATGGATTTTTATATTCTGTTTTTCTTTTTATTCTCTGGATGTGTTTTATAAAAACAAAACTAGATAGAGTCATAGACTTATTTGAAAATGGATTCACAGTACGTTTTAACAGTTACTAGAAATCTCAGATTATTTTTAAGTTCCATTCGCTACTATACATTAAGATTCACTTTTCAGATCCACAGTAACATGTCCAGGGAAAGACCAGAAAACTATCCTCCTCCTCTTCGCTTATCGAGGGTCTCTGTCCACTGCAGGACATGCGGAGATGGGTACTACAGTGTGGGGTCAGTCAGTCTTTAAATTAATGGAATGATCACAGACCTGTGAGATGAACCAAGTTAAAATGAAAGCGTCCTCCAAAGCTTTTCTCGTAGCCCTTGACTGTCTCAGTGCTGGGCAACATGCGAATGACACATGGAAGGAGCCTTTTACTTCATTTCACCATGGTGAATATATGTGTATGTGTACAAAAAAACAAAAAAAAAAAACTCTAACAACTTCCTTCCTCAAAAGAATACAGCATGACTTTTGACTTATGTTGATACTATCTACAAAAAGCCTATCACGAAAACTGTGTAGTTACTAAATCCTTCTAACACAAGTGGCTAAGTTAACATAAAACACAAAAGCAAAACAAAAATCATTTTGACAGATTATTTTTAAAGATTTGAAATAGAGAATGATGTCAATTAGTGGCTGGAAGATTTTTCACTTGGTAGGTTAAAAAAAAAAGGCATCCAGCCCTGGCTGGTGTAGCTCAGTTGATTTAGCGCAGGCTGGGAACCAAAGGGTCGATGGTTTGATTCCCAGTCAGGGCACATGCCTGGGTTGCAGGCCAGGTCCCCAGTGGGGGCCATGTGAGAGGCAACCATACATTGCTGTTTCTCTCTTTCTCTTTCTCCCTCCCTCCCTCTCTCTAAAATTAAATAAAATCTTAAAAAAAAAAGGCATCCATAAATATTTGAGGGGAAGTGTCCTGAAAACACAACATTGAATTCAGTTCTTTCTCTTCAGTTGATTATTTTTCTGATAATGATCAAAGCAATATATTCAATGAGATTTCCATAAATAACTGTTAAGAATATTTAACTTTTGAGATTTTATTTTGCCAAAATCTCCTGTCTAAAACATTTAACAGTTTCTTAATCACTCAGGGCCACAATAAAACAAAACTGATGAACTCTAAGTCAAAATGCATTGATATTGCCCAGGCTGGTGTGGCTCCGTGGATTGAGCACCAGCCTGTGAACTAAAGGGTTGCCAATTCGATTCCCAGTCAGGGCACGTGCCTGGGTTGTGGGCCAGGTCCCCAGTAGGGGGTGTGTGAGAGACAACCACACATTGATGATTCTCTCTCTCTTTCTCCCTCCCTCCCCCTCTGTCTATAAATAAGTAAATAAAATCTTTTTAAAAAGGCATTGCTATTTTACGTGGCCAGCAGAGCTATACTCACCGAACGGACAGTGGCAGTAGTAGGACTCCACACCGCTCTGGCAGGAACCGCCATTAAAGCAGGGGTTGCATTCACAGTAGTTGACTGAAGATTCACACATTTTTCCTGAAAAGCATCAAATTCATTTTAAAAAATCTTACGCATAAATATATTAATAGCACCACTCATAACCATATATAGAAATCTATCCTGAGAAATAATATCTTGAAGAAAAGAAATATGAGACCATTTTACTTGACATGAGGACAATGGACTAACTCAGAATTCAAAATCTTATTTAGCTGTCCCATTGTAAAGATACACATTGTAGTAATAGGAAGTAATTTATACGTACATCTTGAAAGGAATTACTATTCTCAGGGAAATCACAAATGGTGAACATATTTCGATGTTTTCACTAAACTTATCTTCTTTTCCACTTTTTTAAATTATTTTCATCTTTATTGTATTTTTCCCTTACCATTTAGTTCCCTTATACCACCTCCCCCCAGCAATCACCACACTGCTGTCCACGTCCATGAGTCCTTTTTGCTCAAACCCTCCCCCGCCTCCTCCTATAAACTAGCTGTCATCCTGATCTCCACCTATGAGTCTGTCCCCATCTTCCTTGTTAGTTCAATTTGTTCATTAGAATCCACATGTGAGTGAAATAATATAGTATTTATCTTTCTCTGATCAGCTTATTTCACTTTACATAATGTTCTCTAGGTCCATCCATACTGTCACAAAGGGTAAAACTTTCTTCTTTTTTATGGCTGAGTAGTATTCCATTGTGTAGTGTTGCTATATTTTTCACATTTTATCACTGTAGAGATTTCCTTGACTCAGATTTGTTAAAAGTAATTCATGTCATTTAGTTTGCCAAACTATAATCCTTTCACTCCCAAGAAGTATACTTTGACTTAATGCCTACCTGTTGTAAAGCAGAATGAGACATAAGAAAACATATCCAATATATTTTCTAATACTTATCAGGATGTATTCTCAACTACAGGTTATGAATACTTTGTCTTTTTCAAAACCAATAGTACCTAACCTGCATAGTTTTCAGTTTATAAAGACTTTTGTCATACATCATCTTAAGTTGACTCAACTAATTTTGACTGAGCTCCGATGATGAACAAGGCATGCGAGAAGCTGGGGATATTGCAGTCTCAAAAACAGTTAAGTGTCTTAACACAGCGTTTCCATTTCAATGGGGGAAATGACACAGTCAACAGGGAACATTTCAATTCACAGATGAAGGAGGAGAGGTTCTGGAGGGCTAATATCTTACCAAAGAAATGATAACACTATAGCCCAGACCAATGGATAATAGGTCTGCTCTCATCCCCAGGTTTCACGAAGTTATCATTCAATAGTTAATCACTTCTTAGGCACATTTGAGGGCAGAATGCCAGTCCCATTTGTTTTTGTTGTGGTGGTGATGGTATTCTTTTCTTATGTAAACTTAAATGTGTTCTAATGCCACTAAATTACTATTTGATCAATTACATGTTGTTATTATTAGATGTATATGATATGTAATTATCAGAAGAGTTTCTGGTTTTTTGATTCTAAGAAACATTGTGATGTGACTGAGTTCTCCATTTCCATTCATTGACAGAAGGGTTCGATTATTTATTTAACTGAATACAGTTTATTTCTGTAAAGCTATTTTTTACTTCCCAGCATGATCGCACAATGCTTTTATTAAATGTCCCATGAAAACATGTGAGTTTGATGGGCACAGTTAAGACTCAATGCTGAGCATGGACAATCCACTCCATCATAAAAACTGCTCTACGCACAGGCAAAGTTTCTGTTTGGCTCTGGTTCTGCAGCTTGATTATGTGGCCACGATGGTTCTGGTTTGAAATTCCAAGTGTGAGTCAGACTCCGTGACTCCACTAACAAACATGTTCCTCCACATCATGGGTCACAAACACAGCATTTTTCCCTTCACAAATAAAATGGGGAGCCTCCTTACAAGGCAAAACACTAACAATTTCAGAATACCTTCCTATTCCAAGGGGAAGTAATGAAAATAAACAAGTTACTGATTTAGAAGCACAGAAATTACATTTTAAGTACTGCAGTGATGTGTCACATGGCAGACTCTGGCGGGACAGACAGCATGACCCTCAGCCTGTGAAAAATTCCCCCAGAGAGATGCTGTGTAGAGGGGAACTCTCTCCTGTGGTGTTTTCCAACTGGACTTGAGACAGATTATTCTAAAGAAGGAGATTTTTTTTCTTTATAGAATATCAGTATTGCCAATAGAGAATAAATTAAGACCTACTGGCTACAGTTTTGATTGTTTATTTTCCATGAGGAAAGTCACAACTTACTTCTACCATTTTCTGCCTAATGTGAGAACAGACATAATTGCCCCAATGTGTTATTGGACTAAGTAGGGCTTCATATTCTTTTTTTTTTATAATTTCTTCTAGAGTTGTGTTAAAAGTAGCATGTATTAAATCCTTAGATTAATATACTTTACAACTGTGGTCAGTACAACCTTTATATCATGAAAAACTATCAGTGGGTTACAAAATTACAGACTTCACTTTGTGAAGACTGGAAATGGGGGAACAAAGGGGGACCACTTTAGGGGACACCACCATTACACTCTACTCAAACATTTGGATAAAGTGTCCCCAAGAAAAATATGTGAGTATAAAAACCCAAATCCTTAATCCTATGTCTCTCCACTATATCTTTCCCGAATCCTGTTTGAAGAAACTAATTTTTTAAGTGTTGATTTAAACAACAAAAATAAGCAACAACAAAGAAATTTAAGGTTTTGGGGGGCATTTATATAAATTAATTGTCTTATTTACCCTTACAAAATGAGATTTTAACACAGACATCTGAATATAATTTAAATATCAACTTAAGGCTATGACAATTAATCCAAATGGAGGGGTGGAAAGACACCCAATAGACCCAGAAATACTCTGTATTAAAACAGACAATGACTACAGAAATATCAAAAGAAGCTACAATCTAAGAAAATATTAGTTCGACAATACATTTCTTTTAAACGTTAAAATAAATTATCAGTAGAATCTGATTGTGTATACAACAATAAACAGACATAGTAAGAGAAAAAACTTAAATTTTCATTTAAGCTTTTAATTAAAAGTTTTATTTTCTTATTTTTTCCTTGGTAATTATCAAAAATGCAAGAAATGAGTTTGGGAGGAGTCACAGGAGTTTGTTGTTAAGTTTGGGAAAAATAGTCTTATTTGTAGGGTGGTAGTGCATATAAATTATTTACCATTCAAACATTTAGTTTGAGGATCCATTTAATTAGTAATTTTTTTTTCCTCAATAGTGGTTGCCATGCTAGAAATTAAGATTCAGAGACAGGGTTTGAAAACTCAGTGTTGTGATTTAAATTATTATTAAAAAGGACATTTTTTATGTGAGGGGAAAGATGTCATGATTTTTTTACCTCAAATCAAAAGGAAGCTCATAAATGCAAATGTCTCGGGTTTGGAACATTTGTGCACGCTCAATTACCCAATTAGAACTCCGCAACAGATTCTGCTTTGTTCTGCACACGTCCATCTATTTTAATTCCAGTGTTGACGACAAAGTGATTATCAGGGAGTGCAGCAGTTTGAACTACTCTAACATGCTTCTGGTGAAAACAATTTGATGGGCTGAAGCACTGTGAAACAAAATCTTGGGTCACTAACTTGATTAGTGCTGCAAACCAGTTATTTGTCGGCACCTTGGGGCAGGAAGGGACTGGCAGGGCCCGCACGGAGGGGGGCGTCTGTGTCCGGAACTCAAGGAGTCTCTTTCTGTGAAGGTGCGTTCAGTGTCAGCACCTGTTTGAACTGATCTCACTGCCCCGACGTCCTTCAGCTGACTGTGCTGACGTACCTTGTTTATCACAGGTAGACGGCATTGAGATTCCAGAAGTTTCATAGCACACAAGAACGTGAATTGTTGACAATGAAAATGGATGCATTCTAGGAGGCTAGGGGAGCCACAGAATTAGTCTGGGTGAATCCAGACGTAAGCTGCTAATTTATACTTTTTAGCACAATTTCCAACTTCACAGGAAGTATGCAGTAGTGTGTATGAGTGTGAGTGTGCGAGTGTGAGTGTGCGAATGTGTGTCTGCAAGTGTGTGACTGTGTGTGAGTGTCTTAGAGTGCATGTGTGTGAGTGCATTTGAATGTGTGTTAGTGTGAGTGCACAGGTGTGTGAGTATGTTTGTATATGTATGCGTGATGGGGGGTAGTGGCTGAGAATTATTTTAAGCAGAAATTTAAGAAAGTCTCACGGCTCCAATTCCAAATGCCACAGACTTCAAAAATCTGTGGCATTTTTAATGTGAGGGAAAAGATGTCATAATTTCACCTCATGAAAAATGCAGGGGAAAGTCCACAAAAGTAAATATAGTAGGAAAACATTGGTGATTTAAAATAATTCTGATGATCTCAAAATATTTCAATATGCAGAGGCTTTGAAGATGGCTTCATTAAGGCCCTAGTACTCGGTTAATATTCAGGAGTCAAATCTAGCTAGAATTAGTATTTTTAAAGATTCATTCTCTGAGACACTTACGCTGAAGCGTGAATTCGGTCTGAAGCCTTCTCGGCTCTGATTGGCTCTGTGAGACATTTCGTACACAAGCCCCACCCCCCTGAACCAGGCCACCTGGCAGACACCAGCTGGAAAGAGCAGCTCACACCACCCTGCAGGGTTACCTCTGCAAAGACCCTTAAACAGACACAGACACATAAGCAGTGTGTTCCTAATTTAGTGTATACATTAATAATTTGTCACCGTGTTTTTTATTATCCTGCCTCCTGCAAAACAAAGAAACAAAACTATCAGATTCTAATTACCTGCTAGTTTTACGGGGTGCATTCTGCATATAGAATTTGGAGCAATGAATTGCATGAATTTTTAAAAAAACTCAGGATTCATATTAGTGGTTCAATGTCATATGTGTTCATATCATTCCTGGATTATCTCTGACTACGCAAGAGGAAACTAAAGTGAGCTCTGAGGAGGGGGAGCACGTAAAATCAATGCACAACTTCAAGGAACTTTCTGGACAGAAAGAGGTGATGATCTAGTCTTTGGCAGCTTACCTTAGAGTCGCTAGTATAGGCTCAGTTTTCTACAACATAAAACAGGAATCCGGCCGTATCTTCCTAAGCCAGGTATCATCTGCAGACCCTCATCACCATTTCTGTTCTTCTGTATTGTAGGCACTGGAAGTCGGAACAATGCCTTTTCCAGACTCCCTTCCATCCGGGTGCGGGTTTGCATTATGTCAGTGAATTTTTCTGACCTTTGCTCTTAACCAGTTTGAACATTTTGTACGTTTTCCCCTTGTGTTATATACCTTCCTACCTGAAAATCCTAAAGTAATTTCAGCTCCTGAGCAGTCTCAAACTGATACACGATCTCATAGGCTTTTTGCGAGGGCCAAGTAGAAAACGGCACAGAAAATTCTTCAAAGATATCAGGGACTTGCCATGGTACTCCACAGGAAGTGTGAGGAAGTGCGGCGTGCAAACCACAAGCAGAGGGCCTTGAGTCAAGCTTACGGGCAAAATCCAGTTAGACCATTTCTGCGCCACGCTGGAGACAGCTAGTTATCTCTTTTAGTGCTTCTAAGACCCATTTTTGGTTTTTGTTTTGGCCTTTGAAATGGGAATAATAACAATGTTCATGTCATAGGGTTGTAAGAACTAAATGAATAATAACCAAGTGAATAATGATGTCTCTGATGCAAGGAGCTTTAAGCAGTGCTTATATGGCCACTTGATAAATGTCACTCCTATTTCATAAGGAAAAGAAGGGCTTTCCTAAAATCTTCATCCACAACATTTAGAAAAGTTTGCAAAATACGTACAATGAAACAAGAAAGAAAGACACCAGAGAGAGGCAACACAAAAGGGCTTGCTGAAACCAGCGTACGGCCTCGTCTCCGCCCATGGGAGGGTCCCTGATCCCTATCTACTACCAAATGCATTCACACTTTCTCCATGCCAGGGCTGAGTGTAAGCACACTCTACGTGTAAGTGTGAATGAATCTATTATACTAACACGGGACAAAGAAACCATCTTTACTGTTGAATTTCCAGTGGAAGAAGCAACTTTTTGTTTGGCTAGGGTGGGGGGAGAATTTTTAGAAACCCTGAACTCATAATACATATGAAGCCCTATGATTCATGATCCTAAGACTCCAGCTCTGGTAAGACTCACACTTCCCTGGTGCCTGGTGCCGCTGAGTTCTCTTGTCCTCTTAGAGATTCTGTGGCTCACCTTGGTCACCGCTGCTACAGCACAAAACCACTATGGATACCACTAACTGTCCTCACCACTTATGAGTGCTGGATTTGGCGCCAGGTGTTTTTCAAACATTATTTTTACTCGATACAACAATGCTAAGAAAGAAGTGTGGTTATTCCCATTTTACAGATGGGGACATTGAAGGACAGCAAGGTTAGGTACTTCCCAGATGGAATTCACTTATGTCCTGACTCTACAACAAATTCACTGGGTCCCCTGAGAAAACCAACTTACCTTCTCTCCCCTTCAGCCTCCTTGTCCATAAAAACTGGATAATAATTATCCCTGCCACACAGGTTTCTTATGAGACATAAATAAAATAAAAACAGATAAAGGGCTTAGACCAGTATCTAGTCCATAGTAAGTGCTGAAAGTATTTGCTATGATTGTACCCGTTTTTCATAGAAAAATCACTTTAAAATGACACAGTTCCTTCCTTTCTGTCACACGGGACAAGGCTCAAGTCTCACTGAGAAGAGCCAGATGTCACCCTACCTGTGTAGCCGGTTTTACACACGCAGTTGAAGCTCCCGGGGAAGTTCTGGCAGACGGCGCCGTTCTTGCACGGGCTGGGCAGGCACTCGTTGACATCTCTCTCGCAGGCCCTCCCAGTGAAGCCCTCTGGGCAGCTGCAGGAGAACCTGCCCACCAAGTTGTGGCAGGTCCCACCGTTGTGGCAAGGGGATGGCAGGCACTCGTCTATGTCGGTCTCACACCAGCCCCCGGCGTAGCCTGGCAGGCACTTGCACAGGAACGGCTTTAGCGGTTCATTGGCCACGATGATGACCGGCAGGCTCTCGTGGCTCTTGATCGTGGGGCTGACCGCCAGGCGCCTGATACAGCTCCCTCCATTCTGACACGGGCCCTGGGCGCACGGGTCATGATCCACAGACTCCACCTTGACCCCGCTCTGCCGGAGAAGGATCTCTTTGATGCTCTCGAAGAAAGTGGCCACCCCACTGGGATTCACGTACTGGTTATTGCTCCGCTTCACGGCGGCCAGGAGAAACGTCCTGTTGTTCTCCTCATAGGCCCCATAGAGCTGCACGGCAGTCCCCAGGCCCGTGAGCTGCGAGCCCGCGATGCGCAGGAAGTGCAGGTAGTGGTTCGTCAGGAAGTCCTGCACTGCTGGGACACCCAGCCGCAGGAGGATGCTGCTGTCGATCGTGGCGTTGGAGAACCCGGCGAAGAAAACGCGGATGTTGCTTGTGACCGTGCTGTGAACGCCGTCATTGCTGAGGACAGTCAGATCAAATGTGCCATCCGTGGACCTTGGCTGGGAATTCAGGTCACAAGTGCCCCTTGGGACACTGAAGAGGCTTGTCACTCCCGAGGTAAGGGAGCAGTGGAAGGTGTCCAACACGTCCGGATCCTGTGGCTTCACAGAGCCCAAAATCCCACCAGGAAACAAGTTCCCGTAATAATTGACAAATATCTCCACCGTCCGGGACTGGGAAGGATTGTCGTTCTCGTCTATCACGGTGATGTGCACAGTGCCGGTGGACGACATCTGAGGAACACCAGAATCCCGAGTCACCACTGACAGGTAGAAGTCTGCGATCTGCTCTCTGTCGATCTCTCTGGTCGTGCTCAGAACCCCGGCGGTGTTCAGACTGAAGTAGTTGGTGGCAGGACCAGTGCTCAGCAAGTAGTAGGTAAAGGGGCCTTGATTTGGAGGGAGATCAGGGTCAGTGGACTGAAGGGTCATCACCAGTGTTCCCGGGCGTTTGTTTTCCATAACTTCCCCTTTGCGGATGGTCAACATGGGGCCGTTGTCATTTATATCTTCCAGGGTGACCAACAAAGAGGCACTTCCTGTGGCTGAAGGTGTCCCTGAATCAACAGCCAACACCGTGAGATTATAGACTGGGAGAGTCTCTCGATCTAATTCTGCGGTTACAGTGATCTGTCCCGTCTGCGGGTTGATGGAAAAGGCACCATTTTCGTTCCCTGATCCAATGAAGTAAGAAAACCTGCTCCAGCTGGGGACAGAGTCTGAGTCAAAGGCACTGACAAAGGTCACATGAGTTCCTGTCGGGACCCCTTCGCTGATCTGAACGCTGTAGATGTTCAGACTAAAGATGGGTGGGTCGTTGGCATCGAGAATGGTGATATTTACAGTGACCTCATCTATGTCTGCGCCCCTAATGCTGCCAAAGTTCTTGGCCAACACCTTTAAAGATACCCTTTCCTCTTTTTCTCTGTCCAGAAGTCCAGAAACATAAATTTGTCCAGTTTTCTTATTGATCTGGAAACCCTTCTTCCTGCTAATACCAAAAATTAAATAGTGTACCTCCCCATCAGCGCCCAAATCCCGGTCACTGGCAAACACTTCTCCAACAATCGTACCTCTAGGGGCCGCTTCCGAGACTTCAAAATAGTAAAGTTTGGAAACAAAACGAGGTACATATTCATTTGTCCCTTTTAATTGTATATTAACTGTGGCGAAACTGCACCTTTCTTCATCGGGGACATTGAAAGCTTTCACCGTGAGGTGGTAGCTCTGCTTGGTTTCAAAATCCAAGAAGCCTTGGGTGGTGATGACACCCGTGTTGGGGTCAATGACAAAGAGGTCACTGTCAGATGACTGCACAGTGTATGCGATCACAGCGTTGGCTCCAGAGTCGGCGTCTGTCGCGTTTAGGTGGATAACTGTGGTCCCGCTTGGGGCATTTTCCAAAACCGTCGGGAAATATTCCTCGGGGAGAAACACTGGCGAGTTGTCATTCACATCGAGCACGTTGACAGTCACGCTGCAGTACCCGGTTCTGGCAACCCATCCGCCGTCTGTGGCACTAACGGTCATGTCATGTTTCTGGCACAGCTCGTAATCAAGAGCTTTGGCGAGTGTCAACACACCGGTGGAGGAATTGATGGCAAAAAGGCCGTCTTCGTTTCCGGAAGAAATGCTGTACCTGATGAGGCCATTCATTGCGGCGTCTCTATCCCTTGCAGAAACCGTTCGGACAACGGCCCCGACACTGTGGCTTTCGGGGATGGTGGCACTCATGTGGCTCTGAGAGAATTCCGGAGTGTGGTAGTTTTCCTCAGTGACAATTATTTGAACCGTTGCTTGGGATGAGAGTGGGGGGTTTCCTTTATCCTTTGCAGTGACGGTGATCAAAAAGTTTTGATTCAAGTCAGAGATGAGGGAAGATGCTACTGAAATCCAGCCTGTATTGTTGTCCAGCTTAAATTTTCCCACGGGGTTTTCACTAGACATGAAATACTCCACTTCGGAATTCAATCCAAAATCTTTATCGTCTACTGCAGCAACTTTGATTAGCTTTGTACCAATTTTCACGTTTTTGGTGACTGGAGTAAAGTATTTAGTTTTGAGAAACTGGGGTGCATTGTCATTACTGTCCACTATGTTGATGGTCACGGTGGTCTCACTGAGTAAGGAAGGGTTACCTCGATCTGAAGATGTCACTATAAAGCTATGTCTGTTGATGTTCCCGTTACTGAAGCCACTGACGTTTTGGTATCTTAAGATCTGTTTATTGAAAATCTCTCCTGTGGTGGCATTAATCCTGAAATACTCTGACTGAGATTTTATAAAATAAAACACCTGTCCATTTGTCCCCTCATCAGGATCTGCTGCAGACACCTGAGTCACTTTGGAGCCGATTTCACTAAGTTCGGGGCAATCTAAATAGTAGGAGGGCCTGCTAAATCTCGGCGCATTGTCGTTCACATCTGTCACAAAGATCGTGACGTCTGTACTTACAGTCCAGCCGGAATCATGTGCAGAAACTCGGATCCTGTAACGGTCTGTGTCTTCTCTATTTAAAGGTCTGCTAATGACAATGTCCCCTGTGCTGGGATTAATGGTAAATGGAAGGCTCGTGTCCACTATAGAATACCTGCTAATGGCATTCACACCGATGTCCTCATCGGAGGTTGTGACTCGGGTGACCGTGTATCCTAACGGGGAGTTTTCAGGAACGTGGGCACTAAATATCTGAGAAAACCTGGGGGCATTATCATTTTCATCCAGAATGTTAATGATGACGTTCACCGAGGAACTCTGAGAAGGGGAGCCTTTGTCCGAGGACTTTATGGTAAGCACGTACTGAGATACTTGTTCCCTGTCTAAAGCTCGAATGCTTCTAATTTCACCAGTCGCATGATTGATGCTAAAACTATGTTCCTTGTTGCCGTGAACAATTTCATAATCCAACTGTCCATTGGGCCCACTGTCCTTGTCTGTTGCTGAAACAGTAAGTATTTTTCGAGGAGAAAGATTTTCCAATATTTCAGATACAAATGGATCTTCCTTAAAAATCGGGGCATTATCGTTGACATCCAATACGGTGATGTCAAGTTTCTCATAAGAGGAGAAAGGAGGGAAACCTCCATCTCTGGCCTCGATCCATATGACATATTTTTGTATCTTTTCAAAATCCAGAGGTTGGCTGATGGACACCTGCCCGGTTAACTGGTCAATCTGGAACGTATTGCCAAGGTTCCCACTTGCAATGTAGTAGGACAAAGGGTCCCCTCGCAGGGAGGACCCCGTCACGGTGGTCACATGAGTGCCCACCGGTTGGCTTTCAGGAAACATGAAGGTTTGTTCTTTGGCTCTGACTTTGGGGAAATCCGCCTTGTTCACAAACCTCACAGTCACTGTTGTGGCATCTGTCTTTGGAAACGCGCCACCGTCTTTTACGTGCACAGAAAATGTCATTTCGGAGGCCCCGTTCAGTGGTCCAGCTGCCATGATAGCTCCCCGCAGCGGGTCAATGTGAAATTTTTCAGAGTTTCTGCCCGAAAGAGAGTAATGCAGTTCAGAATTGGGTCCAATATCAGCATCCGTGACTGTAACCGCAAAGACGAAGGAACCTGTAAAAGAGGGAGCGTGTGGTTAGGCGACCCCGACAGAACATTTGGTAATGGGCTGACACCTGTAAAACACTGTATTACTACTTGATGGGGTTTTATTTTCTCACGATTACTAGGGGGGGACAGCATCTCCTATACTGTCTCTAAAGTTGCAAAATCAAATCTACTTAAGTCTTCAGGCCTTGACCTGCTGTTTTCTGACTGAAGCCCACACAATCCAGTGGATTTAATACTTTTCAGTATGCCTTTGAGAGAAGCCCAGGGAGGGTGATGGCTAATCATTCCAGACTGTAGTTCCTGGGAAAAAAATCTGTCATACAATTCTAGCTCACACGATAATACATGCGCTCTGCTAATAGCCCTGCTGCTGCCCAGTGGAAGAGATAATTGCTCTATTAAGTCTTAAAACATCTTTGAATTACCATATAAGTAGTCATGTCAACAAAAATAATATGTTTTAAAATATTATTGTTGATTCCTTATGCCTACTGTTTCATAGCAAAATTCTCTTCTGTGACAAGAATATATGGAGACAAAGCGTGTGCATATATACACAGGCAAATCTACAAATCAGCTAGAGCAATTACGAAGTAGTAGGAAATAAGAACGGAGAAAGAATGGCCCTGATGTGGATTCCAACAGTCAGTGCTTGGGATGAGCGCCAACAGAACAGACTGTAGTCGAAATATGCAAACAGGTTGCCAGAGGGACATGTTTTTGATACACTCGTTCAGGAACCTTCCCAAACCTGCGCTCCCAGCCCCATTGAATGGTTTATGACAAAACTGAAAAGTCTTCTATTAAAAAAAAAAAGTTCAGTGGTTCTGATGAACTATGTGTGATGAGGAAAAGATGCTTGAGTGTTCCCCACGTTGCACAGGAGATGCTGAGCCGGGTGTGATTAGGGTCACATCTGCCAGCACTGTCTCAGCTGAAGGCTGTCATCGGTGAGTTTTGACTTTGATAGAGAGTTGGCAAAAATTTACGGATATTATACCTTCAATTGCTATTAATTAGACATTCTCGAGTAGCAAGAAGATCAAAGATTGCTGAGAGGATGAATCCTGGACCCATTTATTTTTTCTCCTAATTAAAAATATCTTAAAGCAAGGGAGATTAAGTGAATCGTGGTTTTTGTTTGTGTGCATTCCTGTTTGAAAAGTCATCTTAAAAACTGCAGATGGCAGAAGACCTGTGCAGTCCTTAAGAGAGCATGGCATTCTTTGCAAACAAGCAAAGGCAACCAAATTAAATTCCAAAGAGATGCTGAATGATAAATATGCACTGTCAACACAAAAGTGGCTCATTAATTAATGGCTCCATAAACTTACTAACAAACAAAGCTGCATCCCTCAAAACTGGAACAAAATAATATTAATGATAATTATTTAGAATTATTCATTTGTTAAACATTTTTGAAAATCTATGAAGCATTGGAGTAAAATATTCATTCTCTACAAATGAATATAGCTGAACTCTTAATTCCAGATAGTGTTTCAGGTGCTAGGATATGGCATAAGAAAAAGAGAAAGAGAGAGAGAAGAAAGCCCCTTGTCTCAGGGAACTGAAACACAAATTATATCTCCAGGCAGAACTCTCCCTGGCTACGAAGCAACATCTATTTAATCATTTAACAATATTCAAGTAATATTAAGAAATACTACCAGGAAAGATGTAATAATTACAAAGTCTTACACACAATTGGTCGAGGAAGAAAGAATTCATTTATGAGATTCAGTGTTCCTTTACTTTTGTTAGGCAAAATGAGTTGAATTTCCGAGGATTTACTAACTCAGGCGACATCAGAGAATATGTGTAAAACTTAGAGACACGTGTTTTGTAGAACGCGTCCAATGTGCAGATCCCATTTACCCACGGCCTCAGAGTTGGCTGGATTACCTGGGGGCGTAGGGGACGGGATGTGCGTGACATACGGGTGATGTTGGAAGCTGGGTGGGTTGTCGTTGACATCGGTCACAGTGACGAGCACGCTGGTGGAACTGGAGAGAGGCCCCGGGGACCCAGCGTCCGTGGAAACCACGACCAGCGTGTAGTTGCCCTTCGTCTCCCTGTCTAGCAAGGCGCTGGTGATGATCTGCCCAGTGGAGGGGTTGATGGTGAACTGGGAGTTTCCACCTATGATCCTGTAACTGAAGCAGAGAGCAGAGATGGGAACACTCCTTCTGGTTATCATATTGTAGCATCTACCCACTGTGATTTAAAATCTCAGGCAGAAATGTAGAGAAAGGATGAGAAAGATCGCACAACAATGAAAGACTAGGACTAGAAGGTAAATACTTCAAAGTTTATGTGAATAACACACTG
Source organism: Micronycteris hirsuta (assembly GCA_004026765.1). NCBI lineage: Eukaryota > Metazoa > Chordata > Mammalia > Chiroptera > Phyllostomidae > Micronycteris > Micronycteris hirsuta. The sequence continues at coordinate 248,455 of PVJI01000098.1, read as the reverse complement.
ACAGTCTTTACTGTGAGATGTCCAATGACCTCAAGCAGGTCTCTGCAAGGTTTGTGGGCTTCTTAAATCATGCCAGACCCAAAAATGTACCCAGAAGACCTTTGTGTTTGAAACAGACGAGCCAGAAAGCATAAATCAGGGCATTGCTCTAACACTGTGGTTAATGGCCAGGATCACAGATGAACATCTGTTAAATGAATCTCAAAATTATTTTTCTGCTGTGCGCCGTAATATCCCAGAGAAGAGCAGTTGAAGCTGGTATTCTTTCATGACAAAACACTGTACTGGATACATATTGACTATCCAGAACAACTAGAGAACTGATTATTTATACAGAGACATTCCTACTTACTAATTCTCTCATTCATCATTCCTCACGTGGCCATGCTGCCTGGCTTTCTTGTAAGGAGAGAAACAACATCGTCATGGACATGTTGACACTAACCAGACTGGTTAACAGAGAGCAGTTTCCACTGAGAGTAGCGTCTCTCTTCTTTCTGCAGAAGAAAACTATCTGCATATATCCCTGAGAGATCAGCTGGGGAAGATGCTCCTAAGCATAAAGGTTCAAGTATTGGCTGGGGTCCATCATGTTTAAAGTTGGAGGTAGCAAGGAAACAGAAGTCTTTCAAAGCATCCTCCTTTGCACTAACAAAGAAATGGCCGTGTTGGAATTAAGGGCATGTTTCTTTCGTGTGGTTTGTGTTGGTAAAATCATAGCAACGGCATGCGTCTACAAGGAGCAGCAGGAAAAGCCCACGGTGCCGCCAGCGGGGTGAACATTTTTCCTCTTACGCTCAGTTTAAAAGACATGTTTCAGCATTTTCATCCTTTCTTTTTTTAGACAAATAATACACTGTTGGGGAGCTGGTATTTTTAAAAATATAAAGGCAAAAGTGATAGCAAAAGGGAAACAGAACAGAGAGGGTGTTTGGGCGAGTGATCGCTGACATGTTGGTAAAGCGCTGGGCATCACTCAGACTGGTAAGGCCTCCCGACACTCTCGCGCCAGGGTCAGGGGTGAGCGCGAATAGCACCGGGTCTGTTTCCTGGACCAGAAGTGACTCTTTATAATCACTGTCCTCGTACGGTCAAAGACAACTATTCCCCTTATCTAAATAAAAATGTCAGAGGTGTGTAAATGAATTCTTTAAGTTAGAAATCAACACTCATGAAATAATCAAACTGCCTGACCTTTGGGAGAAAGTCTGTTGGAACCTGGGTTACAAAAATTGTGGAACTATCTTGGGAAACCTTGTTTCTATCAGAAGATGTAGAAATCACCAAATAACAGGGAAAAAGGAAGTAATTCATCATGCCGCCGACTTTCTTAAAGCTTTATGACAGCAAACATCAGTGTTCTTTCAAGCATTCACAAATAAAAATAAAATGATGAAAAATGCACGCAAATTTGGATTGGTATAGTTTGCGTATGACAAGACTGTGATATACTAGAAAAAAGAACAATGTGTTGAATGGTAAATGGTGTGAACTCTGGTCCAGGTTCAAGTATAGAATCCATAAAGGAAACTTCCACCGAATTCTTATTCTTTATTCTACGCTGTTGTACATGCTATACTCCATACGATGTCTATTTAAAAGTAGGTGATATGTTTCCTAAATTAAACATTAAAGTATTTATTATGTTTAAAAATAATGTATTAGTTTATAATGTTTAAAAATAAATACTTTAAACATTAAAGTATTTATCTTTTTAGACTTTACTTGATTCTCAAGTTTACCACAAATATATTTTAAATAGGAGGCATTCTGTGATATTTCATGATATCTATAACGCCAGTTTCAAGCAAATTTATACTTGTAAGTTTGAAAAAATAAAGAGACAGAAGAAATACACGTGGCAATATACGTGGATAGACTATCAAGATAATATGCCCAGATTCCTAGCAGTTCCTCTAAAAACTATTCGTTACTCACTTGCACTCATTAAAGAACACTCTTTATGTTGGTTTGCAAGTAAATACTTAAGAAACTTAATGCTAAACCTGTCTTAACTTCAAGCAAAACACCAATTTCAACTCACAAACTTTAAAGTAGCAATTCTTACCTCCACTTTTACTGATGGGTATGCTGAATGGTAGAGGCACCAGCATGGCTTTCCCAGTCAAGGCAGGTACCGTATTTTTCGGACTATAACACACACTTTTTTCCTCCAAATTTGGGAGGAAAATGGGGGTGTGGCAGTGGAGCGGGGTCACAGGAGGCAGGAGCAGGTAAAATATTTTATCATAGTTTTTGCTTCAAATTTTTTTTTCCTATTTTCCTCCTCTAAAACCTAGGTGCATCTTATGGTCTGGTGTGTCTTATAGTCCAAAAAATACAGTAAATGACAGAACCACATTCTGACACCAGAGAATCAGAGCATTTCTGTAGAGACAAAGGGAGCATCCAGAAAAGAGGTAACTTGAAGACCCAAGAGAGAATGGCAAGTAACTGCCCCACTAAAGACTAGGAGGAAATTGAGTGGGGCGGGATTAAGAGCACAGAGTAAGGAATTCACCTTCAAACATTGACCCTGTCAATTATTTTGTGACTTTCTCCAGTGTTGTGACCTAAAAGAATCGGAACTGAGGTTTGAGTGGAGGTATGGCTAGTTGGGAGAAGAGGGAGTACATATCTATAAAAGCTAAGTCTGTGAAGCAAAGATATAGACTAGAAATAGACTGGGAATGAATGCCCAATGGCTTACGAGAGGAGAAAATATTAAAAGTGAAGTAAAGTGTGTAACTCAAAATACGTGTACCACCCATAAAAATGTAGAACTTAATCAAATGAGTAGAAAGAAAAATACAAATATTTGTTGAATAGCTGCTGAGTCCAAGAGCATGGTAGACCGTACTCTTGGGGGAAAACTGACAAATTACATGACACATAAGGGGCTGTGCTGTGAGAGAGCACATTGGTAATTAGGTAAATGACTTAAATATGTTATATTTAAAAAGGCAACATAAAAATTAACATAAAATCGTTCCATTAACCAGAAGGAAGAATGGATCTTCTTTTGGATTCCATGAACAGCAAGGAGTGATTAATGCCAAATACAAAAATGTGTTATAGTCCATTAAAAGATATCAGGACAGATAAAGAAGGTTTAGGTTGGCATAACTACTTACTTTATCTATGCAAATATATTAATTTGAGGTGTAATAACTATAACTTTCCCAAGTTATTTTAAAAGTGAATTTAATCATTCTTACAAGATAAAAATAGCCCCAATTTTTTATTTTATGTGAATGTATAACAGTAGAGTCATTTGAAGATGTGTTTGATAGATTTCAGTGAATGTACAAGGATGAAGTTCACTCTGAGATTAAAAAAAGAAGAAAATCCAACCGGTCAACCAACCAACCAAAATGCATACTATCAAATTAAAAAAAAAAAATCACACCAGACTTACCAGGAGCACTCTGCAAAGCATTCTGAAAATACAGAGGCTTTTCCAGGCCCACTTCCCCCTGACCTCCATTGCTCCCAAACATAGGACAGCCTCTGGCATGAAGCAGACATTCACTAGAAGAAAACAGCCTGTCACCCTAGCACTTCATTCTAGCCACTGTATGTGGGGATCGGTTTGGGAAACACTCAGCTTCACACCCAGGTGCTGGAACATCGGAGACCGGAGCGCGGTCCTGCTCCTCATCGCAGCACTCCCCACGCCATCTGTGCAGGAAGTCCCCTCTGCGTGGCAGAGGAAGGCGTACCAGACTGTCACACTACAATAGGTTGGACACCTCTTCCAAATTTCCCTAAGCTTACTGAGCACCAACAGACAACAGGTGAGAAAGGCACTCTACATGGATTAGGATAGTACAGGTGGACGGGTGCTGAGTATTTTTTGTTCCAGGCACTACTCTACGTAGCTCACTTAAATGTATTTTTATCCCCATAATAACTCCATAAAGTCAGTATTATTATTATTATTATTATTATTATTATTATTATATTATACCTAGTCCACTGGTAAGAAAACTGGTGCCTAGAAATGTTAAATTAGCTACACTGCAATTAGAAACAATAAATAAAATCATTATTGTTTTGATCATCACTTTAGGCACAGTTGGCTATTCAACAATAGATAACCATAACAGGGAATGTGTTAATATTATGACATTTCTGGCAAAATTAAGCACTATATTCATTTAGTCCAAAGACTAATAATGTTTACCAAGAAACATACCCCACGTGGACAAGGCAAATGTACGCACCTGATCATGGCGTTCGTTGCAGCGTCGGCATCGGAGGCGTTCACCAGCAAGACGTCCGTTCCCGTGGGCGCATCTTCGGGAATGGTAGTGAAATACAGCTTACTGGCAAAAGTGGGGACATTGTCATTGACATCATCTACTACGACATTGATTGTTCCAGTTCCAGTCAGGGCAGGGGATCCTAGAAGGAAATAAAAAAAATCAAGTCTTAATGCTTCTAAGTAACCAAAAGAACAGCAACTTTAATAACTAGCTATAGTCATCACTACCAGAGAGAATTTAGGATCTTAAATTTCTCATCATATGCAAGTGATTCATTTTTCATTTTGTGACAAAAAAATTTCCTTTATGAACTAGTATTTCAGCTCTTTCCTAGCGATACTGCACAAAAAGAGTTTCAACTTCTAATTCTATTTTGAAGGTGCTGATTCGACAGCACAGAACACAACAATATCATTTAAACACCACAAGAGAGGCACCACTGGTTTCTCTGAAATCACATTAAAATAACCCAAACCAGATTTGGAGAATACCCATGGGCACGGAATAGCTGGCCCGCTTAGTGTAAACAGAGACATGCTAAGAACTGTATTCCTAGCTGTGACTTTCGATGTTAATGTCAAAAATTGCAACAGGCTTCCTGAGGTCTTGAAATCACCATTACTGTACTAACTGACATTTGTTTGTAGGAAAAAAAAGGCAGCTTCCAGTTATATTTCAAAACTGCAATCTCCCACTTTCTGGAAATAACATTATGTCAGTGAGCTAACTTGCAAAAACTTTTATTGCGTTTATTTCATATTTAACATAAATGTGAAACAAATCATGTTTATTTCCTGTTCCAGCTCTGATATCCACACGTAGTGAAAATCTAACATTTAACAGAACCTTGGCTATACTATCTCCACTACACAAAGTTGGCAGGCTCTTCGTGGCAAAGATCAGATGTCCTCTTTGCTTAGATTGTGTGATTTGTCCCCCAATTCAAAGGCAAATCATCTGCCTTTAGTTTTGTCTTCAAAATAGTTTTCAAACTTTCAGTTCTGCTGGACTCTGGACAAGCTGAGCCCGAACGACAGCACCGGAAACAAACGAGAGGAAACGCCCACCGCGAGGAAGCCCAGTGATACGCCAGTTGAAGTCAGCGGGACAACTGAAGACAATAATCCCATCATAGATTTTGAATTTTTCACAAGAGACCTGTTAATGCTAAAATCAATATTTTCAGAGGTATTACTAATGGCCGATGGTTGGCCTTAATCTTTTCAACGTGTGTTTAATTATATACAATTTGGCAAAATGGAAATTAATGATCTGAATCATGTTGGTATTTCTCACACTGGTTGAATTAGAAAAAGAATTTAACTAAAGGATATCTGTGCGAGCGAAAGGGCATGTCATGGAAAGAAGACAAGATGTGTGCAGTGAGCTGAGAGAGGGGGTAACTAAAGCAAGGTCTCTGAGACAAAGGATGGGAGGACAAGTAGGGCTCCATCATCTCTTCCACTGACACTGCATTCTACTCAGTGAATCGGCATCCTCATCTGTAAAGTGGGAATAAGGATAACAGAACCTACCCCAGAGAAGTACCGAGGGAAGTAATGTGCTCAGGATAATAATGCTGGCACATAAAGTGTATTCTACGTTACTCGTCGTTTTGGGATGTGTGAAAACAAGAAAATGGAAAACTGCCATATACAAATGATCTGTTTTTAATCTAACAAACTTCTGTGTCTTAGTTCTCTGGGTGTTTGTAGCCCCCAGAAACTTCTGACTTGATGTTTTGATGATATTATTCAGGAAAATATTTTGAATCATCCTTTCCTTTTCATGATTCCTTTGCAGTATAAATCTATGGACATTTAGCTCTGGAAAATTCCACAGCTTTGTGGAAGACATGTTGAATTGTTAATTATACAAAGTGCAAATTTTTTAAATTTGTAGTAAGAGTTTAAAGAAGACTTGAGTGTTTCTGATACACAGGCATTGCTCTCTCTTCAGCGACACTGCAACTTGTTAAGAAATCACCCAGCAACTGTGTCTGATGACACATATATGGAAAACCAACATGAAATGGTGACTAACTCACTGGTCAGGACCATGTGATTTCTTCCCTTGTCTATAAACTACATAAATATTGTTGGTGATGTATTTTCTGACTTAGTAAGCAAAAAAAAATTGTTTACCCATGAAAATATTCAGCAAGTTCAATCTCACTGTGTTCATACCAGAGGGTACCTCATTTTTCCAGACGATTTTAAAAGTACACCAGCGACAATAAGGGTTCTGGCTGGAGAAGCAGCCCCACAGGGCATCCCATATGCTCAGGGGCCTCCTCTCCCTCCACACGCTGCATCCCCAGAGTCACTTCTTCCCTCATTACCTGCCACAACCCACTTCAGATGCAAGTGGGTTCTTCACTTCCTCTTTCCCCCCATTTTGAATAAATCCAGGCACTGTCTCTCCCACTGCCTCACTTTCTTGTCACCGAGGACATGTGCAAGCTAGTCTTACTATCTTTTTTTCCCCCAGTTTTACCAGAAAAAAACTAACAAAAACTAAATTTCTAAGTCTTTTACTGAGATTGAACTCATCTCCAATTTGAATTCTGCCTGCAAGATTTTTCACTTGGAGTGAAGACCACCCTGCCTCCCACTCCAGCCCCCGACTTGTCCCCAGAGAGCATGAGCTCTGAAGTCCTGCTTCTCAGAATTCAGCAGGAAGACGAAATCCAGGGACTCAGTGAGAGCGCCCCCTATTTTAGGGAGCAAGTCACACACTGCTTCAGCGCTCCCCACAGAGGAAGGGCTCCCTCCTGCCTGGGGCTCAATGACGATGCCTTTTGTTGTCAATTTTCCATTTGCCTCTTTCGGAGCCTTTCCTCCTCACTGTGTGAAGAAATGGTCTGAGGTGCTTATGCTGCTGGTTCCCAACAGGTATTTTGTTGCTGTAGCCCATGTGAAGTAATGCTTGCTATTGCTTTATCTTCACTCCAGAACTTTCCTCTGGCTCCAGGCTGACACATCCAAGTGACTATTTGTTGTCTCCCTTTGTAAGTTACCAAAGGGCCCAACATTCATATGTCAACAACCAAAACCATAATTATTCTCTGCAAACTTAGCCCACACATTGATATAGAAATTGAAACACATAGTACATATACATGTATACATACATGTTCATCCTTATACATATTATTGAACTTATTTGATACCAATATATGTATATTTTATATATGTTACTCATTTAGTATGCAATTTCCATGAAGTAGGTATTATTATTCCTTTTTTTTTCATGAAGAACTCAAGACACAGAATTTAAGCAAGTCATTTGCATTCAGCCAGAGTGGACGGAAAGAGACTCAATTTTGCACACACACACAAAATCTCTTTTCTGCTCATTAGGCTCCAATAACATAATGCCACTCATTGCAAGTATTTTACTTATTATTATTATTATCACCAATGTACTTCTACCATATTCTCTCTTTGGTTGTAAGCTAATTAAAAGCAGGAATAATTCTGTTTAATTCATGTCTCTAAACCCGTAATTCATTCCATTGGGCCCTGTCCTCGATCTGTATTAACTTTTCCCTTTGATTCTATATATGGGAATCTGTTCTAGTAACTACATGGCTCACAGTTCAAAGAGCTGAACACTTCTGGAAATATACATCTGGGATATAGCCCTCAGCCTAAGGCTGGAGTCAGAGACACAGTCGCAGACAAAGGTCAACATTTTGGAGATAGCTGACTACTTACAAACAGAGGGTCCCAATTAATCCTGAATCCCATGAGAAGGATCCGAAAACGAGGGGCCAACGCTGAGCTTGGAGAGAGCTGATAATGATGAATTATATAGGTAGTGGCGTAACAGGGCGAGATTGCTCAATATCATCTGGGATTATTTATGAGAACCAGATGCAGCCAGCAAAGAGGCAGGATGCAAACAGGCTCCTGGCAGAGGATAGTGAGCCAATGAAAAGACTGAAGATACAAATGAAATATAAGGTCAAGGTCTCAGAAATGTAGAATTGGAGAGGCTAGGTGCATGCAGTGGAATACAACCACAGTCAGAAAATAAATTTAAAATTTCAATGTATGAAATTATATGTATTGTGTATATACCAATGTATAGGTATATATGTATATACCATTGACATATACAAATATTAAAAATGGATAAATGGGTAGAACCTTCTAAAATTTTTAGAATAGCAAAGAATACATAAAATTATGAAAAGCATTTTTAAGTGTGCATAAACAATTCCCCCCCACACACACAAACACACAGAGGAAGACTGTTCACAGCTTAATCTCCTACTTGCCTACAATACCGTGAGCAGTTCCAAACTTTGCTGGGAGTCCTCTCTTATATTCTTGAATTTGAGAAGTGATCACACTAGGATTCCCTTTTAACATCAGTGCCTTAATAAGTTCAAGTACACCAATGAATACAGTTCAGGAAAATTTAACATAAAATTTTAAAAAGAAAAAAGTTCCAGGCAGCTGCTCTATGAGAAAATACATCTTTAATAAGTACAAGGAATGAGCTAAATGACTGAAGTTCAAACTGCAAGTAGATGACATGTTTCTATGTTAGCTCCTATAAATTAAACATACTTTCCTAAAACATGAAAAACTATTCAGCAGAAATAGGATTTCTGCTTAACTGAAATCTGTTGCTTTGCAACGAGACCAATTTCATTCCTGACATCAAACATTTGGTGAATGGGTGCCCCGACCGGTTGTGTTTGTTATAATAAAGAATTCGTCTCTTTTTTCCCATGAAGTAAATGTTTTTCTCACAGTAAGCAATCCACCGAAAATGTACTGAAATCCAGCCATTCTATCTTAACATCAACAATGTTAATTTCTAAAAATGTACAAAGCAAGCAAGTATAGAACATTTTAAATATAACCAAGAGCTTTGTATTTTGAAAATTCAATTTGATAAGGTAGTTTATTACCACTAATTACTTCTACCAATACATTTACATAAATTAGGTACATGTATATACATGTAAGTAACACTTGATTGGTTAATGACTTCTGAAAGAATCTTGACAAAAACAATCTATTTCTTTAACATAAATGCTTAAGTGACAAGTAAAACCGAAGAGGCTGCTCACTGATGTGATGAAAACGGCCCCGGAAAGCTGCGCAGCACAATGAATGTGCTAGCGTCACTGACTGCACACTTAAAACAGTGAAAACGCTACATTCTAGACATTCTAGGTTACATACAGTTTATCACAGTTTTTAAGTTTATAAAGAAATACATAATGTTAACTAAATATTGTATCCCCACAAAAAGTCACAGAAATTACTCTTTAGAGGACACTAAAAATAAAATTCAGGCCCGGCTGGTGTAGCTCAGTGGATTGAGCGCGGGCTGGGAACCAGAAGGTCCCAGTTCGATTCCCAGCTGGGGCACGTGCCTGGGTTGCGGGCCACGTTCCCAGTGAGGGCCATGTGAGAGGCAACCATACATTGCTCTTTCTCCCTCCCTTCTCCTCTCTCTGAAAATAAATAATAAAATCTTTAAAAAAAAAAAGGGTATAAAAAATAAAATTAAAATAAAATTCAATACCTTGAAACTCTGAAACACTAGAGGATACCACCAAATTCTAAACACAACCTGCCTCCTGCCTATTTAGTGAAAATATGAAATTATATATTTATGGAATCCTTATCAAAATAGGCTTCAAAAATGATAGAGTTCTAACAGGATAAAATTAGAGAACTTTTGAAAAATAATTCTTCACTGTGAGATCAAGTTATTGTCTATAATATTTAATGATTATCTTCTAGGTAATATAAACTTTTTAATATTGCTAAGGTTTTATTTTTATTTCACAGTTGGATTTCCTTAGTGTACTCAGATTTATAGCTTACATGCAGTACATGAAGAGTAAAATGAAATTATTTTATCGACTTTTAATTCTATGCAACATAATTCTACCTCTTATTTAATAGGATTTTGGAAGTTAAATCTCTTATTGTATTTTTATTGGAATATACAAATGAAATTCTATGTTGAAAAAAAATTTCCTACTAAAGAGTAGCTCATTTAAAGATAATAATTTAAAGAAATGATTTCTAATCCTTATATCACTAATAGATATGGTACAAAGTCTTACTAGGAATGAGAAAAAGTAAAATAATTACCACTTGTCAACCCTGGAAACAAAATTCCCATCTAAGACAAATATTCTCTGTTAAACTCAGCAGATTAGGCCCACCATGGAGTCACTCATGCTAAGACCCACGTCAGCAAATCAGAACCTAACAAGGTTTCTGGGCTCTTCCAGAAAAGCAAGCCCTGAGCCAACCAATCAGCACTTGCTTGCTCAGCACAAGTTCCCTAACCTGCTCCAAGCCTTCTCTTTGCTGCACACAAGGAAAGTAGCTTTGCTTTCCCCAACCAGCAAATGCCCACTGTAAGTTCCTTGTCCCTGCTCGCTTCGATCCATAAAAACATCTTGCCTTGTATGGTTCTCAAAGCTCCGTTCTATTTGCTAGATTGAATGCTGCTGGAATCACCGATTGCTGAAAAAAAAAAAAAGCCCACGACATCAGTAACTTGTGAAAAAAATTTTTACAGCTTCATTGGAAATAGCCAAAACTGCCTTAGACTCAAATATAGAAGCAAGTTAAATGCATTTAATTTGCAGAAATTGAAGGTAACCCTAACATTATCTGATTTATAGAATCATTAGTGCCTGTGAAAAGTTTTCCAATAGTTTTTCTTATTAAAAATGTTCATCAAAATAGACAAGGCAAGCACTTTGCCAACATTTTCCCACAAATAATAGTGACAAATGCAATCTTAGTGACAAAAACCAACTGTCCTCAGATGTAAAATGTCATATTCCACACTTCTGACCTCTCTTTGGATTCTAGCGCTATTTGCAGGGCACTGCCCTCCCCACTGAACAATGTGGCAGATAGTGATCATTCAAAATGTCATCATAGCCTCACCAAAAAAATAAAGCAGCATGGTTAGCCCTTGTAGCTTTCAGAATGAACTTCTGCAAAAGCATTATGTTTCCCTCCATTAAAAAGTAATTTCCAATCCCTGCATAAGAATGAAGTTTATTTCCTTTTGCAGTCAGATGATAAATGCTCTTAATTAGAAATGCTAATAACTGAACTTTTCCCCTCAGACCAATTAATTATGCTGACACACAGACACTTCATAACTAAACCTTCTGGCCAAATCTATAGCCAGAGTATCTCTGCATCCCTTTCGTATATTAGACGGAGGACAGATAAAGAATAATGCATTTAATATGTGCACAAATTAATCTCCCATCCCCAAATTAAATGCAAACACATATACACACACAGCTCAAATGACTCACTGTATGTGCGTGTATGCGTATATCATACATATTGATTGTATATTTTAGTATAATAGCTAACATTTGCTTTGCACTTTATGCTTTATAAAAACCCCAACGCATTTCCTGATTTGATGAGAAGAGAAATCCTTTGATTTCCAATTTATGAATATTCTTATTTTATGAGCTGTTTTAATAGCAGAAAACTAGAGTGGTGTTTTTTGTTTTTTGTGGGGTTTTTTTGCTTCATAAGTCAATGCTCTTTTTAATATAAAGTAATATGCAATCCAAAGAGACGAAGGTCTCACAAAGACAGTTTGTAAACACCGTACGCAGTAGCAAGGTCAGAGGTGGGAAGCAGTGAGCAGGGGTTGGGAAACTGCCCTGTCGGGCCGACTGACTTCGCATCTTGTTTTCGTGAAAACAGCGGCATCCCTGTCAGGTTGCCACCTTCTCCAAAACTCAGTTCTGTTTTTGCTTTTCTTTTAATGTACAGAATTTGAACAACAGTGTCTAATTTACAGCACTGCTATGAGATTAAATGCGAGCCTATGGCACACATTCTGGCCTGTATGAGCGCTCTGTGGTCATGGAATAAGTATCACCTAAAGGCCGTGACTTTCCAGGTTCTCTCTCCACTCAAACGTCTGACCTGGGAACTGAATTTTTATATCAAACGATCCACCTGACAGCCCCTCCGCATGTCTCACAATATCCAAAATACAACTTAGCCAAAGATAACTATTGATAATCTGCCCTAAACTCTTTTCTCTTGCCATCTCCAAATTTTTCAGGCCAATAACCTGGGACTCAGGCCAATTCATCTTATATCCTAACTTCCTATACCTCCAAGTCCATCATCAACTCCAAGGGGCTCCACCTTCAATGCACAAAATGTATAAGTACTTCTGGCCACCTCCTCACTGTCACCTAATTTCACACACCAGCAGCTACCTCAGGGACAGTTGGAGTAGCCTTTTGATCCTCAGCTCTGTGTCTCCCTTGTTCTCCACAATTGTCATGAAACAGATCCCTCCCAAATCCCGTCACTTCTTTGATCAAAGTCCCAACAAGGCTTCTCCTCCTCACTCTCAGAATAAAATGAAAGTTCCTGGTGTGGTTTCCAGGCCACTGATGCGCCCCCTGTCAGCCTCTCTTCCCAGCCAGCCCTCTCTCTTATTTTCATCTCCTTGCTGGGCCCTAGGCTCTTCCATCTGCAATACTCTGCCCTGAGCTTCCCGTTCACTTTCTTAACTCTTAGGACTATTGAAACACCGCCAGTCCTTCGCTCTCTAGCCATTAACCTGCTTTTCCTAACTTCACAGTATCTCCTATCAGTCACTCCTGGTCTACACGTTATATTTTGTATACTGCCTGTCTTTTTGCCTACAGGTAACCCTCTGAGGACAGAGGGGCTCACCCTTTCCCCACTGAATATCCCCCCACTGAATCTCCAGCACGTAGGCAGGGGGGCCCAAACTTTCAGCGTCTCCGGGCCACACTGGAAGGAGAGTATTCTCAGGCCACACATTAAATACATTGTGACATGTAATCACAAAAAAATCTCATATTTCAAGTAAGTTTACGATTTTGCATTGGGCCGCATTGACAGCCATCCTGGGCTGCATGCAGCCTGCAGGCGGCGGGGTGGACACCGCTGACAGAGGAACACCTGGAAGAGATGGCTCTGTAAATATTTCCTAACGAAACAGCATCAAGATACTTGTTACGCATTAATGCAGCTCACAGAAGCGTAGGGTCTCGTTGACTATAATCAAACCTCGCTCATAAGCTTTAAATTAGCATCATGATTTGACTTTAATAAATGCAAAATGACAACCTACAGTGCTGACTGACATAATTACCATCTTCCACCTGTAAAGTCTAACGGGTTTTTAATGTCTTCTCCTACTTAGCATTTCATTCGAACAATGCCTAAATGTAAACTTATTTGCAAAAGATCAATATTGAAATTACGGATTCCAATTAATTTGGCTTTACGTAAAACTGTTTTTGAAACATCTAATTATTTATTTGCAGAGAGAAAAATAATCATTAAGTGTTGTACTCATTAAAGCAAAATAAATGGTAATAAGAAAAAAGGCTTCGTAAATCTGTGTTTTTGGAAATGTACCCCAGGCAGAGAGTCAGCAGATCCTGATTTATAAATATAGCACAGGTAATCGAGAACTCAGCTGAGCGGCAGAAATCCTGGACCCTGTCCTGCCTCTACCACTCTGGGCCTGCGAGCTCTGGCCGGGTGCCTAATTATTCCAGGCCTCAATTCCCTTATCTGCAAAATAAAGGAAATGAATTGGCTTAGCGCCAAGAAGTCTTCTGGTTATAAAATTATCATTTTTAAGTTAGATTTCTCAAATTTATAATTTTTTTTCATATGCAGTTCTCCTTAAAAATGGCTCCATATTACACCCGGAACTATAAGGGTAATATCCTTTATTGTGCTATCAGCTTGTTGCACTGCTTTCTGGAATATTAATTCACTTCCTTGAAAGACTAGTGGCAGATACCAACAGCTTCACAGATTTTGAATTTCCTGGGGAGGGCATAAGAACGTCTTAAGTTAAAGAAAACGAACACTTTTTTTTTCCTAAGAGACCAAGAAAAATCACTTGTATAGATGTCTATCTATTGAAATAGTTTCTTAAACAACAAAATTTGCATAACAAACATCAAAACAAGCAAAACTTCTCATATTATGCTTATATAAAGAGTCTTAGGCCTTACAGGTGAGCTAGTGAAGCCCAAACCACAGATAGGGCATATTTGCTGTAGCTAAATGGTGCCTGGGAATTTGGTAGGTATGGAATGTCAGCAGCACGACACAGCAGAGAGGCGGGATTCACCTAGAAACATCTTGTAGATAACAGAATTGAATAAGAGCCAGAAGGTTCAGGGGAGAGTCATGAGAATGTAGCTCAAACAGTATTTTAAGCACTTGAAACAGAATTAAAGCCATAAAATGCTTCAATGGGCCCTTCCATTTGACTGCAATTTATCACATCGTACTAATCACCACGGAGCCTTAAACACCGGTGCTGGCTTTCAGAGCAGAGGGCAGTGTGGAGACCACATCTATGGTAGCGAAGCCTTACGGAATTTCAGCCATGGGTTTTAAAAGACTGGCATTTTTCCTTTCAGTAGGTCCTTTGAAAAAATCTGCAAGTGATAAATACTTAACAATAAACTAAATCTAAGTATGATAAATGAATATGAAATAACAGCTTTGTATATAGAAATAATAGGATGGTGACTAATGGATAACCATCGTCGTTTTTCATTCACTGAATCATTCCTTCTTATTGAATGAATAAATGTTGAATGAACGCTGTAGTGAGGTTCTGTTCTGGTTGTCTCTGGAGATTCAGTTTTGAACAAGACAGGAAGTCTACATTCTACTTGAAGGATGATAAATATACATCAGGTAAATAAATAATACACATATTATATCATCTTATCTGTACGTATATAATGTTAGGAAGCAACTAGCATTAGGCAGAAATCACAGGGTACAGTGATGGGAAGGGGACAGCAGAGAGAGATGAGACCATCAGCCTGGTGGTCGGGTAAGTCCTCTCTGGGTAGACCTTGTACCTACATGTGATACCAAATCACCAAGACACAAACATGCTGCCCCCTAAAACCGCAACCAAGCAGCCGGCTATGGAGTAACACACACAACTATAAGGGCACGGGGCACAGGGCGGGAAAAGAGGGCATTCTTAAAGAGGCCAGATAAGTGGACGGAGGCCAGGTCATTTAATGCCATGTGGTCAGTGGTAAGAAATTTAGGTTTTATTCTTGGAAACCACTGAAGGATTTGCAAGCAAGTCATGGGCATGATGATTTAATTTATGGTGTTAAAGCTTCTGAGCTGCTTGTTGGAGGAAGTCAGGGGGAGGAATGGTAGGCAGCTAGGAAGCTATCACACTAGCCCTGGCTTAGGCTCAGGTGGTGAGAGTAGAAATGAAGGAAAGGGGACATGTTCAGGCCATGTTTTCAATATTCTTAGAAGCACAGTTTACTTGTAAATGGACTTGTTGAATGTAGGGTACAGAGAAGGGGAATGGAGAGTGATAACAAGGTTTTCCTTTAGCCATTGTGAAATTGCAGACAGAGGTGATGTATGGCAGTTTTCCTTGGCCGTACGAAGCTTGAGTGGTTCAGCAAACAGGCTGACTGGCATTAACAACTATAAGAAGTCATCGTCTCATTTATTCCTGCCCATAAGTTTTTCAAGTAGGAATTAGCACTTCTGGTCTATAGATATGAACATGAAGGTGACTGGTCCAAGGTCACGTAGCTAGAGATGGCAGAGGTGGGATTTGAACCTTTTTAAAAAACTATAAACCTATGTATTTACTTTTAAGATACACTTCTATTTTGTAAATTCTCTGAATTATAAAGAACTCTCTGAGCTACATAGAAACAGCATCTGATGTGTTGTGGATAGGAGAAAACGGTTAGAAACAGCCTTCTGAGGAAGGCTCCTTGGGGACAGAATGCCACGCCCCATGAGGGACGGCGGTGGGTGAGAGCAGCTTACGGCCGCGGGACCCACAGAGCGTGCCTCACCGCACCGGGCTGAATGAGCATTAGCCTCCAGCAATGTGTGCTTGGTACAGTTCATATTTTCAGAAGAAATAACAGTAAGTAATATAGGGTAAAGGCAGACTATCCATACTTTGAATTATAGTTAAATAAAATAGCTTTAATTAAGTTGTAGTCTCAACTCATTAAGTGGCTGCTTAGTAATTTAATCCTATGGGGGTGGGAAACGAGGTAGAATTATGACACTCTGTTCTGGCTTGGTTATTTAGCAATGTAACATTCAGTCCCACACACAAAGGATCGTGTGGTCGTAGCTCATTTGAAACTGCAGTCAGGAGTAGTTAGAGAGTTTCCAGATGTGCTACTCTAGAGCCATGCAGTCAGCAAATAAAAATAAGATAATAGTGCAATGCTAATATTTTCTCCAAAAAAAAAAAGTCTAAGATTTAGTGGTTTGATGATTTAGAAAAAGGGTTCTGCTTCAGTTTCTGCTGTTTTACCAAAGCTGACCTCTCTTTGGGCTAACAGCAGGTAAGAATTTTAAAAGAGCGAAGGAAAAGTGATTTGTGAGTGAAGGAATAAAACTGTCAAACTTTTTGTTTAGAACACTTTGATATTTTCCTGGTTCTCAGGACACTGCAAATTTGAGAATAACATGGCATCTGGGATCTACAAGCTGCCATATTTTCCTGAATTTTCTCATGTCATCTACCAATTTGACTTTTAAATCATAGCAGTGAATATGTATTTTACATCCTCTGTCAAAGACTTTAGTCCTGGAACATAAGATCGAACTGCAGATTCCAAAGCCCGGTATTGAAAATGCTCACATTCTCCCATAAAGTGGTTATTTAGGACAACAAAAATATGCAGAGGAATTGGATGTGAAATCGTAGTCACTTGGGAGTTTGAACGACTTCCCTCAGCTTTCCACATGACCCACATTAAACGACCTTCAGATGCTTAATCGAATACTTCACCCCAGTGGCCTCAGAAACACCAGTGCATTGCAGGGCGACTCAAAAAAAAAAAGCACTCAAAAAAATCTGTGCTTTGGGACAAAGTTCAATCAATTCTCTAATTTCCAGTACTGTCAAAATACTGTGACCTAAGGCACCAGGGACACTGAATCTCGTTCATGCTTCTGGCGCCACATCTAAGTGACAAATTCCCACGTGCCTTCATTTAACTGAAATTTTGCATTTTCACTCTCCATGATTCACAACTCTCTGATCTCAAGAGTGGGCAGAATCTATACAAACCTGGTGTTCACATTTTTCATGGAATGGAGACAGTCCTTCATGGAAGTTAGAGGTGTCCTTGTATTCTGTGTCCTTATAGTAAGAATTCCAGGTCCCCGATTTTCCTCAGGACCAAGGCTGGCAGCCTGAGGAGCCCCCTGTGCTTCCTCCAACAGGTCCATCACAGGACTGTCAGATCTATGATTTCAAGTTTTCTTCCTTTCTTTTTTTTTTCCCCTAATGAAATGTCCCTTCGTGTTGTCATTTTCACAGAGAAACAGAATTATAACTGGTGATTACATCTGCTGATGAGCTCACAAAAATCCTCCTTAAATGTACTTTAGCTGAACTACAATTTTCAAAATCTGTGGCCTTTTGAAATAGCTAAACACTTACTATGCAACATAGTCTTTGGAAGTTTAAAAAGAAATATCTGGTACTGTGGGAATTCTTTCCACACGCATGAAAACACGCAGTCCCGGGAATTTACGCGTAAAGAGCTTGGCTCCACGTGAGGAAAAATCATTCCTGTGTGGACAAGCGTGGATCATGTCAGTGGAAAAGGAATTCTCTAATGGGAACTTGGCAAAAATGTATCATAAGAAATTCTCTGACTTGCTGAGTCTCTCCCTCCCGGAGTCAAGAGACTTAAGTTAATAAGTCCATGAAATTCTTCTGTCTCCTAATAGTTAACAGCCCTAGTTAGCTTACCCTCAATTTACTTGTCTCCTGTTTAATGTACTACCCTGGTCCTGCCTGCCACCGGACTTGAATTTACATCCTAATGCTCTGTAACTGAGTAAACCTACCCCTTATCTATTCCCTTCCCATATATCCTCATGACCCAACTAAAAACCCCTGTTCTGCATAAGCCCATGAATAATCAATCCAATGTAAATGTGTCCTAAAGCTTCTAATAAAAAGCCCAGCTGAGCTACGCCCGGGGCCTTTTCCAAGATGGAGGGAAAGACCCGTGGCTGCCGGACTCTTTTCTCAAAGCGTGTCTCTGGGTGAGTTTGATTCACGCGACATGGTACACAAGGGTAATTCCTAATGTTGTAATATATAAAATAAAACTGAAACTGCAAAGTTTTAAAAATGTTTTTTTAAACCAATCCATAATCTTTTAACAAGAATACTTATATAGTAAGGAACAGGACAAATATTTCTAAGAATGTTAAAATATTTAAAGTGCATGAATCACAATTCTTACTAGAATAATTGTACACACCATGTAAGAGGCATATTTAACCTTATAATATACTACTTTGTAGTTACTATTATCCCCATGTTACTGAGGAAGATATTGAGGCTGGCAGAGACCATGCACCTTACCTGAATCACAAAGAAAATCATGACAGAACCAGAATTCAAATCAAGGTCAAGTCAAATTCAAGACTGTCATCATAATAGACAGCCTATCATTGGGTCTCCTTTGCAAATAAAATAATTTTTGAAATAATTTTTTTTCAAATTGTACTTTACCTACAAACTAAAACCTTCCGTGTACCCTGAACATGAAAGTTGGATCTGCTAGGGTCTGCTACCTAGCAGCTGTGTAATCCTGGGAAAATATTTAGCCACTCTGAGCTTGGGTTTACTGTGAGTGAGGTTGAAATAGAAATCCCTGAATCTTTGAGACAATGGGGAAAGGTAATGTGGAGAAACAGGTTTGCGTCTGTAAAACCTGGAACACACACTGAGTGACACAGGGGGCCCTAAACCAGAAAACAACCCTCCCCTTTTTGTTCACAATGCCCAATCCCTGCCCTGGCTGCACAGCTACAAAATAAAAGATTCTTAAATTCTCAGAGCTGTTGGGTTGAAAACAGGCACTCCTGTCTACACGGATGCATTCTTCTCTGCCGCAGCTTTTGACGAGGAAAGTCCCAGAGCAGAGGTGCTAGGATGGAGACCCTCTGCGGGCTGAGCCCCGCCCATCCTGGTCACCACGCACTGCTCTCCTGACTCCCCAGATCACATCCAGCGTCCGCCCTGGGATGGCCTACATGGAACACACCTCTGGGCAGCAAGTTTTATAGTCACCAATGCTTTGGTGACCTCAATTCCTGGTCCCGGGTTCCCCTCCCCCATGCCACCTCCACAAAGGTTCTGCATTTGTGCGTGCCTGGTGTTGACCACACACATGTGTCCAGCCATAACTGGAGAGAGAAGCTGAGACTGAGACGCTTTAGTAAAACAACAAACAAACAAAAACAAACTCGATTTTAAATATCTGAATCTCTACCAGTTTCTACATATTTTCATCCTCTCTCCTCTCCACGTGACTGTGGAATCCCCGGGTCGACCTAAGCCACATGGTAGTGACTGCGATTTTCATGATAAGGCTGACCCTCCATGCCTGCTGACCGCTGACCGCGAGGCACCTGCTGACTACACCCCTAATGAACTCCGTTCCAGGTCAACTCAGGTGAAGTTTTCTGTGCTTACCAGGCTGCATGCTGTTCACCATTCCTCAGGACTATATTTTTGGCATGAGACGCAACATGGTCATTCACACTCAGTAAAAAAATACAGGGAACATGGTTTTCCTCCATAAAGCAATAGTCTCTGAAAACTACACTCCCAACAGTGAATGCAAAGAAGGAGAGCCACCTCCAACAGTTAGTGATCAGTGGCACTGTCATCTGAATGCTTAACATAAATCTGTCATCATCTATAATCTCAAAATCTCCTCCCCTTTTATGAGAAGTGGTAAAACAAAACAACATATTGGATACTCTGCAATTGGTCACATATAACTAAAATATTCATTTATTATATTTATTTTAAAAATTTCAAGCATAGTAAGAATTTGGAAACCCAGAAGTCTTCTCCGAAATCAGCACCCACACATCAACCTGAGGATATACGTGTGATTTCAGTCATTTGACGTTCCAACAAATCTGCCTTGTCTTAAAACAATTTCAACACAATTTTTTAAATATGCCAACATTATTAAATTCTTTAACACTCAGTTGTGATGATTTTTATAAGTAAATGTTCCATATGGACAATGTTCCATCATTCATCAATTTTTTGAAAACCAATGAATTATTCATTCAATCACTCATTTACTCAACAGATATTTAAGCAATACCTACTTTCTTCAAGGCATAAATATCCTTTGAAATGTTTTCATTGTTTCAGCTTTGAATTAGAAGCGTTGGATATTTATGAAGAGAGTCAATACATGCAACACAAAACAGTGGCAAACAATAACACTACTTTTTAAAAACAGACTGTGTTTTATGCTACCTGCTATACAACTTTATGTAATTCCTATTTCCAACACTAAAGCCAACATGCTGCTTTCATTCTGTCTACGGTATTACTTTGCTAACTCGGTGAGAACCCTGGTTTCCCCCAGATATGCCCTTTGGAGCTCTGTGGGGCTTCATCACATGCCTGTGACAGTGCTTAGCATTATGTGGGAGCTAAGGCCCAACGAAGGGCAACTCTGCACCCACTCTCTCATCTCCACTACCCGGTAGAACCACCTGGGTGTTTTCAAAGCCAAAGCATTTGAAATGCCTCTTGGCTCAGTCGGCGGAGTCTCAGGTCACCCCCCTCCCCAAAAGGCACTGGACGGCTTATCACTGAACAAGGACACATTTAGTCTTACAGGAAGAGAGCTTAGTTCGTGATGTGCTGAAGCCCTTACCACTTCATTTCATAAAGTGATATATGTGCAATGCATTGTATAGCTATGATTGGAGCTCCGAGCATTAGTAAATTTCAACTTGACCATAAACACAAATACTTTCTTTAACTCACCCTGTGAAGAAATTTTTCACAACTGAGCAAGGTTATAACAGACTTACCAGAATCTGTAGCTGTTACAATCAAGACAAAGTGCTCCTTGGTCTCACGGTCCAAACTCTGTGTCACTCGAAGTTCTCCACTCTCTGAGAGGGTAAAAGCACTGTCTTCATTACCGCCGAACAGGACGTAGGAGAGTTTGCTGTTCGAACCCTGGTCATCATCTCTTGCCACCACCTGCAGGAAAGTATCACGCATGGCATGGATGTGAGGAAAGCTAACACAATGCACACCACAAAATAAAATGCATCTTTAAAAACAATGGGATAGAATCCTATGCATCAGTGATGTCCAACCTTTTCATCTCACAGCGCACATAAACTAATTACTAAAATTCTGCAGCTCACCAAAAATATATATATAATTCTGATTCATTCACACTGGGCAGCTGTTGTGGTGTTGGCTGTTGTCTTTTGTTTAGTTTTTTGCTTTTTTAATTTGACAATCTAACAAAAAAGAGGTCAGTACCCCTGAGTGAAGTTTAGTCAGATATTGCATGTTTTAAAATTTTTTGCAGCACACCAGTTGAAAATCACTGATATACACCAATAATAAAAGCTTTCAAAGACATAGTTTGTTTTAAGTTTCAAGTAAAAAATTCAAACAGTGCAGAATAATATGTATTATTTGTGTGAAAACAGGCATGGAATCAATGCATTGCATTTTTGGAAGGCCTTTCAAATATTTCAAATATTTCTAATACCTTCCATCTAGGTATCTAGGTTTTTAAACAGAGAAGCAAGAACCAGGTATGCAACCAAATTTTCGAACTTTTGCATTATAATATTTTCTTACTGTGCGCAGCTACACCTGCTACTGTGAAACAAAATTCAAAAATATACAAATACCTACATGTGTACAACAGGAGTATACAGGAAAGAATGGAATTGAAATGGAATATTCAATCTACAAGGAGATCAATAGATCTAATTTTAAAAAACCTTTCAAGATTAGCTATATCTGAAATTATGCGCTTATGGAGGAGAATGAGGAAGAGGAAGGGGCAGACTGAACATCGAAGTTACATGTCATATAGAAAACACAACATGTGTTTAAATATGCTCACCTGAAGGATTGCTCTGGGCAGTGTCCCTAAATTCTCAGGGACATGCACGGAATATGGAGAGAGCTCAAACATGGGGACAAAGTCGTTGACATCCAGCAGGACAATGCTGACAGTGGAGGTGTCGGTCCGGGGGGTACTGCCCCGATCTGTTGCCTGAACAGTTAAAAAGTAGGTTGGGGTCTTTTCTCTGTCCAGCGGCTTAGCCACCGTGATAGCACCCGTGACAGAGTCGATCCGAAATTCCTGATAGGCATTGCCATCTACAAGGCCATAGCGGACCTGTCCGTTCGTGCCCTCGTCGCCATCCGCTGCGTGCACTTGTAGGATGTCTGTTCCTGTGAGCGTGTTCTCATGAATCTCCACCCTGTACAAAGCCTGTGCAAAAACGGGGTTGTTGTCATTGATGTCGAGGACCATGACCATGACCTCTGTCGATGAGGAGAGAGACGGGTGACCTTTGTCTGTAGCCACCACAGTTAGAGTATAATTAGAAACCTCCTCCCGGTCCAGCTCTCCGGTGAGCCTCACTTCACCATCAATGGTCCCGATACTGAACTTGTTTCCCAAGGGGTTCAGTAGGGTGTACTCAATGTAGCTGTTCGGGCCGCTGTCCGGGTCAGTGGCCTGAGCTTTGAAAACAACGGTATCAATCGGTGTGTTTTCTGGAATGTATGTCAGTTTAGGAGAGAGAAATGTCGGTGGATTATCATTCACATCCAGCAAAATAATGGAGACTTGGGCAGTGCTGGTGAACCTGGAGGCCGGAAGCGGCGGCAGGTCATGCACCTGAACAGCCAGGTTGTAGAAGGATTGACTTTCCCGATCCAAAGCTTTGAGGACGGTCAGGACACCATTCTTGTCCACTGTGAACTGCCCGAGGCTGTCGCCTGAGGCGATGCTGTAAGCCAACTGGGAGTTGATGCCTGAAATGAAGGGTAAAAATCAAACTCTCTTCAATGTGTGCTGACTGTCAACTAAGCTGCACCAAACTTTTTACAACATGGAGTTGCACACTTGATATATGATGCCTCCAAACACGCCTGCGGCAGCTAATTTTCTTTGTCAGTAACACATATGCATAATTCTTTTCCCGTTCACTTTTGATCTGAGAAGATGTTTACAACCTGGTGAACCAATGATATATATACTGTTTGCTATTTACTGCGGTGTTGAAATGTTAAGTTACACAAGTAAAGAGGAAAAAATATTCCAGAGAGTGCATATTTTTCTATACATTTCCTTATTTCGATCACATAATTCCTGTGGGTGAACATAACAGTGCTACTCGCTACACTATTAGCCAAAAATTTATAACTTCAGTAATTTATTGAGGCCGACACCAATTTTCAGAGGAGGGTAATAAAATTCTCTAATGTATGGCATTAGTCATGGATACTTTAAGTCTACTTTTACATTTCTTGTCAGGCCAATAAATACTTTTTAATTCCTATTAGGCACCTGGCTAATGGCCTTTGTGAAAATAATTCTCTCTCAAATTTTATTATGTATACTTAATGTGTTTTAAAAATATTATTTAAAGGAAATGTTAGCAGTAAAATTATACATGAAAGGCTCCAAATATAAATGTTCATACTATTATTGGGCTATACTTAGATAGCATTTTATCTATTTTTTCCTAGAAACGTGTGACTTTTTAATTTAAAAAATGATATATAAATCCTCATTTCAGAAATTGATTGCAGACATTCTTCTGAGAAGATATGAAGAATAGGTCAACCTATTGTTTTAAAAAATAACTTATAGGCAAATAACAGATAAACAATGAAAACAAACAAACAAACAAAACAGATTTCTTGACTAAGACTGGTATCCATAATGCCACATACATATTTACCTTTTATCATAAAAATACTGGGATATTGTAGGATATTATAAGACTTGCTGAGAAATGTATTGTACGCCTAGGTTAAATCATCCTTAATAAAGATTTTATATTCTGGGATTTTATATCAGGGAAAAAATTGTTGAGTTAATAAATTGCCTACAAATAGCTCCTATTTTTCTGAAATTAATTTAAACTATTCAGGTGTCAGAAATAGCGTTCACTGTTTGCCAAGAGTCTTCTAGGACAATGTAATCAACCTTTTTCTCTTTTTTTGTCCTTGAAAAGGACTTTCTCAGGACTCTATGAATACTTGAGTTGTCTTTTGCCTTTTCTTGCAACTCGTCAAGTTCCTTACAGAGGCAAGTTTTAGTTGAGTAATGGGATTTTCTTTTCTACCCAGTAGGGCCTGCCTGCTCTTTTTAAAAAAATGTTAGAGTTTCTCTTTTCCGGTGATTTTATGGTCTCTATCTAAGGTCCTTAGTCTATATACTGACGCAGAGAAAAAATATTTATGAGAAAACTTGTAGGCACTGGCTTATTCACAAAAATTTCTAAGATAAATAAAGGTTGAGTAGATCTTTAAAAAGGTAAGGTTTTCCTCCTTGTTGTGAGTTGTGGTTTCTAACCTTCATACTTTATGACTATTCACAAGTGAACAAAGCAGAGGTTATAAAGTTCAGAATACTTAAAACTCTGAGGATCAGTCAAACTATGAATAAATAAAGCTAATGGAGGCCACAGTCAATTCAACAGCAGGAGATAAAAAGAATTTTAAGATCTGGGTAGAACAAGGTCAACAGCTTACTTTTACTCCTCAACTTAGAAATCCACAGGTTTGGGGACAGAAAAGCACCATGATATATGGTCTGTCAAAAAGTCCCATCGATGGGTGCACTATACAGATGGATTACTTTCTAAGGACATGTTTACATGAATAATTAAAATGAAAGTAACTTGATGTAATAGATATTCATATATGTTTATATAGATAATATATGTAAGTATTTAATATATATTTTAAATCAAATTATTCTCTAAGGACATTTTCTGCATTTCTTATACCCAAATCCATTAGTGAATACTCTTATTCTCTGAGGCACAAATTCAGACACAATTATTTTTGAGAAAAAGTGGTGAAAACATATGGATAAAAATAATACCAACAAGCAGAGATATAAAATTTAGTTCTCTGCAAACATATAGAATCTTCCATGGCCAAGATCGAAAGAAAGGAAAAATACTGACACAATTGCCCGTGGTATGACGTGCTGGTCTAGCATTTGTACATAAACCCACTGGAAGGGCCCGCTGTGTACGCTGCCTCCGAGAAAACAACTGAATTGCAGAGGCAAAAAGCGAACCCGACACCAAGATTTTATAGCCAAGTGGTAAACAGCAGAAGAGCCTTTGTTTTAGGGAAAGACTTTGGTGGAGTAAGTAAATAGAGTAAGTTTAACTTTAAGTAGGATCACGAAAAAGAAAAATTGGATTAGTCAAATTTGTAATGACAGATATGTTAGGCAATAATATTAAATACAAACTGATGATAGCAATCATTATCTTTGAGAAAATATGTATGAAAATATAATTGCTTCTGCATAACACATTGCAACACCATCTAAAACCCAGCTCTCAACTCATCAGCTGCATCACAGGCCAGGCAAGCCTTCTGCATTTACTGCACTGCACAGAACAGCACCTTCCAGCCCCGACAAGTCGAAGTGACTCTGGGCCTGCGTTCTACATCCAGAAAATACACATGGACATGCTGAAACTCAAAACTCTCCCTGAACATCTGTAGCATCCTGAAAAAGAGCTCAGGTCATTTTTCTCTCTCTGCTTTATGCATCAAATATTAGAATCATAAAACAGTAAACACATTATTTTCAAATTCTATGATTTATCCAAAGCATTGAGACTTGAATTTAATGAGATTTTATAGCCCAGCAGATCCTCGAATGTAAAGCAGCCCGGACTTCTCACACGTGTGTTCAATGTTCTGAAAGTGGTGTCGTTACATGATTCTTTCTGGCAGTTTTATTGTGGGTGCATGCTGGTCTTGGGTTTTGAGGGGTTTTCCTTTTTTATTTCAGTCTCATGAATAATTTAGTTCCAGGAACCGTAGCACGTAACTATAGGTATATAGTTCTGTTGGAAAATGTACACATTCATTCACAGTATGAAAACCACTCATGGGTCAAACGACCTGCACCGAGGACCACGCGTATACAGGTGACTTCATTCGCAACAATTACAATCGTTTTACTCTCAAAATACTATGACTCCCCAATACTTTGAAGACTACAAAATGCATTTCTAAAGTAATGACATAACTAGTAAAGCCAGAATATTTCCATAAAGCTTCAATTTTTAATAGTTTGCCTCATTGTAATATTTTAATACAGATACTACTTATGAAAAAAGTAAAATATGTGCTTTATTTTTTATTAAATGATCATGTAACCTAAAATTTTAGGTTAACCTCTTGGAGAATTTAGATACTGATAACAGTAAATCTTACATTTACTATTAAATTACTTCATCTATGAAAATGTTAATATTACCACATCAGGAACATTTTGATCAGACATTAAGATGAATTTGTTCATTTTTCAAAATCTAAACAATACTGTTTGCAAAATGCTTTGAGAATTATTTAATGTAACTGAGTTGGCAGTTTTAAACAAATAAGGTTACCTTTGTACAGTCTTATCATTATCCTTGAAATTCAGAGAGAATAGGAACTGTGTCCTATATTTTAGGTCAAGGTACAGGAAATTACCCAGATAAAAGTATTCAAAACTAAAACAATGGGAAATGTAGCTTGATTTTTTTTTTTTTTTACTCAACACAATTAAAGGGAAAAAAAACCATGAAAAGTAACTCGAAGCCAACAGTTAACGTCTGTCTGTGTGTATGAGTGCATGGCATACCCCAGCCTGTTTTCACAGAAAGAGTTTATTTGTTGTTTTCCCAGTTCCCTGCATTTGAGGTATGAAGATAAATGACATTTACTCCAGAAGAGCACAGAATCCCGTGAAGCAATGGGCTCTCTCACACCCACAAGAAATAAATCACAAAGAAACACGGCACAGAAAATTTTTCACCATGGAAAAGTCTGGGCCAGTCAGTCACAAGGACAAATGAGAAAATATTCTCATCTGGGGGGCTGATATAATAGAGAAATCAACATCTAAAATAGAGATTAACCTGACTTGTTTATGAATGTCTGTCTGGAGCCAGACCCCAGGGCGGGGCTGGGGCACGTCTGCGGGTCTCCCAGGCCAGGGCTGCTGTGCACGGAACGTCGCCCGTGACGAAGGCGGTCACATTTGCTGTTAACATCATCAGCAATAGTGGTGGTACAGTCATGGCCACTTCTGCCCGAGGTGTATTTGAGGAGAAAACTTCAAAAAGGACTCAATAAGTCCTAAAGAAAGCATTTCTGTCTTGACTCGGGGTGGTGAACGCACACAGCACACAGTGTACAGACGATGCATTGTAGAATTAGGCACCTGAAACCTGTGTAATTGTGTTAACCAGTGTCACCCCCATAAATCCAATGAAAAGGAAAAAAAAAGAAAGCATTTGTGAATTGAAACCTATAAAACTGTGCTTTTTGCCTCCCATATCTTTGTAAAGGGCATTTCTAGACACTCCTGAAGGGAAACTAAGCATAGGGCAGAATGTTGAAACAGAACGATATTCTGAGATTACATAAATCATCCCTGTCAGGGAGAACAGGAAATCCTAAATTAAGGTTGATATGCCGGTGCCACTAGGCCTCGGGCTCCAGGCCTATTTCCTCCTCAAACTACTGTGTCTTGTTTTCTCTCCTGATAGGACATGTCGGTGCATCCAATGGGAGGGGACAGAAGGTACGAACTTTCCAAAACAGTTCAGCTCAAAACGGATAATCTGCACTATGTTGTCACTACCAATATATCATCTGGTGTGTGTGTTTACAAAACAGGTCTTGGGAGAAAGCCCAGGGGAGTCATAAAAAAAGTTTATCAAATGCTTTTGCAATAAATAAAAATCAAACATGTGTAAAATCTAGATTTAACAAAAAATCTCAATTTGATTTCATAGCATGAGAGGGCTGAGGCCGTCCTCTGGGTCAAAGCTTGAAAGCTATTATTAGCAGTTTTCAGTCAAATCTAAATCTAGTTATATGTGACTAAGTAGTTTTTGAAGACTTTGGTTTTACTTTTGCTTCCAAATTTTCCTTCCAAATATTTTTTTTCTATCTGACAAAAACCAACTGAAAAGCTGTTCTATGACTTCTACATTACTAAATTATAATACTGCCACTCATTTAGGGGGAAAGAAAGATAAAGATGATAAAGTTTATAAAATAGGAAGAGTGCATGCTGTCTGTCATAAATGTAAATTTAACTGATAAATTACTTAATTTGTTTAATCCTCTATAGCTACATTAACGCATCTAGTCCTCAATTTTGGACCTATAATCACAAAACACAATTTTGCTGAACAACATAAAAAGATACAATATCAATGTGATAACTGTTTAGGGAAGTTTTTTAAGTATGTAAAAGAAAGTACATACCATCGTCTGCGTCAGTCACGTTGAACACAAGCACAGTAGATCCTGGGGGCAGATTCTCCATTAAAGATGTGCTGTGTGAGCTCAAGCTAAAAAGAGGGGGGTTGTCGTTTACATCTAGTATATTGAAATAAACCCTGATGGTGGTAAATTGCCCCCCACCGTCTTCAGCTCGAACGGTGAGGATATAATACTGCTGTGCTTCATAATCTAATGTTCGAGTCAAATTAAAGACTCCAGTAACTGGATTCAGGAAAAATAGGCCATCTTCATCATCTTCATTCACACTGTAGGTAATTTCTCCATTCACACCAGAGTCATCATCTGTAGCTAAAATAGCTGCCACCAAAGAACCTATCAAAAGAGTAAATTAATAAGGCAAATTAATGGGACATGGGTGCCACTAAGAGAATATACACACAACATCAAAAAATTATTTCTTCAATGAAATATTAACTAGAGAATTACTATGAAAATAGAGGGAACACAACATTTGGCTGATTTCTCCATGAACACTGATACCAACATTCCCAAATATTAACAAAGCATGCAGCATCTTCGATAGTCAGTAGACCTTAGGCTGCCCGCTGTAATGTAATTATTCTGGGCATGAATGCTACTTCTGGCATGATTTTTCTACCTGGAACTACCAATTCATAGCCACATATTGATGAATTCAGGGAACATGTATGGGAGTCCATGGCTAGTGTCAGGACCTGGGGACTCCAAGTAACAATGCAGACGTACGCCCGGGAGACACCACCTGACAGCCCAGATGGCCACGGCTGTAATTTAGAAAGAAATAAATGTGATGGGAATTTCGTGCAGAGCAGGCACAACTCATCTTGGGGAGTGAACGGAAAACTGCAGTGAGGAGTAAGTCGTCTTCTATAAATGTTTCCTTCCTTGTCAGATGAGCTTCCCAAACATATGCCTTATTATGCAAACACATTCCAAATAGGATTCTGAATAAAATTTCAATTTCAGATAAGAATTTCCAATAATGGGGATGAAGCACACACACCAAGAACACAGACAGTGCGTACTCAAACTCAACGACCACAACATAATACACTGCAGGACGCAGGGTGGCGATTCAGGGCTTATGTTCCAACGCTCACTGCGCGCCTGCTGATTCTCGGGCTCCACAGCAGCAAACTCACCTCCCCATTCTAAACTGACCTCCACCGTAAGTCTACCAGGAATGATCCTTTCCACTTCACAGCAGAAGGAACTGAAGCTGAGAGAAACGAACTCACTTGTCCTGCGTCACACAGCTAGTAAGGGTTAAAACCACTTTCCACAGGTTTTCTTGTGCTTTTCTTTGCTCCTTCTACACATACATAGCAGCATAATCACAATGGACATTTCTCAAGTGGAAAAATAAAATCAAAACTGTGGCTGCCAGAAGAATTAACAACCCCTGTCACAAGCGCTTTCAGAAACAGAAATATCTGTAACTAGTGCTCTCAAAAGTCTAGCAATCTGCTTGGGAATTATAGCAAAGATGGCGAATTAAAAGATTCAGAAATCCAGCACACATATTTTTAGACCTAGTAGCAGATGGTAAAAACTAGTCATCAATTCCGAGCAGTGAAAACATGGTCCATCACTGAAGCCAAAGGCGATCCATGCAAAATGCACCTGCGGGCGTGACCCTACCTGGGGTGGTGTCTTCTGGGATGTCGAAAGAGTACACGGGTCTGGAGAATTTGGGTGAGTGGTCATTCACGTCGCTGACTGTGATGTTAATTCTCATATCGGAGGACTGGAGACCATCATCTGCACGAACCAGCAAGGAGTACTTGGAGCGGCGCTCTCTGTCCAGCCTCTTGGTCGCTATCAGGTCTCCGGACTCGGGGTCAATGCGGAAACTGTCATCGGCCCCACTGATGATTGTGTATGTGACAAGAGCATTCGCCCCCTGAGAAGAAAAGACCGGCACCTGAACAGGTAGCAGCAGGACAGGAAGAGCACCCCTCCTTACTCTAAGTGGGGATTGGACAAAGGGAGGCTCTGGGCTTACTTCGGTAGGATCCTGCAAGACTTCGAAAGGTAGCAGGCCAGTATCGTATCTCACAGAGCCAGCCTCAACCCTCTCGCTCCATGAAACAACACAACAAATCTCAACCTTCAGGATTAGCTATGTATATATTTTTTAATTCACAACATATGCAAATGCAAAGGAGGAAAGCTGTCGCTAAGATATTACCCATGATAACACTACTAGCTGGTTTGCTAAAGGCTTGCTCTTTACTGGGCACTGTCATGAGTCCATGAGGTACGAATTCTCCAAGGAAGACACGGGGTCCCCAGATGCTAGTTACCTTACACATTGTCACCCACTAACCGTCAGTGTGGATTTCAAACCCAAGTCCGCCGGACTGAGCTCTGTGTCCCTTCTCACTCAGCAGGAAAAGGTAACTAACTGAGGCCAGAGCAAATGGGAGAGGCTTGCAAAAGGTACTCTGAGAGCCAAGGGGAAAGAGGGATTATTTTGAGTTGATTTATTTTGGGAAAATATAATGTAGACTGTGTAGAGCTGGACTAGGTTTTGAAGAAAGGATTTTTTTTTAAGCAAAGACTAAGGGAAAACTTTGCAGGATAAGCAAAAGGGCAAAGGGAAGAATGACGAGCTTGGCTCACTGGCTGCTGAACAGGTCGGTTGCATGGAAAACTTCAATGCAGAACAAAAGAAGAAAGTCAAGCTAAAACATTAGGTAATGGATCCAGGTTGGAGAATTGCACTTGAATTCTATGGCCAAGAAACCACTGAGCTTGTTTGAGTTGGAAACAATCGTTTAAGGCTATTGTTAGAGGAGAAAGGACGGAGTGGGGAGAGGCCAGGGAAGGGGAACAGTGAGGAGGCTGAGCCCCGAAGACCGGAGCTTCATTTCCTCAGGGTGGAACCCTATGCAATCAGCGGCCTTCTTCACAGGTTCCCGGGGTCTGTTCTGCAAGATGAAACCAGGGATGTTTTCTCATGTTCTCCCAAGCCTTTGAACCATGGCCCTTGAAAACTAAAGTATGAACTAGGAAGTTGGCAGAAGGAATGGAAAGTTGAGGAAAAGAACACACTCATTAAGTGTTTATTAAGTGCTAAGCACCGCTCTGAGCGTATCACTTCATGGGCACTAAGTGACTTAATCCTTAAAGGCAAACCCTTAGGTAAGGACTATTATTATCCCCATTCTGATGATAAAGAGACTGAGACGAAGGAATTTAGAGCCTGGCCGTCTTGCTCCAGAACCTAGACTCTTAAATCATCACACACCTGGCATAATACACAGGCCATTGATGCGGCTTAAAGGCTATTTATTGGATAGAGAAGTAACAATGGCAACACTGTCATTTGTTCAGCGTTCTCATGCATTCTCATGTCCTCCTTTTAAGTCTATGTGATGGGTAAAAGTGAAAGAAAAGAAATACATATCAAATTATTTTAGGGAGGAATTAAGAGACCACTCTTCATGAAGACAGTGCAGAGTAAGATCTGCTTTGATGCAGGAGAAATTAGGCAGTGAGCTGTCACACGTGGCATGAGACCAATGGAGAACTTCATAGAAATGGCTATGTGTCATTCGGAGAGTTGAGAAAAGGTTTGAAAAAGTATCTTAAGGTCAATGTATGTACGTGACAGTGGAAGTCCCAGATTTGTTGAGAATTTAAAATTAGACTAGATAAAGGAACAGCAGTGTAAGGACTAAATATGGACTTTTTAAAAAAAGACTTTCATTTATTTATTTTTAGATATAGGGGAAGGGAGGGAGAAAAAGGATAGGAACATCAATGTGTGGTTGCCTCTCATGTGCCCCCTGCTGGGGACCTGGCCTGCAACCCAGGCATGTGCCCTGACTGGGAAATTAAGTGGCAACCCTTTGGTTTGCAGGTCGGCACTCAATCCACTGAGCACACCAGCCAGGGAAAAATATGGATGTTTTAAGACTGTGAAGAAGGAATACATAAACATATGGACACACACAGTGTCTGTCCAGAAAAAGCCCAACCGTTGTTAATATAACAGGAATGGTTTGCACAGCACTGAAGTAAGTGGCAGCCAAGGAGAGTAGACTGGAAAGCGTGTGCGTGAACAATGATGACTTCACTGTACTAGGCAGTAGGGGCGTTAGACACCACTGAGTGAGCACACGTACTGTGTGGCTGTTATATTCAAAATGACTCAGTGAGTAAAGCAACGAATCTGCATCAAATTTTGTGTTAAGCTTGAACATTCTTCCACAGAAATTATTCAGATAATTCAGAAAACTGCAGCTATAGGCAGCTGGTGATTGGCAGCATCATGACAACGCACCCTCTCGTGCATCACGTCTTGTGAAGTTTTTTTGACAAAACATCAAATCACCCAGGTGACTCAGCCCCTCTACAGCCCAGATTTGGCTCCCTGTGACTTCTGGCTTTTCCCCAAACTAAAATCACCTTTGAAATGGAAGAGATTTCAGATAATCAATGAGATTCGGGAAAATACGACAGGGCAGCTGATGGTGACTGGGAGAACTATGTGAGGTCCCAGAGTACCTACTTTGAAGGTGACTGAGACATCATTGTCCTATGTACAATGTTTCTTGTATCTTGTCTCTTCTGTAAATGTCTCTATTTTTCATATTGCATGGCTGGATATCTTTAGGACAGATAATATATATATACACACACACACTCCCAGACAACAGTGTGGTCATAGCCAGAGGGAAGGGGTGGGGGGAGGTGGAAGAGGGCAGAGGGAGATAAATGGGGGGGACAGGAAGAGACTTTGCTTTGGACAATGGGCACACTATGCAGTGAGCAGATGATGTTTTGTTGAGTTGTACACTTGAAACCTGTATGGCTTTGTGAACCAATGTCACTCCAATAAACTCAATTAAAAACAAAACAAAACAAGAAGAGTGGGAAGAAGGAGCAGAGGCAGGGTCTGAAGGAGGAAGGAGGGGCCCAGGAGGAGACCGGAGGAACAGCCTGCCATGGAGGTTAAAGGAACATTTCAAGAAAGAGCAGTTTTTAGCAAAGTCAAAATAAAGATATTAAGGAGAATTTAAATTAAAGTGCCGTCTAGATTTCATGACGGGAGATACTAACTCCACAGCATTTTAAATCTATTATAAACTTATCTATATATTGTTGAAACTGTAAACAGTTTGACTCAGATATTTTAAATTATGTATATTTTACCTGAAACGCTGAGTTAAATATTCTACACTGTACTGGTTGAGATCTAATGCTTTTGGGTGGAATCTCTGCTCCGCTACTTACTGTGTGTCATCGGGCCGTCACCCCTGTGAGCCTGTGTCCCTCGTCAGGGCCATCGGGATGACACTGCCTGCCAGGGGGCACAGTTGTGAGGGTCAAATGACTTTAAACATGTGAAGAACCCAAACGATCTTTGAGACACACTTAAGTATGTGACAATGCTAGTTATGTCTATTCCCATTTTTAATATTTTCCTACAAGAAAATATAATTGGTTAAGAGTATTTGATGACTACAATGTCTGCAAATGAATAAATCAAACTGTTATTAGAGTTGCCATATAGCCCAAGGAAAACATGTTTCCTGATTTCCTTTCATATATAATTACTAAGTCCTGACCCTGAGGTATAAGTAATGTTGGAATTGTTCACTTCAAAAATTACATTTTTATTTAAATATACCCACATAAAACAAACATATCTTGTACCATTGTTAACCTCTAAAAGTTTGCTTATTACAATACGCAGGCTCAGAACTCCAAAGGAGGACATTGGGAAGAACACCCATTTAGGGTGTGTAGGACTATAAGGCCGATGTGATGGGAATCACAGTTTCCGTACCTGTGTTCCATCAGAGATTACACATGCTTTCTCCTTCCCAGTCAAATACTCATCCATAAGGCAATGATTTCTAACAGTCAAGGGCAAAAACTCTCTTTTTAAAACGTATGTTTAGTGGCATCTGCTATATTTAGTACTGTGTTCCCCAAGCCAGTCTTAACATTTCATAAAGCGAATGCCTGAAAGCACATTTTAATTTAGAAACGAAACAGCTGAGTTTAACATACTGCCCACATTTATCTTGTATATTCAGGTGTACTTGGAATATCTAACATATTCATTCTAATTGTATGGTCTAACAAAAACATTTGATAAGAATTTCAGACTTCTAGTCTGACCACATTCTGTACTCTTTGTTCTATTTCACAAGAAATTCCATTATTTCAGGAAAGCAGTCCAGGTATGAAAACCGCTATTTTAAATTCTGACTTCTTAAAATGATATTTGGAAATTAGGGAAAAGCAAAGAATCAAAAACAGTTTTAAAGTTATTACACAAATCGTCTAAAATTGAGCAGTGCCCTATCTCCCAAAGCTGTGGTAATGCTTCTGCACAGAAGGAAAGGCACCAGACTATGTTGATATATTTTCATATTCAAATCAGCTGATGTGGTGAATTAATAGTTCTAGTGAATACCTGAAAATGTCCGGCCAAGAGTAATGATTTAATTAGGGCTTTCAAAAATTCTATTTATTTATTTAATATCCAAAATATGCAGTATCAGCAATACCACAGGAAACAAATATCGTCTTTCTGCTGCTGCACAGTGGAAATAATGTTGTTTAAAAATATACTCTCCTGAGGAACCACAGAGAGAAAAGCACGTGAAAGGAATTCTGAAAGTAAATAGCTCTAAATTGCACATGCATTTTACAACCTTAGGTAGTATTTTCAGAAACAAGTATGGCACCACGAAACAGAGCCGGAGCACCTGGCCCACTACAGGCCCAACAACTCCGTGTAAGAAAGGGAATGAGAGACTCAGAAAGTCACATGCTCCTGAAAGACGTGTATCTTGATTCGACACATGGTTCAAATAATATTTAAATTAACTTTTACAGGTTCATGTTGCTTTCTGCAAATGATTCCTTGATCCAAGCATTATTCTCCAGTGTCCTACTACAGTTTCTTTAACATACTATTACTTTTATTTTTCTTTATTTTATCCTCACCTGAGGACATTTTTTCATTGCTTTCAGAGAGAGAGAAAGAAAGGGGGGCTGGGGAGAAAGAGAAAGAAACATCAACGTGAGGGAGAAGCATTGATTAGTTGCCTTCTCATACATGCTCCTCCCAGAGCTCGAACTTGCAACCTGGGTATGTGCCCTGACCAGGAATTGAACCTGTAACCCATTGGTCCAGGGGATGATGCTTCAACTGAGCCATTCCAGCCAGGGCTAACATACTAGTATTTTTATGTTTGATTTAATTATTAAGGAAAAGTGTGTAAATAATAAAGAATATTTCAACACATAATTTGCAGATGGCCTACATAATCTTAGTGTTTTAAAGAATCCTACTATACTCTCTACATCAATTCACTGGAGAATTGTGTGACAATTTAATGCTGATGTGAAAAATGCTATGAATGGATTTATGCTATTTCAAAAGGGTGTCAGCACGCCATGCCAGAGAAGCCGCCTTGCACATCTTACCCCTGGAACATTCGGGATGTTCGAACTGGGCACAATAGCCTTGGGCTGGGCCAAATCAACACTGTCTCACAAACCGTGATAAAGCTAACAGGGAAGCAGACCTCCTGGCCACGGGGACCGATATGCAGGCATTCTCTAGACACCATCACCGCCATGCGTAACTGCAGGGTAACCTAGCCTCTTACACCGACAGAAACCCCTCTCTTCTACCCATGTGCTTATTTTCCTTCCTTTTCTCATTAAAAACTCCTTGCCTACACCCCATAATTGGGGCATAATTTGGGTTTCTGCCTGCACCTATGCCCCTGAATTGCATCGGGACAAAGAAAGTTGGTTCCCCATGTCAGGAGTTGAAATAGTCAGGAGTCATTAAAAATTTTTAATGCTATTCAAAAATGCTATTAAGTGCTATCAAAATGCTATTAAAAATTTTAAGAGAAAATGTATTCAAGAAGGAAGACAACCTCATGAGCTTAATCTTTAAAAAATAGTCCTGAAGCAATTTTACAGAATGTCCTCCCTGCCTTTAAAGTTGTAGATGAAGCACCCACCTTCCTTCCCCCTCTCCCGCTGCCCCGCCATCCCCCACACAGACCCTGTCGCAGGCACTGGGTAATCTCTGCGCCTTTGGGCAGCTGCACCCTGCAGGCCTGTCAGCACCCCCACCTCCCCTGAACCAGCAAACAGCTCTGCCTCAGGTCCCAGGTCTGCCCCTGCTCTGCTCTGCTCTACAGCAGCCTTTCCCTTCTCTGCTCGGTCTCACCCCAAATGCACTTCTGGTGCATCCTCGGTAACAATACTTACAGTCAGTATTGTTGAACACTAGACTGTCTAAGTGATAACTCTGGCATGTTTTCTTACATTTTTGTTGGCATGCAAATTTTACTTTAGTTTTTAAATTAAATTATTGGGTGACATTGGTTAACAGGATCACATAGGATTCAATTCTATGATCCATGATCTGTATATTGCACCGTGTGCCCACCACTCAAAGTCAAATCACCTTCTGTCACCAAGTATTTGAACCCCTTTACCACCCCTTCCCACTTCCCTCTGAGAGCCACTATATTGTGGTCTTTAAAAAACAAAGCTCGAGCCCTGGCTGGTGTAGCTCAGTGGATTGAGCACGGGCTGTGAACCAAAGGGTCACTGGTTCGATTTCCAGTCAGGGCACATGCCAGGGTTGCAGGTCAGGTCCCCAGTGGGGATCATATGAGAGGAAACCACACATTGGTGTTTCCCTCCCTCTCTTTCTCCCTCCTTGCCCTTCTGTCTAAAATAAATAAATAAATAAGTAAAATCTTATTTAAAAAAAAAGCTCGATAGAAATAAAACAAAATGCACTTAAACTGTGTGGACCTAAATACTTAGAGACATAAGGGACCTACCTTCTCAGCTATCCTCAAAACTCATCATAAAGGTAAACATATCTCAAAGGATGACCTTGCAGACAATGCAAGTGTGGGCGCACACACGCACCCACCCACACGTGGATGTGCGCACACACAGAAAAGTCTGGTGGAGAAAAATAAATGAACATGCAGGCAGCAGAGCATTCATATTAACCCATATTTCTCATATCTTAAAAAAAAGGAGGGAAATACAAGTATAAGAGTACAATATAATAATATGAAAAGAGTTCACTTCAGTATCTCTTTCAAATAGTCAGTTCTTAAGGGACTTGCACCATATTTTGCTGTATATAATGTATACCAACATTTTTGGCCCAAACTTTCAGGAAAAAAATCTTTGTTTTAATTTTTAATTTACTTATATTTAGATATGTTTTATATTATAAGGAATTTTAGCATTTATTTTTGAACATACTATGTTACAAGAAATTTTACATAACAAGTAATTACACAATACAAGGACAAATACGAGGCATTTCAGTCATTACCCATGTATAATCCACATCCTTATTTTTCCCTCAAAATGTTGGGCAAAACATGCACATTATACACACAAAATATGGTATATCCAATTAGAATATCTATATTATATATATTATATATATTATATATATTAGAATATTTATATATATATAATAGTTAACGTGATTCTTGCCTCACTTTTTGAGTAAATCACTTGAAATAAATGATGCTTCTCAGATCTGTTCTCACAGTCATGTGACACAAACTGTCTCAGAGCAATGGCATGAGCTTTTTTTCTATTTTGCAAAATGAGTTAATGAAATTTTATGAATCAAGCTATCTAAATATATATTTCAGTGATGAGCTATAAAAATGCACTGTCTACTAAATTATTACTGATATTATCTCATATCTACCAATAATAATAGAAATATTCAGTCACATAACTCTTAATGGTAGCTGGAATTGGGAATAAACTTTTAGCTACATAAAAATTGAGTAGAAGATACTGAATTAAAAACACCCAATCTTTGTAAATACAAAGCTACAATTATCTAAATATCTATCCTTTACTTTATTTCCTTTATGTTAGTTACATTTTGGCAAAACTACAAGTGACTAAGTCACTACATTTCTGTATTGCCTGTTAAAATAAATCTTTTTTTATTTACCTCTTTAAAGTTAAATAAATTTATGAAGATGTTACTCATAGGCCAAAAATCAAGTTTACAGATACTTCTGGAGTTTAATTTAAGGTAAAAAAGTTAAATTCTCTGATCTAGGCTGGGCTTAGTTTAGGACAAAAGGGATTATTAGTGTCTAGGGAGGTGATTTCTCTCCCCAAAACTTCAGAACTTTAATCAACCTGTTTTCCTAGCAAGAAGGAGAGAAAAAGCAATGAAATTTTTTAATGGGAAATATATAAATTACAAATTATATTAGCTGCCATCATATTTGGAGCATGATGTTTATTTACATAGCTAAACTTAACATATAAGTAGAAGAAGACAGTGATCTAAGTCATGCCCCCAAATTTCACATTCACTACTAGGAAAGAAGTTCCTGCTTATTAATGAAATTGAAAAAGTCATTAGCTTGACTAGATAATTTCCTTAATACATAAAGTTATTATTGAGTTACATATTTTTATATATCTAAATTAAATAAAAAGATAATTAACTAGTCTTAAGTTTTTTTAATTTTAAGTAATTTGCTTTTTTACATGACAAATAAAAAACAATCCTTAGCTGCTGCATGATAAGAAATTGGAATAATAATAAAAGTATAAAATAGGGATATTTTTATTATTGAGAATTAAAATAATTTGGCCAAGAAATCTACACGGCAGCAAAAAGCTGAGTTGAGAATTGCTGACCCAAGGAAAAGGACTCTTGATAGTCTCTACATCAGCATTCTTAGAACACATTTCAACAATCACAGGTCTTTAGAAAAGACATTGCTTAACCTTAGCTTTTTTTTTTTAACATTTTTTTTTTAAGATTTCATTTATTTAGTTTTAGAGAGAGGAGAAGGGAGGGAGAAAGAAAGGGAGAGAAACAGCAATGTGTGGTTGCCTCTCACATGGCCCTCACTGGGGACCTGGCCTGCAACCCAGGCATGTGCCCTGACTGGGAATCGAACCGGGACCCTTTGGTTCCCAGCCCGCGCTCAATCCACTGAGCTACACCAGCCAGGTGCTTAACCTTAGCTTTTTTGGCTAGAAAAGTTGTCAAGATGAAGTAGAACTTGGATAGATCTCAAAAAGGCAGATACCTCATCAGCATCCACGGCGGTGAGCTGCATGATCTTCGAGCCGTCCCCGATGTTCTCCTCCACGGTGAGGTCCAGCATGTCCGTCGGGAACACTGGTGGGTTGTCATTGATATCCTGCAGTGTTATTTCTACCTACAAGGGGAGGGGAAAAAACATCATATGAATGATCTACGTGTCCGCAAGCTACGAATTCAAATGCACACAAGAGTGCACTCAGCGAGGCCTTTCGAAGAGAACCAGGGCCTTGCTAGTCAACATTCAAACACCAGAAAATGTCCTAGAGAAAGCTGCGAGACCTTTAGAGGAACATATAAATCTGAGTAAGAATCGCTTGACTTGTTGATAGTAACTGATTTTAAACGGTCGCCTTGGCGTTCACACTGGAAAAGGTCCACTGATCAACTGTCATTTTAATCCCCATATTTCTGCACCAGTGTGTCTGCCATCTGACCATTAAATGTCACTTGACATACAGATGAAGTGGTGTACAATTTCCTCTTGAAATGTTTACGGATGGGCAGCTAATGTCTGGAGAAAATAAAGACATTCCCATTTTGTTTTAAGAAACACTCAGCATTTTCCCTTTTAAAGTCAACTCTCAACCTGCGGGGGAAGAAAAATACACGCATCTTCCTTTCTATTTTCACTCCTATCAGCACTTCTTAATGTGACTAAAAGCTAAGCAAGCATTCCTTTCAGATGCCATGTTTATAGAGATTGTGAATACTACAGCTTTGTTTGAAAGATCTGTAGGCAGAGTTATTTTTTTGTTTCTCTACCTAAGAAAAATTGTTTAGAAGGATTTGTGACGTCTAAATAATAACTTCAAACCATGTGTTTTCTCTTTTGAGCTAGGTGCTAAAAGCTGAATATCTGATAAGAAAAGAGAAGACAGCTGCTAATAAAACTGAAAGTTTCCTCAGTTGGGTCACAAAATTAAGTCATGGAAAAAAATCCACCCATCCATTTAGCTAGGATATAACCAAGACATTTTTCTCGGAGGATGAAATGTCATCTTTTATAGTTATATTGTAAAAACTCCATCAGATCCAGGAGTGATGAGGATGAATATGAGGAGAGAGGGGAGAACAAAGGGATTCTGGTTTCTCTTCTCCCGGGAGGAGGGTGTGGAGTGAGGGTGGATGACGAAAGGAGCAATAGCTAAGACAGTCATTATCCTGTGACAGGGAATCAGTGGGAAATATAGAAGAGCAAGACACACCAATGGATGAGCAATTGATAAAAAGGAAAAAAATTGTATACAAAATTAAATACTAATTATTATACCTCCAAGTCCACCTTTAGTAGGATGGTTTGGACCATAGCCAATGGCTCGGATTAGTCTAGGGGATAACTACACAGATAGTCTCAGCAGTTAGAGGGGACCGCACCGATTCCGTGAATCAAACTCACCCAGAGACACGCTTGGAGAATAGAGTCCGGCAGCCACAGGCCTTTTCCAAGATGGAGGGAAAGACCCATGGCTGCTGGACTCTATTCTCCAAGCAAGTCTCTGGGTGAGTTTGATTCACACAATCGGTGTGGGTCCCTCCCCCCCCCCCGGATTTTGCGGAACGAAATCCGTGACAGGCATTATCCTCCAGACCATCTCCATTAAGAAAAAGGCCATGAGCCCTGGCTGGTGTAGCTCAGTGGATTGAGCGCGGGCTGGGAACCAAGTGGTCCAGGTTCGATTCCCAGTCAGGGCACATGCCTGGGTTGCAGGCCAGGTCCCCGTCAGGGCCATGTGAGAGGCAACCATACATTGCTGTTTCTCTCCCTCTCTTTCTCCCTCCCCTCCCCTCTCTCTAAAAATAAATAATAAAAATAAAATCTTAAAAAAAAAAAAAAAAAAGAAAAAGGCCATGATACCCGCAAATGCAGCCTCTAAGGCACAGGTGGCAAGCAAAGGCCTGCGGGCCGAATCCAGCCCTCTACCTTGTTTTATCCGGCCCGACACCTTGTTTCAGCCCGGCGGCAGTGCCGAGCTCTCGCTTAACTGTTAAGGAGTAGTTACATTTATATAGCCCTAAAATTACATTCGGCCCTTTGAAGGCAACTGCAAGGCTGATGTGGCCCCCAGTGAAAATGAGTTTGACATCCCTGCTCTAAGGGAGGTATCCAGGTTCCTTGTACGGTGGTAAATAGCAGAGGTTTTCGAATCAGAAAGACTGGAGCTCTGATGCTGGTGCTGCCACTTATTCGCTGGGTAAGGTTGAACACCTAATCTCTTAACCTCATTCTCCTCTTCTTAAAATTGGGATAATAAATGACTTAGAGCATTTTTTATGTCAGAAGGCATTTGAGGATTTTCTGTGTATACGAGGTCTGTCCATAAAAAGTCCAGCCATGGTTAATATAACAAGAGTGGTTCGTGTGATATCAATGTAACCTGGAAGCCAAGGAGAGTGGACTGGAATTCACATGTGTGAACAATGACGACTTCACTGTACTAGTCAGTGGGCGCAGTAGATGCCATTGAGTGACCATGCGTACGGTGTGGCTGTCTCATTCAAAATGACTGAGCAAGTAGAGCAACGAATCTGCATCAGATTTTGTGTTAAGTTTGATCATTCTTTCATGGAAACTATCTGGATTATTCAGAAGGCCACAGCTATGGGCAACTGGTAATTGGCAGCTTCATCACGACAACACTCCCATTCATGCATCACGTCTCATGCAGTTTTTTTTGTAAAACATCAAACAACCCCAGTGACTCAGCCCCCCTACAGCCCAGATTTGGTGCCCTGTGACTTCTGACTTTTCCCAAAACTAAAATCACCTTTGAAAGGGAAGAGATTTCAGACCATTGATAAAATTCAGGAAAACACAAACAGGACAGCTGATGGTGATTGGGAGAACTGTGTGAGGTCCCAAGGTGCCTACTTTGAAGGGGACTTAGGTGTTACTGTCCTATGTACAATGTTTCTTGTGTCTTGTATCTTCTTCAGTAAACGCCTCTATTTTTCATAGTGCATGGCTGGATACCTCCTGGACAGTCCTCATATGTGTGTCCCCCCAACACCATGGATCATTCTTTGAATGGCTGTACATCTTGCTTTTGGTAGTCACCATGCTAATAATTCCGGGTCCTAACACATGCTTGGCTCATTTTTTGATCTGCCATCAACCTAAGAGTCTTGTTCCGTTACTATGGCCTCTTTGGACTAAGATTTGGTATAATTTGTTTTGGAATCTTATCCTATAAAACACAGGAATCAAATGCTAAAAGTTTAAAGAAGATACCTGGAAACAAAAATGAAGACATTATGCCCTGGCTGGTGTAGCTCAGTGGATTGAGCACGGGCTGGGAACCAGACGGTCCCGGTTCGACTCCCAGTCACGGCACATGCCTGGGTTGTGGGCCAGGTCCCCAGTGAGGGCCATGTGAGAGGCAACCATACATTGCTGTTTCTCCCTCTCTTTCTCCCTCCCTTCTCTTCTCTCTAAAAATAAATAAATAAAATCTTTAAAAAAAATGAAGACATTATAATTTTTAAAGACTTAGTTTTTCTGTACAAATTAGATCGCTTTGCACAAATACTACAGACAATGGCTATTGAAGATTTATTTTAAAATTCCAAACTTTTAAAATAGTCCACAATATTATTCCTACACCAAAAAATGTTTATGTTGAAAAATATACTTCATTCTTTTAAAAGACAAACCAAAACCACTACACAGCTAAGCTTTCAGTGCAGTATCATATCTTTAGTGTTTTACAGTTATCTTTTGATTTGTCTGGACCTGAAATAAATGAAATAACTGCATTTAAATATTCATTTTGCAAAAAGAAGTGAAATTGTGAGTTCAGGAGCTCCCCTTCACCAATGGCTATCTTTTAAATAAAGCAAAACAAATAAAAATTGCCAGCAGCTTCCATAATTTAACTCCACAGGCCATTTTCAAGGTATCAATTCTGAAAGTTTGTGAAAACTGACCCTGAAAGATGGAAGAAAATGTACACCATGAAGATAAGGCACTTGCATATTTCATGCCTGCCTATCAAATGCTGACCTTTGTGCTTAGATATTGGGCCCTTTGGGAACAGATGTGGTTTCAACTGTTACCATTACAATGGCGATCGGTAGTTTTGTGG
The DNA here is from genome assembly GCA_004026765.1 of Micronycteris hirsuta. Classification (NCBI taxonomy): domain Eukaryota; kingdom Metazoa; phylum Chordata; class Mammalia; order Chiroptera; family Phyllostomidae; genus Micronycteris; species Micronycteris hirsuta. Next base: position 204,551 of record PVJI01000098.1, on the reverse strand, counting down.
TTGACTTATTCATAATAAAAAAACATCAGTTTCAGCTAATGCTTGAGCCACAGCTGTTGTGCACAGCCACCGCCTCTCTCCCCAGGTAGGGACCCTTCAGAACACTGTCTTTCTTGGTTGAGACACCTGATCCCTAGGAAATGAAACCTTGGTGAATGAATATTTAGAGACAAAAACATAGTTGATATTAAGGGGAACTAATGACCAATTAATTCAAAAGTGGTCTGTCTTTTTGTAGTTTAATAAAGGTAAAAGTTAAATTAAAAATATGGCTTTAAGTATTCTCACCAAACTTCTTTATTCTGAAGGAATAGGGACCTTGACAGTCAGCTGGCTGAACAGTTAAACAGATATTTAACACCCACATCTTACTGTGCAAACAGTGAAATGTATATGATGCTTTTCTCTTTTAAATATTTTTCTCTAATATGCAGTCTATACTTTTATCCTGCACTGCATCGAGACTGGCGTCACATCTTGGGGACTTATTTTTAATTTTTAAGTGAATAAATCAGAACACAGCTACATCATCAATGAGCAATTGTTATGTAGCAACAGCAATTATCAAATCGTTACGTACATGTGGATATAACCATAAACATGGCATGTCACCGATTTAAATTGATGCATGAAAGTAATATGTTATAGTCAAGGCTAAGGAATTGACTAAAATAGCAAAGTCCATCACAAGCACCTTCTTAAGCTAATAAACTGGTAATTAATTGCATTGTGGTCACTGTCTCAACCACAATGAAAAATGCATCCTTAAATTCATAACCTCTCTGCAAGCTAACGAAGAAAGTGGTTCTTAGGGAATCAGGAAGAAGAAAATCTAAACATAGCTTTAAAGTCACAACCTTCCTGACACTACACAAAACGGTTCCTAACAAATGAGGATGAAAAACAATCTCCTTTTTTCCTTTTGGGAAATTGTGGAATTCACAGTACACCAAAAGTTCATAAATCCACTTGTTTGCAAGTAGATGTATTAAAATTTGCAGAAGAAATCTTAAAAATCATTAGGTCCATCTCCTTAACAGAGACTCAAAAGCAAAGCATCAAAATGTCAAGTGATTTCTTTAAGAAAAACAATGTTTGCCCTCCTCGTGCACTGCTGGCGAGAGTTTGTAAATGGTGCGGCCACAATGGAAAACAGCACGGCGGTTCTTCGAGAACTAAAGAGAGAACTACCACGTGACCCAGCAAGTCCACATCTGGGCACTTATCTGAAGGAAATAAAAGCAATAATTCATAAAGACATATGCACCCGTATGTTTTTGTAGCATTACTTACAATAGCCAAGGTATGGAAGCAACCTAGCTGTCCATTGACAGATAAAGGATAAAGAAGATGTGATATATACACCCTGTACATATACATATTATTTATATATACATCATATACAATAAAATACTAGCTGTAAATAGAGTGAAATCTTGCCATTTGTGACAACATGGATGGACCTGAAGGGTTCTATGCTAAGTGAAATTAGTCAGACAGAGAAAGACAAATACTCTACAATTTTATTTGCATGTGGAATCTAAAAAGCAAAACAGAAAGACTCAGAGAGAAAAGTAGGTCAAGGTGATTAAAGGTAAAACTCCCAGTTATAAAATAAGTCATGGGAAAGTAACAAATACCACAGATTATGGAATCGATAACACTAAAATAACATACAGTGACAGAAAGTTAACTAGACTTATCATGGTGACCACTCATAATGTACATAAGAGTAGAATCACCATGTTGTACACCTGAACTGAAACTAATGTAACAATGTAAGTCAATCATACCTCAAAAAAGTAAATTTCAATACAATAAAATGGAGATGAGAACTCTTCTCCCAATAAGGTTGCAAAGCAAAAAAAAAAAAAAAAAAAAAAAAAAAAAAAAAATATATAAAAAAAAAAAAAAAAAAAAAAAAAAAAAAAAAAAAAAAAAAAAAAAAAAAAAAAAAAGAAAAGAAAAGAATGTTTCTAACAGATACAATTATCTACTTAAAAAGTAGTGAGTCAATTTCCCATTTAAAATAAACCTGTAAAAAACAAACCTTTGTAGCAAAAGAAACTGTAGGAAGTAAAAATAAAGCATAGGTAAAAATGAATAGGAAAAAAAAAGCCAACCATATGATCAGTTCCGCAAATAAAATAGATACATTACTGGTATATAAGAAGTGCATGAATCAAAGTCATCTTATATTTAAGAGGATAATTAGAAACAATTCAACGTCACTGATTTTCTAGTTCATGGGTGCCCATCATGCCGTCATGTAATAGTTTTATGATATGAAATCATAGTTGATGATAATTCAATAACTTAATACTAAGAATGATGACTTCAAATTAAAAGAGCTTCTGAGGTAGCTTGTTCAGGAAATCTCCCACTTCGAGACTGGAGGATAAGACACTCAGCAAGGCCTATCACTGTCTCCGAAGCAGCTACACCAAACACCATGAAAGCTGTAAATAAACCTGACAGAATAACTGAACTCATTCGAACATGCATTACCCCAATCGGTCCTTGCGATGTCCCTCCAACAACACTTTGCTAAATGACACCCCAGTTTATATTGAGTAGGTGCCACTGAAATTCGGTGAGGAAAAATGTCTAATCTTACATTCAGAACAATTTTTATTTCATCAGAGTGAAACACGATGCTGAGACCGACCCCTTAATTTCTGCATGGAGGCTCAGGTGAGGAGTTGACGCTGAAAGGAAATGAAGCGAATTGCAAGCCACGGCAGGATCAGTCCAGCCTTGGAGCCCGAGCGCTCACTTCCTCTGACCCTGAACAGGAAAACGCCGCCTTTCCTGCCTACGAGGAGGGGTCTGTGTGGAGGGGCCAGCTCCCAGAGGCTCGGCGCTGAGGGACAATTCAAAATCTCTGCCTCAGAGTGGAGTATGCAGAGGAACACTCCATAGCTTGACCTTAAACTTGGGAATCAAGGGCAACATCGATTAAACAAAGGCAGCAGGACAGAAGTATCAAAACCAAGGCTCCAGTAAATAATTGAATTTGTACTTAAAATGTTTGGCAATAGCTTCCCAAGCTCTCTCTTCAAATGAAGCCAGTTACTACATGATTCATTTAATTCAATGGGATTGGCACATTTTGCATGCTTTTACACTTCCAACAAGCCTTTATTTAGCAAATTTATGTCAAAGCCAGTATATCCTGAGATTCCCTAGCAGAAGGTCTAATTAAATTTCAGTAGAAAGTTTGACATTCTACATTAGGGTTTTTTGGTTTTGGTTTTGTTTTGTTTTTTTTTTGTAGAACTAACCACATAATTTCACTCAGTAGAACATATACCTGATGCCCCTTTAATATTTCAAGTTTCAAGTGAAATTTAGCCATTAGGAAAAAGAACACTCAGCAGCTACTAGCTCTCGTTTCCAGGTTTACACTCCAAGCAAGCAAGAGCCCCGTGGCCGTGGAAGGGGTGCCAGGGTCCACACAGCCCCTTTCATTTTGTCCTCCGTCTCTTTCCCTATTTGGGGTGCCCACTGGGGATACTCCGCTGCCCTGAGTCAGGGTGGAATGCTCCACTACATCCAGAACACTTCATTGTGCTGTAGAGCCAACATCTATTATGGTTTACCAGTGACTCACATGTTAGTTATGAGAGAGGCCCAGCAAAGAGCAGCCCACATTTAAAGGCCTCGATGTCAGAGATGTAATGTCCGGACTACATGGGTATGCAAGGTCCAGTCCCACTCTGTGAACAATTCACTTATTTATGATACACAACTGACCAAATTCAAGAGAGTCCGCGGCACCTCTCATCTCAATGGCATTTCTGAACTTTGACACTGAAATCTTCAAGAAAATGGGAGAAATCAACCTTTGGAGACAAGGCCTTTGCTCCCATCCCATCCTAGGAGAGCCCGGCAGGGGCTGGCGTGACCGGGCAGGGAAAACCCACAGAGCCGCCCAGCCGAAAGGTGACCCAGGTCCGAACTCGACTCGCGTCCAGGTTACAGCAGAAACCATATGCATGCATTTAGCTACAGATTTTTCTCCTTAGAAGGGCAGGAAAAAAATGGAAAAATCATTGCATCTTACTAGAACGTGAACACTAAAATATACATACTAAACATTAGTTTACTAGATTGGTTAATAGAAAACACTTTCATAAAAGAAACAAGATACAATGATGGTATTTCAGGGAGCAACATTAAACTTGGGGGTTAGAATATTCTTTTGGGAGTTTTAGACTAATAAGCATTCTGTCATTTCAGACTTTATACCTTAAATTATATACTACTATGTAAATTTAGACATCTGTGCATGTATCTGGCATGAATGTGTATTGTTTTTATTCCAAGTATTCTGGAATATGAGGAAAGAAGGAAGCATACACATTTTAGATTCTTTTTAGATTAATTTTTAAAAGAAAAGTAAAAATAAACATAATGAGTTTTAAAGCAGAACATATTTCTCATCTAAACTACATGTATGCAACTGCAACCAATTATATTTCTCAAACAAAAGCGATACATCAATCTCTCGCAACGGAAACCCTTCTAGCAGTCAGCAGAACGTGCTCCTGGGTTTGCAGTGCATTTCTGACCAGGAAACAAATACGCCTGAGTCACGGGCCTGGCAAACAGCCAGAAATGGCTAGAAGTGCGGACAAGACATAGTTAACTCACTTCTGGAAACAAAATGCTTTCCATAACTCGCTAAATGTGTGGTGACATAATAAAAAGCTAGTTTTGTTGTGCTTTCAATATTGTTCAAATTAGAACCAAATAAGGATTTCTTTTAAGGCAAAGGCAATCATGTGTGACCACTTCAACTTTTCCTGAAATCAATACTGCATAATTTCTGCATTTTAACAGATTCTTAAGGACTCCCTAAAGTAAATGCAGAATAAAAGATCAAGTTAAAATATGTGTGGTTGCATATGAAACTTGTGGAAATTTTTATACTATTCTTCAAAACAAACGCCAGCAAAAGCATCCTGTGGTACACTTTTCAATAGATGTGAATCTGGACGGTGTAGACAGATATCAAAACAAACAAAAATATCCTACCATTTTTTTTCTTCACTTTTGTTTTTGCCCAATAGGTATTGCATTTTATCAAATACATAAGGCTTCTATTAAGACTACTGACAAACAGAAAAGTAGTTTGATTTACATTGAGGATACAAGCTACAGTGGATTGAATCATTGACCCCAATTCATCACCACCACCCCAACTATAAGCAAACGCATAGTCCCCTCCCACTTCAAATGGAATTTCTTTCTCTGCCTCTTGACTTTGGGCTCATCCATGATGATTGTTCTGGTCAATGGGATATTTACAACTCTAACACAAATAAAGACTTGAAATCGACTTGCTTGGTCCCTTGTACCTCTGTCACAGTCACTAGAACAAGGTACCTGCTAGTCCACTGGTATCAGAAGGAATGACAGGTGCTGAGTGGAGGGGCCCAGGTAACTCGGAGACTTAGGGCCTGAAGCAGCCCTCGTGGCGGAGTCCCGCCGGATCGGCCCACCCGGAGCCCGCCCGCAGAAGCATGAGAGGAGGTGTGTGTTGGCCCCGAGCCTCTGAGGTGTTGCGACTCTCTGCCATGCAACAACATTGTGGCAGGAGTTAATAGACACACATGTGAAAACAATGGGTTCACAAACTGAATATTTTACCTAATTTTCATGTTCTAAATTTTACTGTTCTGTTTAAAATAAGAGGCAAAAAAGAGAAAAAAGTTCGTGGATACTGACCTCTGTGGTATGCCTTGTACTGAGAGATAAGTTTTACTACTCTGAACCTATGAACAAAATGTCCCACCCTGTGTAACTTCCTGTTCTCACCTAACATGCCATATTTTTTTAGGAGGGCCACTTAAAATAAGAAATGACTTTCAAGTTCCCCTTGTCCCTTCCCCAAGCCAAAGATTCTGAGTATATATGTTCTGAGTAATCACATACATCTTAAAAGAAAAGTTGTTCACCCAATTAAGCTTGTTTTAAACTTTTTAAAAAAGATTTTAGTTAATTATTTTTAGCAAGGGAAAGGCAGAGAGAAAGAGAGAGAAATATCAATGTGTGGTTGCCTCTCACGTGCCCGCTACTGGGGGGACCTGCCGCACAACCCAGGCATGTGCCCTGACTGGGAATCAAACCAGTGGCCCTTTGATTCACAGGCTGGCACTCAACCCACTGAGCCACACCAGCCAGGGCTGAACTGTACTCTCTAAAATGGTGAACATTATGGTATGCAAGTCATATCTTACTAAAGCTCTTTAAAAATAGGTAACAGGCCCTTTGAAATCAGTGCATCTACAGAATAAGGAAGTGATGCTTATTTCATGTCATTTATTTGCACAGAAACCAACATGGCTCCTTCAGATAGCACCTCCGTTTCTCAGTTTTTCCAAAGAATGTCTTTAGGAATCTGTAATGAAATATCATCAAGCTCATCAACTGACACTGATCCTAGATCACGTTGAAGATAGGGGCTTGTCACTGAACTTCCGGAATGCTGCAAGGACTTTCAGAGAGAGTCAATGTGACCACAGGTTGACATTCTTGCATTGCACTCAGTTTCACTTTGACAAGGAAAGATCCATGTCTATAAATAACAGGATGACAACAGTGTTCCTTGCACAGGACCATCGTAAGGCTACAACCGTATATCATCAAAACACTCTGAAATCAGTCTACCACTGTTTTGTAAATGAATGGATGTGCTTTGCATTCTTATAAAAATTCCACAGCCAACATTAACACCATTAATCATGAATCCCTCTGGCATATAGAAGAGGACTGTTCTAGAAGCACCCCACCCCCACCACTTCCTTCTTTTAAAGTAGGCTCTGCCCTTCACTCACTGTGTGGGGCCTACCTATCTCAAACTCACCCAAGGCGGTTAACAATTCCTATCACACTATTGCAGGCAGTTCTAAAGATGAAGGAATGTTTCTAATAAAATATTTAATATGGATTTATACTTAAAAAGCACTGCCATACCATGCTTTGTTATCAGTGTCATTTCTTTTGATATCACTATTGTAGATCCATCATTCTTCTTTACTCCTTATTAACACAGCATTTAGTTACCTCCCCTCCATCAAACCCTGAGCCTACCACTCTGAACCCCGCTGCCTGGGATGCCACAGGGAAGGAACAGAGAGAGCAGATGAGATGGGAGGAAGAACTGCGAGAGGAGGAGCCGGCTCCTTCCTTTGGGGAGACCTGTTCACTGCTGCACCACTTCCCTCTCCTCACGTGCAACAAGTATTTAGTGGATGTGTCCATACGAGGCACCCCCAACACAGGAGCCAATGAGGAAAACGTGATTCTGATCCTGATGAAGTAGCCTAGTGGAAAGAATGGCATCTGCGATGCCCCTTCTTGGGAAGCGCTTCCGAAATAGCCCTTTCTAAAGTGCAGTCTCCAGGTACCTCCCTCACTGTCCATCACAACACAGTGATTAGTGTTATTCAAAAAAGTATTTCACTATCCATAACAATGAAGTGTGTGCATTTGCCTGATTATCTTGCATTTCTCCCCATGATTGATCCTCCCAAAATGGAGACACTGTTCATCTTATTCACTTCTATGTCCCGAGCCCCTTTTTGAAGGATCATATATATTAACATTCAATGCAAAAAAAAAATGAAAGCAACCTAAGGGTCCGTGAATGGGTGAATGGATAAATACAATGTGGTATGTACATATAATGGAACATTATTCAGCTTTAAAAAGGAAGGAAATTCCGGCATGTTACAACAGAGATGAACCTTGAAGACACTGTGCCAAGTTAAAGAAGCCAGTCACAAAAAGAAAACTATTGTATGATTCTGCTTTATAAGGTGCCGAAAATACTCAAGTTCATAGAGAGACAGGAAGCAGAATGGCGTTGCTAGGATGGGGTTGGGGAAATGGAGAGTTAGAGTTTAATGGAGAAAGAGTTCTAGTTCTGGAGATAGATAGTGGTGATAGACCTATACACTTTTTTAAAAACCCTCAATATTATGCCACATTTTCACTATTTACATTACACAAAAGAATGAATTAATCAATAGAAGGATAGTAATACCCCAAATTGTTGCAGGAAAGTTAGGCATTTTCTTCTTGGCCCGTTCTGATTGTAGATAGTTGTTTCCTCTCCCTTAAAAACTATGTTAAGATGTAGGACATTAAGTTTAGATGAGAGATCTGCTGATTTCACAGTATTTACCTGATAAATTCACTTACGCCCTCCACCCGTAGCCTATGTATATCAGGTATCTGATGTGTGTTTATTTTACTGGAAAGGCAAAAAAAAAAAACAAAAAAAACTCCTATAAATTTGTCTAACATAAGGAGATATACATACCATACATGAAAAATATAATTCAAGCTACACAATCAGACTCTCTCTTGGCATATTTGTTCTTGAAGTATTCTAAGATTGTATAGTGCCAAACACAATATATTTTTTTTGTCATCTCGCCAAAGCGAAACTTGATCGGTGAAGTCTGAAGGAAGTGCAGCAACAAGGCAAGAAGAGATGAGACTTTAAATTAACTCGAGTAACATATGGGGACCACGCAAGCGCAGAGAACATGATTACCTTAAAAAGTACAGTTTCCAGAAATTCTCAGAAGAATTCCTCAGCAGGCATCTGGCTAGAATCCAACTTTCTCTTTTTCACAAAAAAAAAAAGTTTTGGATAATTTCCTATCTTGACATTTTAGGGAGATCTGGGCCTTGCCAAATGTCATGTGTGCGTGCGGTTGTTTTTTTAATCATACTTTTCCAAAATGTTAATTTGCATTCAGTCTGAGTTTCAGAATCAGGAAAGTCTCAAATTCGATGGAAAGAGTTAACATTTTTTATCCAACACCACATATATATCCTAACTAGAGAAACATCACAGACCTCCTGGCTTCCCTCCAGAGACTCTACCAGTCGGGCTCACTGGCTTAATTCCCATTCTACTCTAAAATGTCTTTTTAGTTTGCTTTTCTTTGTCTCTTTTATATTTTAACTGTATAAACTGTTTACTACTATAGCTATCGCGCTTCCCTCCCAGCGATTCAGATAAAAAAAAAAAAGACACAGCTATTTAATAATCACTAAGTCATACTGGAAAAACCGACTTTTTTTCTTCATACACTTAACTTCCACAAACCCACACTTGCTCTCTACAAATCTGGATTTGCACTTGAATCTGTTCAAGCTCTTCTGCCACGGTGAAAGGCCATTTCAAGATTCTCTATACCCTTTGCCAAAGTTTCTGTCTATAAATACTTAACACTTCATACTGGCTCCAGAAAAAATAATTTCCAAACTAGTAACAAATACTAAATTGACGATTTAGGCCGTATAAAACGTAAAACAGAAGGGGGAAAAAGCTGGACTGGCAGATTTAGAGAGTTCCACACCATCGGGTAGGAAGCTACATTTCCCCCTTGGTGCGTAACACCCACCTACCTGAGCCTGGGTGGGGTTCCCAGCTCTCGGTGGAGGCAGCAGCCAGAGCGCTGTCTCGCACCGGCCAGCAGCAGCCCCGTGTGTGCTACTTCAGGAAACAGGAATGTTGTAGTTGTCTCACTTTAACCAGTAACGGTCACCCACGAATTTCTCAAAAAAAAAAAAAAATCCCCAAACTTTTTCATTGCAACCATCTCTCATTGAACTCAACTCACTTGGAATTTCTAACGTCTCCTCTACTCGTGTTAATCAAATAGTCATGTTCCGTCTCTGCTTCCCATATCCTTTGTCTCCTAACTCCATCCACTTTCCTCTGTCCCCACAGCCCCTACCGGTGTTCAAATGACAGTCATGACTCCCCTGGCTTATGGTGATGCTCTGTGAGTCTCCTGGCTACCACGCCACTGCCCTCAAATCTGTGCTAGGTCTGGTGAGAAATGAAAAGGACCTAATTAGACTACTGGAAATAGAAACCATTTCCAATATTATACCAATATTAGACTATTGGCATAAACAAGAAAGGAAACAGACAGCAAAGCTGGTAAGATCTGAGTACTGATTGATACACAAGGAACAAGAAGGAAAAAGGGAGGGGGTCAAAGGTACAACTGAGGTTCCAAGCTGCAGAGATGACGTTTTTTATCGAAAGTGAGCTCCCTTTGGAACATGTCTGCTCTCACACCTGCTTTCACGATACTGAACTTCAGACGGAAAACCTAACCTAGACTGCTCTGCTGGGTCCAGAAGCAAACATCCACCTGCCTGATATGTCCCCTGGGAGGCTCAGAGCATCCTCGCACGCGGCAGGCCCCAACTGCATATACCCACCGCCTCCCTGGGACCGCCCCTCCTCCACGGCTCCCTCATCGCCACCCACTCAGCTGTTCAAGGCAGAAACATAGCAGCATCTCGCCACTTCCCTCATCCTCCACACCCACATTCAGTTCATCAAGGAACACCAGTACCACCTTGTCGGCGCACCTGAATTTAGTGCCCGGTCTCCAAGCTCACTGCCGCCAGCTGCCTGTGTGCAATACTCAGACCACGGTGCCTCCAGCTCCTCCCCAGTCTGTTTGCACCCACTCATGGCTCTACTCAGCCAGAAGGCATTTTATGAAAACATGAAGATGATCGGATCAATAATTCAATGAAAGCTCTTCAATGACACATCCTTGTGGTGTGAGAAACAGCAAGCATCGACGCTCACTCTGGCGCTGCTCACACACGCCCACGCCACGTCCCCATCACCAGAGCCTGGCTCACTTCTTTCCTTTCAGCACTCACGTGCTCACTCAACAAACTTCTCTTTCCGGTTATTCGGCGTCATACTCCCCACCTGCGGGCACTGGTGCAAGCTGTTCTTTCTGCTTGGTGCGCTGACTCCTGACCACTGAACTTTGCCTAATTAATTTCAACTCATCCTTCAAGCTGCAGTTCAAATATCACGTCCATAGTGACAGCTTTAGTGACCCGCATTCTAGTTTTGGTTTCCTTCCAATATACTCTGAAAGTGCCCTGTTCTTTTCCCTCTCATACACTCACCATAATTAATCTAAATATCTAATAGCTAATAACTTTTTTCAATGGTCAAGGTGGCCTTGAACTGATTTGGGGGATAAATAACCAGGTAGAAATTTCCAGCAAATAGTTGGAAAGTGATGCTGAGGAAAAGAGACAAACACAAAAAGTGCTCCATATAAATGTGACAGATGACACCATGAGACTGCTAAGGAGAAAATGCAGAGGGAGAGGAGAGGAAGCCCAGAAAAAGGTCTTTGAGAAAAACCTCCATTTAATTTGCTGCAAGATGGCAGCTAGAAGGGAGAGAGAAAAAAGTAGAGAAAGAGGGGGGATAGAGAGAAGAGATGTGAATGAGAATATCCAGGGAAGTAGCCCTGGTACTAGCGGGACTGAGAACCACGGACAGTCATCTCTGTGGTATCATCAGGAGGTGACAAACCCAGAGCAGAGCAACAACCAAGACAACAATGGTGACTGGACCTCAGAGAACGGCCGAGGTCCCTCAGTGAGACGGTCTGGTCCCACACCCACTGGGACACTCCAGAATGTGACACTCCAAGTACACAGAGCAAAGCATCCCACCGAGTCCAGACTTGCACGTGGGAGTGATGAGCGAAGCTCACGACTGACGCGGGCCACAGCAGGACAGGGCTCAGCAACCGTGGCGGGAGAACATGATCGCCCTTCTAAGTGGATGTTCCTGACTGCCCAGGGCCCCCTCCTTTACTTCCCTTCTCTCTATCGCAAACCTTGGGTCCAACAGCGCCTTCCCTGTCCAGTCCCGTTCTACCAACGGCATGAGTAACCCTTTCTCTAGGTGGCTTTGTGGCTTATAATATCTCAAAGTTTGCAAACATCGCAATTTTAAAATCAACCATCTAGTGGCCCGTCCTCCTTATTAGGGCAAAGTTCATATTTTTATATCATCTAAAACAGCCCCTTTGTTACAGCAGCAGGTTTGCAGTAAATATCCCTTAGATCACCCTTCAGCATCACCACCCGGGTTGAAAACAAAGTCAGTGGCTTCACAGCTCCCAAAAGCTGTGGCATGTGGCCCCTGCTCATCAGTAACTGCTGAAAATGCATCCTTCTTTCTTTACTCTGTCAAACGCTGTCCCCCTTGCGATGCCTGCCGGGTCACCTAGACTGACAGAGCTCCTTCCCTTTACTCCCTCCACACCTTGCTTCATTTCCTCCACTCCATACATTCTGCTGATCTGCTTCGTACATGAAACAGCTTTCTATGCTTCGCTAATAATTGCCTGAACTCCCAAAGAACACAGACACTTTTTTATTATCTTTGAATCCCCTCCAACATCTATCACAGTACCTCTCTGAGAGAGCAGAGGTCTCATACATATTCATTGCAGCTAATTGAATTAAACTTTGCCCCACGGGGAAGAAAATGCAATATTTAGCCTATCCAGTAACCAGCAACTTGACACTGGCTTTAATGAAAAGTATGTGAAACAATACACATTAGTGCACTCATATCCATAAATATTTACCCCAGAATTAAACAAAACCATATTTTACATGTTTATAATCTTTCCTTCGGTAATTTGAAGTTTTAATGAAGTAAAGATGACGATGCCTCCCACATTATATCTGAAATGCATCCCCTCCCCAAAGGTATGTTGAGTCTTACCAGTACTGACGGGGGGCGGCCGGCCACAATGAGGTGCCCATGTACTTTTTTTTTCATGCGAATGGTACAGTGGCATTAAATGATCTCTTGGCTGCTCAGCCTCCCCTACCAGACTGTGAGCTCCTTGAGATCAGTACTGTTTCCTCGGGTCCTTGGACATATTAGAATTGGCTAAAAAGCTCCTGGATTAGTTGATGAGTGAGAAGTAACGACCTAGCAGTGGAGCTGCGCTGAGGGAGCAAGCACACAGCACATATGTGACCTCTGTGTCGGGCTCCGCTCAGAATTTGCGCCCATGACATAATTCTATCCTCCGCCCAAGACTGCGAGGGAAATGCTATTATCCAGGTTTTTAAGATGAAGAAATGGAAGTTTATTAATGAACCTAATTGACTCGCTAAGGTCACAAAGCCAGTAAACTGTGAAGGTGGCATATGAGTGCAGACATTATGCCTCCAGATCTCTTAACGGGTCAGGGCAGGGGCATCAGGTAGTAATTCCCGGGGTGACAGAAGGACGGGTAACACGTCCACGAGAAACATTGTGAGGGACACGAGAGCACCCACACTCTCTGCGGTTAACAGAAAAGCATAAAAAGTAAGCTAAGTTAGAGTGGAGAAGCTCACGGAACGGTGAAGGCAGGAGGGACAGAAAGGACACCAGGCCACCTGAATTTAGGACGCCGCGTGATGCTGTGTGAAAACCCACCTAGGGCACACCGCCGAGGGCACTCCAAAGCCAGTACGTACTGACGTGAGATTTTCTGACTAAGGGTAAGGAGTGCCAGTGCTGGGGTTATTTCTCCCCAGAGATCCAGGTAGGGCCTATGAGTAAGAGAAAGATAAACACGCAAGGAAACTGAAAAAACACCAACAACCAAAAAAGAAAAAAAAAATCCCACAAATCTCAAAACATTTCCTGAACGCTGGTGCCACAGTCATATTTCAATATCAATTTATATGCAAGTATGATTTTCCTCTGATGATTACTCTCTGCTATTTCAGTTTTCTATTTGAAGCTTCCACTTTTCCTTTGGGTTGCTATACCAAATACCAACAAGAAGGTACATGTTTTTGATTTCCAAGGAAAATTGGACAACAAGAGAGTTAGAAATAATGATCACATAGTTACATTTTCAAGACTGATAAATCTTATACTGCTCATTAGTAAATTTATTGAGTACAAGATTGAGACAAGCCACAGTGAAAAGATTATCTGCATTTGAATATATAGGTAGTATATTGCCTAAAATTGTCCCATTTAGCAATGATGTACGGACACAGTATATTTTCAGAATATATCGGCTCGCAGCATATATTACCAGCTGAGAATTCTAGTACCGATAACTCACGTGTTAGGAAAACACTTGTCTCCCTAACGCCACGGACACGTCACACAAAACCTACCCCCCACAGTAAGATGTTTTCATGAGGCCTTATGGACAGTGGGTGGGTGCCCTCCACCTGCCTGTGACATTTTTCTCATCAGGAAAGTGGAGACAGCAGCTGGACCTGCCTCACAGGACTGCCGGGGGCATGAGAGGTGCTACCTGCCACGTGGCCAGGTGCCAGAGCAGATCCTGTGGGCGCTACACAGATGTCCCTGCGGCTGCGTCCATCAGTTGTTCAACATTCGGCTCCTATGTCTGGTCATAAACCAACACAGACAAGTCAACAGTGGGGATTACGACTCCTGCACAATTAACTTCTTTCTTAAAAACTGGTACACAACTCAACTGCATTTTGTATAGAGAACAAGTCTGTATGGTTAATAATACCTAATCTAATGAAAGTGCAATGCAAGTGGTCATACTTTCCACTTCTCGATGCCTTCTTTCTTCTAACAGATGTGATTTGGGGCTGCCAAACCCATACCCCCACACCAAATCCTCACAAAATACAGAATATGCAGATGTAAATGATAGCATGACAGGTGATTTGTCTATAATAAGTCCTAATTATTTCAAAATATAGAGTCTTAAAATTTTTCTTTTCAAGAAAAGGGAGCTAATATCAGTCCATTGACATTCCATTTACTTTTTCCCCAACTACACACTCACAACCACAGCGGGTTTTGTTCCCCTTGCTGACTGACTGAAAAGAACCCTGGTTGGATTCACATATTTCAAGATTAAATGAATATAAAAGAAACTAGTACCAGAGGGCAAAGGGAAATAACCACACGGCCCTGTGCAGTGTTAGCCATTCCTTTCATAACCAAGGGGAAGAAGACATGGCCCCGCCCCTTAACCGCCAGGATCTGACAGGTGACGTGGACAGGTGCTCTGGGGCCATGACCTGAAGTGTCCATGGTCAATAACGCCCCGGGAGGAAGGTCCGAGCTCTCGGCAGAGCCCCTTGACCCAAACACCCACGGAGCGCGTGCCAGCAGGCTTCAACAACTTACACTCTAGTCGTTAGACTTCACATCCGAGCGGCCACGAGGAGATAAACTATTTCATTTCTCTCTAGTGAAAGGCGTAAAATCCACAAGAATGAGCAGGTAAATAACATCTTCTGTACCTCTGTGCGAAAACCTAATGTTATCAAATACAGATGGAATGTCACATACAGTTCATTTAGTTAAATGCTAGTGGGCATATTAGTAAAAATAACTTCTGTGGCAATTCCATGTGGTTGCTGTGTTTTGTTATTATTACTTAAAGGTCTAAAATTGTCTGGGTTAACATACAGGGTCCTGCAGAAGTAGCGCCTGCTTGAGTGTGGTTGGTAGGGTAATAATATGGGTGTAATAACTTACAGTGGTAATTTGAACATGCTACCTACAATGTTATATGGTGTGCTTGAGTGTGATATTGTCATGTTACAGAATTGCAAGCTTATATAATAAAAGATTGTCTAATAAAAAAGGGGGGCATTATCTGTGCCAGACCCTGTATAATTCTGTCCCAAATCATGTTTCGTAGGTCTTCGGGGCTCCGTAGGACTCTGCACCAATTCCAATGAGCCAATGACAGTTTTTATCATAGATCGAGAGATTGTAGAGCCGCCTAAATCCACCATAAAACTGGAATCAAGAATATTCAGACATAGTTAATCGCTAGAAACAAACTAAGCATTTGACTCTACCATCGCCTGCGCTGCCTGAAAGGTGTCAATGTTTCTCTGTGTGGGGATGCTCAGCTCACAGGCTTTTCCACTTGAGCACACTGATGATCATCCACTGCAAAAGTGCTTTCCATTGCATTTCCTATAGCATGCCATATGGTGTAGCCACTTCTTATTTTATTCCCTCAACATTACGGCCAAGTGCTGAGGATGATCGCAGGCAGCAGAGAGTTGGGGGTTAGGGCAAGATGAAAAAGGAGATGACATGCAAAGGCACGGTCACATGCTCAGGGAACTTGATGTCACCTGCTCAGATCCAAGACTGTTCAACACCGACCTGTCTCCCGGGGGGTCCTACCATCTAGGCACTGGGGAATGACTCCTGTTTGTTGCATGCATGGTGTTCAGCTAAATTATATAAAACACTCTCCCGATCAGTGACATCCTCCTGCTATTATCTACCACTTGCATTACACAGTCACTTTTGGAAATAACTCTCACACAGGACATTTTCAAGCACGTAAACTTGGCTCATGACCTATAAAATGGCACAAAAAAAATTAGGTCTAAAATTTTAGAGCAGAATATTGTTATTATTACAATCTTCTCTACATGTAGAAGACTTTTTCCCCTCTTTTCTCTTCCTTTAACTAATCAAACTTTAAAAATGTCCAATTGCTTATGTAAATACCAATCTGCTACCTATGAGTTCAAGAATCTGTATAAAATAAACATTGCTTCAGACCTGCAATAAATCCATATGCAGCACTTCTGAACATTTGCTTTGAAGACAGATTACCCAGGGAGGTGACAACAGTGCCCTTCCCTTTACCGCAGCTCCAGTTTTAAGACATATCAAGGAATAAACATGTATGATTCCTGAGCAACATGGCTCCGCCCGAGCTGCGGAATGCCAGCCAGGCTGCGCTATCATTGCTAGACCACAAAGATAAAGCCACCCCAAGTGGCCCGGCGGGCACTGTCCCAGCTGCTTCTCTGCTCTGTGAAATCTTTCAAAGTGATGCATGGAGACGAGGCTGCTTTTATCAGCCTCACACGCAGGGTCTGCTGAGCCCACGGAGGAACATACTTGTGACACACAGCTGATGGAAAACCACACACGCTCCACATGGCTGAGGCTCGCAGGATGTCACTGTGTCAATCAAGAGCCGCAGCTGTGAGAGAGAAAAGCCTCTAACACACATATATTCGGGGCGGGGGGGGGGGACTCTTTGTGCTTCTGTTTATGAGTTAGGCAAATTGTCCATGGCCCTGTAGCTAGGGGGTCCAGAAATCACCTTCTTCATCATCACCATCATTATCATCTCTCTTTTCTCTTCCACAAAGCACCACCCATTCCAATTCACTTGAGTCTCTGGATTAGCAGAGAAGAAAAAAATTGAACCACTATCTCCACATCACCAGAAACCAATGAGATAGAGACGTAAATCATTTCACCTGGGCCACAAAAGGCATTTTTATGTGCCATCCATAAATTACAACCTTTAATGTTTGCGAAACCCTTTGTGTGTTTTGCCCATTTCACAGATGAGAAAACTGAGGCTCACACAGGTGAAGGCACTTGTCTCGGAGCGTAGCACTGGGGAAGGAGCTGAGGCTCAAACCACACCAGTGACGAGGTTCCCATCACATCACCACAACACCAAGGGCAAGTGCCTCCTTCCAGTCACCTAGACCGGAACACACTCTGTAATGAGATGCAGCAAAGGCAGTTCTGTTTTCCCTCTCTTCTGCTACGCTGAAGCACGTGGGGGCTGTGGATTCGCTGAGAGTCCTCTCCAAGTACTCTGCTACAGCTAGCCAACTCCAATGGACAGCACAGAAGCGATTTAATCTCACTGTAGAGGAGCACGGTACATCCCTCTCATATATGTTTTAGGGTTGGAGAAAAATAATAAAGACATTTATAAATCATATGCTTGTAAGTGAATATTTCTTTAAAAAGGTCGTCACCTCTCTTATCAGTATCAATATACCATGCGAAGGTCCTCTAAAACCAAATGGGATAAAAATATAAATTGTTGATGACACGCAGGGAATTATTTGGGAAAAGCAAACCATTAAAATCAAAAATAAGTGGAGGCTGTACTAACTTTCTTTCTATGCATATCTGAACGAAACAATATGTGGATTTTTGGAAAAGTAGCCATGATATAAATGCACAGTTAGAGCTAAACTACTATGATTTTCTCCCACATTCCTGAACCCCTAAATTCAGAAAGTCTTGGAACCCAATAGAAATACTGCATTGAACAGTTTCTTTAAGACACCATGTTTGATCCGGGACTCTGATCAAGTTAGAAACTAAACTTTAGATTTGTTTCCCCCTTACCTAGCTATTCCAATCAGGCCTCTCATTGTCCTCCCATCTACCAATCTCACCTTCACTCTGAGGCGCATGCACACTTCCCCGTGGGATTTGAGGCTTGACCACACCAATTTCCCAGCTGCAGCCTCTGACCCTGTAGGCTGTGGTTTAATTTCTCCCCTTGAACTGGCCTCGTGAACTCTTTAAATGACCCTTCACTGTTTAAATGGCCCTTAGACTTTCTCTCCTCACTTGGCACACACAATTACTATACATCGGATAAGAAAAGGCAGTGATAGATTGCTCCATATTCCATCAGCAAAGTGAATCACAATTCACTTTTGGACAACCAGAATCAACAGAGTCTCTAATTTTGAAATCTGACTCTATGCACATAGAACATCAATGCATCTTAGTTATTTCTTTCTGTGTTGGGGTCACTTCCCCATGGACATCTGGGGCAAAATCTTTTAAAAACACCTTAGTAATAGTGGCTATAGGAGTTTTGTAAAATACTGTAAAATGCAATATAATTTCCAATAGTTGTCTTCGAAGCATAGACATCAGCATCTATTATTTTTAAATAGCATATTTTCAGAATTTAGCTATCAATGTATACATTAAATTTGGAAAGATTTGCTGAATCACAGCATAGCCACCTCTTTGCCTATGATGATTAAAATCGAGTTCAGTCTGAAAAACAGGATGATTGATTATGTAACATTTCTGAGATCTCTGGGTCAATTTTACAATGATGGCTTTGCAAATTCTCAAATTCCACAGTTGAACCAAAGCATAATTTATTTAGTATTCATCTGAAATTTTTCAGTCATTAAATATTTTACTCTGGAGATTATAGTAATCCCATCACTAGTTACCCATCTGGGGAAGTGATCTGAAGAACCAGTTTTTGAAATCAGGGAGATAGAAATGTATATAGATATCAATCATTTGGCCCATGGTCCTTCCAAATACATGTAACTATAACCTCTGTTACAGTCTTATTTTATTCTAAAGACAAATATTAAAGCCATTATCAAGTCTTAGACCAACTAACAGATCAACAAAAAATGTATGAACATATTATGAAAAGGATTTATTTTAAAACATATTTATCTCACTTTTGGGCCAAATCCAATGGGGCAAAATACAATTTTAAACTAAAAAGAGAACACAATAAGTTTTTTAATTTACATCATGCTCTCCAACAATATAAAAACGGACAAGTCAATAGTGGACAGATGTTGAGATGATGCCTAACAGGCAATGAATAGTTTCTTTGTTTGTGATGAAGTAATGTTTCTGTGAAACTTCTGTAGACTATCATCACTAAATGCTGGCTGGTTTTCATTTTCAAATTATTGTAAAACGGCTTGAATAAAGAAGTCATTCTAACTGAATGCCAAACTTTCTATAGAACTGGACATTTCTTGAAAAATGAGATCTGGTTTGGGTCATTTACAATCTTTATTAGTTGTTAAGAATGCACCTTTTGCTTCCTTCTAAACTTTGCCAACTTTGACAATTTCAGAAGGATTTAAAAACATCTTCAAATTAGAGTGGAATCGTATTTTTAACATTACGATACCAAAGAGGACTAATGATGGCTTATGAATTAAAACCACATTCCTCAAGGGCCCGCTATGTGCAGGCGCTCTGCTGGGACAGGGCAGCGCGGAAGTGATTCCTTTTTCCCCACACCGCCGCTGCATCCACAGAATTCAGTGTAGTCGTCCTGCCTGTCCCCCTTCTTCCACTCTGAAGCCAAGGTTGTGGCGCGGTGGAGAAGCACAGGGAAGCCCCAGCATCACTGTACAGGAGGACAACCGATACCAAAGGAAGATGGAAAGGGGAAGACGGGCTTCACTCCCGGAGGCAGGTGAGCCCATCCCCAGTGATGCCTCTGGGGCAGCATTCTGAAGAACCACTCTTGAAACCAGGGACCTTTCAAAACCCCCCTTTAAAAATATCCTTACTGTAATGTGCACTCATGGGGTATTTGCAAATACTGACGGATAGGCTTAAAAGTAACAGTTGAAAAAGAACTCTTTATTCAAGAGGAGCGGTCAAGCATAGCAGATCTACTTCCCAAATCTGTTGGCACCCTGCACGCTGGTACATTTTCAAACAAAACACTTAGTGATTACCTATTCTGTTCAAACATTTTTTAGCCATGCAAAATGAATTATTATACTAAAAATAAATGTTAGGTGGAAGAAAACACTTGAAACATTTCAACTTGGAATTGTTCTGGTTGAAACAGAGAAGAGGGAGAGAAAACAGTGTCCTTTGGCCCTGAGGCCTCCGCAGCTCTAGTTTGGAAATCACTACATTGGGTGATCAAAACTGTTTCCAGAATATTCTGATTGCCCATCATGTAATCAATTATAGTTATGCTACAGTTAAGCACATCAATTCAATGTATGGTGGTGTTCATTACTACTGTATATGTTATACAAGTGATGAAAATTATAATAACACCTATTTGCAACAATCTGAATTTCATTATGAAATAAAAGTGTTTGTTAGAGAAAAAAATTATAATAAAGCTAAGGCTTAATACATCAACTGTTTGTTGAAATTTCAATATAAAGTGCTTCAATAAGAAGTACTTTTCTTCCTGAAGTGATTTGAATTCCTGCACTAAATCTTATTTCTAATGTAAGGGACTCCTCAAAAACAAGTCTATCCTGAGTGGAGAAGAATCTAGAATTCTGTAGGAAGAAGGGGAATTGTGAAGAATTCGGAAGACACCACCTTGCTCAGAATGAAGACAGCTCAAGGGAGGAAGAACTGGGAGTACCAAAGCGGGTCATGGCGAGGACGGGGATGTTCATGGACAAATTCTGAAAAACTGTAGCAAATTCTGCCCCCATGCTGGGGACGCGTTTGTTCCCTGACTTCATAGGCAGCTCAGTTCCATATGTTAGCACAGTCCCGTTACCACCCGAAACAGTTTAGCTGTGGTGTGAACCAAAGCTCTTGCACATACAATGAAATTGAACTCATTCTTATAAAAAAAAGAGAGAGAGAAATATGAAGATTCACAAGATTAGACAGGCTGATGCAAATAATATGAGTAGACAAAAATAGTTTCTTAACGCAAGAGCAAGTAATAACAAAAGAAAATACACCCCATTATTCCTGGTTTCTCTAAAATCTGAGTGTCTGTTCTGCTCATGTACTTGTGTCTCATACTGTTGGAACTGAAAGTTGTAAAAGTAAAAAAGCACTTTGATCAAAATCAACATGAAGATGAAATTTATGAAATATTTCAAAGTAGCCACTGTATCAGCAATGTTTCTTGTGTTCCATCTGTATATTTTAATTCCAAATTGGTGGTATCAAACTTATGCTCCTAAAATATTTAATCCTAAAATCACCCATGATTCCTTGACTAGGAGTATAAGCTCATTAAACACAGACGGAGTCAAACAGAACTTTGGAAACAAGGTATGCTCCTATCTGACCAAATATGAACAGGTCCATGAAGAGCAGCCTCTGTTGGCTCCTGAAGGATTCAGGGCCCGGGGTCAGGAATCTTCTAGTGAGGAGCCTCAGTCACTATCCTCATGCTTCAAATCTGATAATAATAATAACTTAAGGGCCCTTTCACTCTCACTTGTCAGAATAGGAAATAGGATGAACCAGCCTGCCTGAAGGGTCAGGCATTCTTCTTCAAACTTAACAGCCTTTCTGTTGAGGACAGATAAAAAGATGCCCCCGAAATACATCTGCTCCGTGTCTCTCCCTGGTGACAGTGCGTGGCTCATGGCAGCGTAGCAGGGGAGAGGGCACCCAAGGCAACAGCAGGAGCTCTGTTTCCTATGGATGTCAGCCAGTGCCCATTTCTCCAAACTTACAAAACTCTAAGCCTTTCTGCAGGCCAGCTCTGGGGACAAAGGTGCTTCTCCAAAGCTCTTACCGGTAGGGAACATTCGGACTGAATGAGAAACACAGTAAACGAAAGTAAAAACCACCAACTCAACACACTGGCTGTGTGACACATCCTTCCTAGTCTTTCACTCCTTACAAAGACCAAACCGGATTCATTCTGGTATACAAGCAACTAAGTCTCTGAAACTGATTTTTTTTTTTTTTTAATCAGCATTGAGGAACAGAACTCTGAAAGATTATCTAAATAAAGTAGGATGCAGTTTTGATTTTTGTCCTTGGAAAATAAAGCTAACAGCATAGTGATTATAGGGCTATCATTTTTTTATCTTCTTTGAGTTTATATGACCCAAGTAGAGAAAAAGTTTCAAATCTCTCGTCTGGCTGGCAAGAACAACAGAGAACACAGACCGTGACCAAAGACGAGCACAGCTGAGCTCCTCCAGCACGCAGCTGGGTCTAAGGTAGGTGAAATGCTTCAACTGGACCACGCTGTCCTCCCAGACAGAACTCAGAATATAGATTCTTCATTCACCACCTGAGATGTGCGTTTTTATGAAGTCCCAGATAAGCAGGCTCCGCCAGAGAGAAACTGAATGTAATGGATTCACACATCAAAACGTGAGCATAGTTAGAAAACAAATGTAATGTAGTCAGTAATTGTGAATTCAATATGTATGTCTGAAATCTCACATGGGGGCTCAGGCCCCGGGACAACTCTCCTGAGTTGTAGTAAGCCAGATTTTAATCAGTTTTTATTGTCTTCCATCTTTGTAAAAATTAATAACTGCTATTTGCTGTTTATTTCTGGACTGAGCCTCTGTGCCTCTTCACATCATTTGAATCTAGTTTATGTGACATATGAATGTCAAACAAGAGGACAATATTCTAAAAGAATTTATTATTATATTCCAAATATACTGCTGGCATATTTAAACATTTGAAAGCGGACATATATGTTAAGTCATACCATGGCATGGATTACATACACAATGCTATTTGTGTTATTTGCCTGCTGACATCCCCGTAAATCCCTCTGGGTGTGACTTGCGAGCGAGCCTTTCAGTGCACAGGCCTGACACGTCATCTCTGGCCGCGGAGGGGAAGGGCTGTTGGTGGAAGGGTGTGAAAGCCATTCTCCAACTAATTCAAATCTCTTCTAAAAGTATCTTTCAACACATTGTACTTCTTGTGCTATTCATGTCATTTAATCTGTAACACGTGTTAATATATAGTGGAATATTCTATAATACTACTTTCCCTAAACACATCTCTTTCAAGCTACAAGTGTTAGCCATTACCTTTAATATACTGGGGAATTCTGAAAAAACAGGCCAGTATAGGCAATCCATGAAATCATTTTATAAACTTCACCAAAAATGCCTTTTTTTTATTCTCTAGACTTAAAAGCCCTAATTTTTATATTTTCATTACACTCTTCTAAACTGCTCTGGATAACTTATGTTCTTTTCTCAGCGTCATTGTATCTTTCTCCATTAAAGCAGCCAAAACGATATACAACATTCCTAATGCATAGATTTGTCATTACTTATGCGAGGATTTATTTAGTTTCTAATCTTCTTCCTGAATTTGGTTGGAATTTTGGAAAAGAACTATTTTCAGAGAATTATCTACATATAACTCCCATATTCAACCATATTCTTTAGCATCATAAAACGCCTGCAGTTTTCAATGTGATCATTTTGATATGAATTATCCTAATTTTTATAATAAATTTAGCCCAATCTTTAAAAATAAAGTCGTACTTCAGCCTGAAGTAAGGCACAGCACTGTCACCAGGACACGGGCTGAGCTCATTCACGCAGACGGCACTGCGTGGTTCCGAGCTTCCACATTTACCCAGACCGTCCGCACAGGCTCTGTGGGATTTTCCCTTAGGGACCCATGCCTTGGTGAAGCGGCCCCTCCAGGGCGCAACTCGCTTCAGAATATACTTTTCACATTAATTAATTTTCTCCCACCCAGTCCCGTTTATTCACTTCCTCAGTAAATCCTTGCTGATTCACTCTAGTTGACAAGCCTTGGACTCAGCTCAGGGGACACAGCGATAAGCAGACCAGTAAAAACAGAAAGGGCCCTCATCTTTCCGAAGTGGACACCCTAGAGGGAGATCAACCTTCTAGTGTAGATGTGGGTACCTGATACTATGTTGTGATGTTCTCTGGCCTTTGAAGTCATATATGTATTGGGGCACTTTACAGTACCAAAGGGTTTGTTCTAATTTATGGGATAAACAATTATTTTTTAATATATAATCTTTATTATATCTTTCCATAATCATTTAGTCCCCTTATACCCCTTTCTCCCCAGCGATCATCAACCTATTTTCATGTCCATGAGTCTATTTTTGTTTAGAATATAGAAACAACTATATTAGATGTCCTGCTATATTAACTAATTAAGGTAAACGCTGACTTAAAAAGGTAGATGTTAACATAATTACTTTGTGGATAAAGAAAAGGAGGGTCAGAAGTTTTTTCACAATTTTCTTAAATTCATAGAGCTAGTTCAGAAGCTGAGTGGGGTGAAATTTGAACCCTGATTCCACTGACTCCCAACTTTTTGATCTTTCTGCACTAGGGAGCATGGTTGTGTTGTGACTCCTCTCAATTCTAAAATTCCCAAATAGGAGATGGCAAGGTCCCTGTGCACCAGCATGATTATTATGATAAAACTGCTAACCCTTAACAGCTGGTGAACCCATTACAATGGCTAAGTGAATTGACTGTATACACAAATCCAAAAGACAATAAATTTTTAGCCACAGATCCCACAGGTTCAATGATTATAAAGTTTGGGGTCTCTTCAAAATTTTAGGAAGTATGTATTAAAATAACTCAGCATTTTAAGTGAGCTATACTGATTTGAGAAAGATAAATGTGATTATTATTTTAGTCTGGTGAACAATGGATTCAAACGCCAATGGAAATATAACCAAGTGAGAATTCTTACAAATTGTATTTATTGATAGTATTTATTCATGGTTTATATTAATGCTATATAGTTCCTATATAATATTCAAATTATATATCAAATATAGTTTCAAATATACAAATTAATTTCTCTTTTCCAAAATAAATGTTTTTAGTTCAGTGTTAGCAGCCTTGTCTTTAAATACAAAAAAAAGAAAAAACAAAGAGTTACTGGTAAAATAGAAGTAGTTCTAGAACACTGATTATTTTTTTCACTCTAATTATAATTGACATTTATTTTTACTTTAAAAATGTCTGCATATGTTATTATACTGGCTCTAACCTTCTTTTACCTTTTTTGTATTATTTTTAATTAGTACCATTAACTAGCTGGTCTTTCTATCTATATGCCTATAGCTTTACATGTAACGTAGTTAGGTTATATGATTGAAATATATAAAGAGATAATACATATTGTGTATGCACGTGATATAAAGTATAGAGTTGGTAATATATATCTACAGTTGATGTTCATTCTTTAAAACTATAGGAACCAAAAGGAAAGCATTTCTTATCTGCTAAATCACAAATACCAATTCAAAGAAAATCTTTATTCTTTTATCAGTGTTTGGAAGACTGCTTTATTAAAAATAAATATTTATTTTTTCATGGCATAATATACATGATTATTCATTAGAAGTGCTACAAATCTCTATATTCACTGTCAGCCACGAGTTTCTCCATGACCTCGTCATCATTTATTGATGTTCTCACTTGTTAAACACAGCACTTATCAAGTTCCCAGCAAACATACTGATATTTTTGGTGTTAGAACCTGCCTACATAACAACATTTCTGGATTATATAAAAGAAAACAATGCCTTCTAAAATTTACCAAGCAATAACTAAATGCTGAGCCATATTTTCTTACATAAGTGAATTTATAATACAAACACACAGATTTATTAAGATTTAAAACCCACACAAGGCTACCAGTGTATTTTTTTCGTACTGGTATTTTTTATATGCCGCAACTAGCAGTGGGCTACCTCTCACACTCCTGCTTTCTGATGGCATTTGCAACTAACTGCTCTCACCTTATTTTCTTCAGAGTCTCGTGAGAAGCACTAAATTATAACTTAAATATTTCCCTTAGCACTGCCTAGACTTGATTTAGAGAAAAGGGTAACACTTTCGTGAAGCACGACAGAGGAGAAGTCAGTCAGCTTCAAAACACAAGGACCACTGTTCCCATTCACAGCTTTGTTTTAAATCTTCCCTTGTTTTCCCCACCAGGCCAGGGCACAATGCCGCTCCCTCCCAAACTCGCTGTCAATGCAAGGGTGTCGGGCCCCTGCATATGCGAGCAGGCCAGAGCCGGTCTTCCCATGAAAATCAAGTCAATGACCTGCCTCCTTGGCTTCTTGTGAACCAACAGACAACCATAATTTTTCATCCTTTCCATTCTCACGTGTTGTAAATGTTCACTCAAGTCCACAATCTAATGCAAAACGCATTAATTCCTCCAAAGTGAGCTCACCGTGCATGATTTAATTATAGCCAATTGGACATACTTCTCCTTTATGTAAAAAGAAAACTCAACGACATAGCCACAAGGAATTTTTCATTCAATAGTTTTGCATCACCCTTACTATCTAATCATATGGAGAAAAATGAGGTTTTGTCCTATTGGATAAGAAAAAAAAGAAAAAGTATAGTCATAAAAGTTTTAACCACCAACTTTTATCCTCGAACACCCAAGTTCTGTCGGGCGACTTCCCTATTTCCCAGCATTTACTGTACCCCGACTGGAAAACAAAAAGGAAGGGAAACACTGCTGCAATGCTTCTACTACTTCTATCGCAATCCCTCCCATTCGCAGTCGGCATTAAGTCAGATTTACAAAATTACACAGTTTTCCAGGATTTGCATTTAAAAGATTGTCTACCAGCTTCAATACAGGTTGCTTTCCCGTGACCATAGAAACATCAGAAGAGTTGGAAAATTCAGTCCACTGAACTTCAAATGACTTTATTAAAGTGTCACTAATCAGAGTTAAAAGACACAAGGTTTTAGTGTTTGGGCTAACAAAGTGAATAATTCTCAAAGTCTAATGACCTACTAAGAGCATTACTTAAAATTAAAAAAAAAAAAAAAAGAGAGAGAGAGAGAGAGAAGAAGAAGTCTGGTTGAAAGCAAATTAAATAAGAAAACCTTCGCTGCCTTCTCCCGAAGATTGATCCCATGCAGATAGCGGCCCCTCGGCTGACCGGGGTCACTGGATACAGGTCTCTGGGCCAGGCAGCTGGGAAAATCGGCCTGGTTAACATTAAAGCACTGTGGACAGAGCTGCTTAAAATTCAGAGGTTGGTAACTCTTGAAGAAGAAATCTATAAGTCTATTTATAGCTAATAATGTAAGCTATATAAACTACACTTCCAAAACTCTCAGTGCACTCTAATTTGATTATAAGCCAAAAACAAATTCCAACATGCAAATGCAAATTAAAGCTCATTAATAATGCATGCCAGGACAATATTTAGGAGAAAGAAAATCATTAAGTGCTCCTAAGTCTATAACCTCGCTAAAGGCTTGAAAGATAAGAATTATTTTTTAAAGGTATGCTTTCTCCCACTAATAGGAAAGTGAAAGGGAAAAAAAAACACATGTACTATTTTTCTTTTTGTGGTATCAAAGGGCATCTTGTACATTAGCTATATCTCAATGGTTATCATGACAACATTAACAAAATACCAGCAAAACAATTAAAGGACAATAATTATCTACTAAAATGAAAACAATATGTATTCTCTTGACCACTCCTCTTTTTCCCCCAATGTTTCTTGAGTCCTGTAAACATTTCTCTTTGGCCTTAAGCAGCACGGTGACAGGATGAACCCTGAAGTATGGCGATGTCGTTTCAAGTCCGCAAATCAAAATACAGAAAATGCCAACTTAGCACCTTCGCTGCCAATGTTTTTCTTTTAGAGATTTTTCCCCCTCTGTTGTCCTTTCCAGTGTAAGAGGTACACTGTGGGGATTGATGAAGCAGGACAGTGACCGGCTCTGCTCACTGCTTCCTCTGGGAGACACCTGGCTGCCTTCCCCCACCCACCAACCTCACCAACAAGTGCTGATCGCTTATGAAGCAGCGTGCAAGAAAGTGGCAGCCACTGTAGGGCTGGAAGTCAAGGGCGGCCGTTTTCTATTAGCAACGCAGGCTACAACCACATTAAAAATGTATCTTCTGAAAGTAAAAGAGGGAAATAATCTGAGAACAAGTTGCAACGGCTGTGTAACAGCGAAGCCCAGTTAGGGCAACAACTGCCCGTGCTGAACTCATTCTCTGGGCACTTGCTGGTCACAGCTAGGAGCTGGGCACTACCGAAAACTGGAAGACATGGGATGGAGAGACTCGGGGACAAGAGAGACGCGCCAGGCAGGACCAAGTCAGAATCAGGTTGGGGAGACAGCTGCAAAAGCAAGGAAGCGCAATTCATTGCGGTAAGCCTACCTTGCTGATGTGAACAAAATGTTAAGGAATTCAGGGAAAAGGGAATAATTAATTTTTACCTGGAAGGCAACTGAGAAGGTATTTTTTGTTTGTTTCGCAGGGTTGCCCTTGACCTACAAGGTGAATGATGAGAAGGAATCTTCCTTATAGGGAAGGTAAGAATATCCACCCCAAAACCGGGCGGGAAGCTGGGGGTGTTGGCTGGTGTTTGGGGTATGCTGTAGAAGTTTCTGGAGATGAAAACTCTAATGGAATCATCTTCACATTAATAAGATCACAAAGAAAAATGGCCCAGGCCTCCTACTCTGCCCCTGCTCGTGCTGTTTACTCAATGACAACAAAGCTGAAATAATTTACCTAATAAATTGGCTCCTAATTTTTCAAGGGGGAATCGAGAGGACAATAGATTAAAATAATAAATTTATAAAGCAAATAATCTCATTCAAATCCACGCGCAGTGTGTCTTGGATATGCTCCAGCAAAATTTATAGCACTGCTCAGCGTGAATTCTTGGGGACCTTCCTGCCCTGTCCTGAGTGGGCGAGGAGAGGTCCCTACAACTTTAAAAATGCAAATGCATTTCCACTCTGCCTCCTAAAGCACTGCTCCTGCACTCCTCCGGCTCCCTTCCCCTGATCACATCACCACCCCGTCTGTCTCCATTCACCTCTGACAACAGGATGCAGTCCCGTGCGCAGCTCTGTCCTGCTCCCAGTCCGCCTCTGACAGGGTCCTGGGCTGACCTCTCCCTTGGACAACGCCTGGTTTTCTCCCTGCCCGTTTACGGGTAGCAATTCCTGTAAGTCCAAGATCAAACTTCTCTTCAGGGAGCCCTTTCAAATTAACCTACCTACCAATACCATTAACTAATTTACTTTGCATCATCTCACACAATTTTTGCTACATTTCATTTTTGTCCAAAGTGTGTGGCTTCTCCAATTTGCTCTCAGACCAAGACCACTACTTAATGTGTTTTCTTGAGCAGTAAAGCTCTTCACATAGTAGGCAGTCACTACGCCAACTCCCATTTTAAAAACACATTCAAAAGTCTGAGATAAATCAAAAGAATCACTATTAATATTATATTAAGAAATAAAATTAAAGTTTCGTCAATTTTTTTAACCAAATGGAACACAAACCAGTTGAAAATTCTTGACTGATTTAGAGGTCAAAGGGGACCAGCAGTGGATGAGAGGGACGCGCGTGGGTGGGACGTGGCTGTGTGGTTCATCATTGCCTCTAAACCAGAGCGGAGACAGCTCACCTGGACTGGGATGCAACACTGACTTGCCTCTGAGAACGCTGCCCTGGCTGGAGGGGGGTGAACCGCAGGACACAGGGCTGCAGACACAGAGAGTGTTTACATGGTCGCGGGCTAAAAGCTGACGGAGCTTCCATGTACAGCCACGTTCAGATTGGGATGAACTTTTGCTACCTAGTAACTAAAAAGCTCACACAACTACTGTTGGCAAGCATAGTGAACTACAACCTAATGTGTAGCTTCAAAATTATATAGCACTGGTGTATCCGCTTTAGAACCTTTATCCAAAAGAAGTGTACAAAGATGGAACATCTTTCTGTTTAAAATCCCTGATTTAACACAACTGAGAAATAAAAACAGCAGTGAAAATGAA
This sequence comes from Micronycteris hirsuta, assembly GCA_004026765.1. Taxonomy (NCBI): domain Eukaryota; kingdom Metazoa; phylum Chordata; class Mammalia; order Chiroptera; family Phyllostomidae; genus Micronycteris; species Micronycteris hirsuta. The sequence goes on along the minus strand of PVJI01000098.1, from coordinate 174,578 downwards.
TGACCAAGGCTTTGCACAGTGGCATTGCTAAACTTCATTTCAATATTCTTAGCTGTGGAGTAATATAAAATTGTGTTTCTCCCTTCATGCAGTTGTTCTTGCTATAAAACATAAAATTATATGTAAATGATGACATCTGCAAAATTTTTAGGTGCTAGCCATTAAATTTAGACAAAAATCCCATTCTAGAAATTTTTTAATATTTAAAAGAATGTTCATACTAAATAAGAAAAATAAGAAAAACCTTTTAAAAAGTAATTGTTCCAATTCAGCAGCCTAAGCTAAAATAAAATACAATGCCAAACATGATTATTTGGCTTCAAATATAAGCTATTAACAAAGAACTCACCACATTCTTTAAATTAATGGGTATGTGTGGGGGAAAGAGAGAGAGAGAACAATGTAACTAACAAAACTGGGACTCTGCCCTTGTAACTGGCAGTAGCAGCCTAATAAACTTCCTAAGAAAAGAAATATTTCGCAAGTGTAATGAGATGATTTATAATGCAGATCAAAACATACTGCCTGATACAAGAAGCAGAAAACCAAAAAAACAATACGATGGCCACCATGCAGTAATGACAAAGTAGTGGGCGCAGAGGAAACTCAGCAACCTAAATATGCAATAGGAGCGTTAAAATGTAAAAATACAAAAACCTAAATTTTCTGTATAAAAAAATCTAAAAGAAATGTTTGTGGATTAAATTAAAAGTGGCGTATGCTAAACAAAAACCGCCTTCTAATCTAAACATATAGATCTCATGTTCTCCATATTAAAAACAAAATTTTAGCTGGTTTTTAAAAATTTAGACATATTTACACTGAAACTCAAAGCACACTGTAACATTACATAAAATATGTCATGTAACTATTTTATAAATTACTTAAATATTTAAATTAGAAGCCCACTATTAGTCAATGCACTTACTGCAGGTAAAAATCAATGAAACATAAAAGTATATTTTAATTTCTTTTAATGCCTGTTAATTTCTCTACCAAGTCAGTGTGTTTCTCATGCAAACATAATTAAAGTAACTCACAAATTCTCATATTGCTTTGAGAATGACCAACCAACTACCTATCACATCTTACCACACTGTAGCTACCGGGGGATCTAGTGGATGCCCTACAGCAGATAAACTACCTACTAACTACTGCGGACACCATGCCGGAGGCTTTATGCACACATAACATGGCATTTTAAAAATACGTGGTTTTATTTTTTTATTCAGAATATATGTGTGTCAGTCAGTGTAAGGGATTAGCCAATAAAGAGCTAATTGGTTAAATTCATCCACTTGTAAGTGGGTTTCCAGGGTTTTGCTCATGATCCTAAATTTTTTCCCTGGTTTTGTTGGTGTAATCCTGTTGCCCAACCCTGTGTTTATAAAGCCATCTGATTTATTTGACTGTGGAGATTTGCATGTGTTCTGGATAAAAAATAACAAAAACCTATCTCTCTGGTGAGTACAGTTTTTATTTTGACAATAAATAATGCATTTATGATTTTAGTTGTAAATAGCACTTGCAGATTTCAGAACATAAAAGCTATTTTTAATCACTTGAATGGTAAGATTTAGAATTATTTGAGATTAATAAAAAATTTACTCTCAAAAAATACCTTTGTATAAACTACTTCATATTGGTAAAATAAGACCCGCTGGTCACTCTGTGTTTATCAACACCCATCACCGTGTTGAAGTTTTAGCTGTCTGTAGATCAAAAGCTAGAATTACCTCACAGTACTCTGTCACCTGCTTCATGAAATTACTCGTATGTAATGTTAAGATAATCATATATTTTCTCATTCATTATTCATGCAACAATATTCAATAATGCCAAGATCAGTTTTTCCTTTAGGAAAATTTACATTCTGTGTCATTCAATGAATTATTGAAACACGCTTTGCAATAATTCCTGTCACCTTTGTTCATAGAACCCGAAAGATTTCCTTTCAATACTCTATGCATTCACTTTATAAAATGAAGGAATGAGCAGACATTTAGGAAATCATTCATCTTCTCTATATGAGGGAAAGCCACACATACTCTCAATAAATCAATGTCTTTGGAAGACACAAAAGATTTCTGGTTTAATTCAAAATCCTTTATTTAAAATGCCAAATGTCTTTATATTATGCAGAAGTACTCCAGATGGCTAGGCACATGTTTCAATTAAGCTGAATTGCCATTTTCTTGAAGGTTCTCTTACTCTGCTCCATATAGGCTGTTACACCTATAGCTACTGACTATATTTTGAGTGTTCCAGGTAAAGTATAAACATTTTGTAAGTGTGTTGATCTTGAGTGCTTTGTAAATGTAAATGCTTTTTAGTAAAGGAGAATATACATGAATTAGGGAGGATATACGTGAATTGTAAGACATGGCAGATTACATGAAGTCAGAACTTTAAAATGATATTAAGCACCTGAGAATCCTAATTTTTAAAAAAGTTCTATTAATTATTAATCAAGGTTCTCATAAATGGATATTAGTCTATCTTCCAAGATTTTATTTCTCAGATTTCAGAAATAAGAAATGCTGTGGGACTCTATACTAATAGTAATTCCACAGTTACAGAACTATAATAAGAAAACTACGAGGCTTTACTCATTAAAGCAATAAAGTCCATAATGTATCATATACCATTAAATACAAATCTCTAATATTAGCACAAATTCCTTAATATCTACTGCCTCGGGTCACTTCATATACTTTAAAAAAAAAACATGCATTCTGTTCTAAGCAAAAGATCCTTATTTTAGTTCCTTTTCAAAATACTCTCCCAGGAATGACTCAGAGCCATTCCATGTACTTGGAACACTACACAGTACTTTCATATTGTCCTTTTTTTCCCTGTATCTCTCTCAGAAATACTACTAGATTTAAACACTTAAATCTTCAAAAAACTTATTTTGAATACCAACAAAAATCTATTGTTCTATTCTTCTTTCTAAATACATAATAAATGTAAAAATAAGGTTATCCCATGAAAGGTAATTTCTGGGAAGGCAGTGAGGGGTTTCTGAAGACTATATAGCTTTGTATAAACACTTCCACAAACTTAATTAACCAATAAATAGGACAGTCTACATATTTATTTATTTCCATGTAGACTGCATTATTTCACTAGTTGCTACAGATACATACAGCTTGTCACCTATTGCCGAAGTATCACAGACTTTTTGAGCAGCTAGGAGACTGGAAAAGGCTGCTCTCCATTTGGGCTCCATGCACGGGCCCTACTGCTATCTCCACCACTGCTACTACTTCGGAGAAGGGAGTCCGGCTTTGCAGAAGTGTAATTAATCTCTTGTATAAAACCCAGCCTCATAAAGAGGGTCTCTGGCAGTGAGGTCCGTGGGCCATCTGCATGAGAATCCTGGAGAGGCTGTTAAAATGACAGGCGCCAAGGACCTTCCTTGAATCTTCTGAAAAATAATCTGCATTTTAAATAGGCATCAGTGCAAGGGATTCTCACAGGCTTTAAGTTCTGAGAACTAATCAAACTATAATGTCACTACATCAAAACTGAATATTTTTAGAAGTTTAAATTTGCTTAAATTAAATATCTATAAAATAAAAACAATAAGAGACCTGGAGAAAATGTCTAAAAACGATGTTTTCATACATTCTCATACAACGGGAGACCCCCCCAAAAATGGAACTTACTTATAAAAATTGTGTATTTATTCTTATATATTTTTTTAAGATTTTATTTATTTTTAGAGAGAGGGGAAGGCAGGGAGAAAGAGAGGGAGAGAAACAGCAATGTATGGTTGCCTCTTACATGTCCCTCACTGGGGTCCTGGCCTGCAACCCAGGTATGTACCCTGACTGGGAATTGAACCGGTGATCCTTTGGTTCCCAGCCTGTGCTCAATCCACTGAGCCACACCAACCAGGGCTTTATTCTTATATTTTTAAACCTTAGTCACCTTCAAAGTACTCTTCATTTGATGCAATATACCTATCAAGACATTTTTCCACTGCTCAAAAAAGCTTTTGAACTCATCAATTTTGATGCCTTTTAGTGCTTCTGCTGTTTTTGTTACCTCTTCCATATCGGCAACACGTTTCCCTGTGAGGACTATTTTCATTAGGGGCCACAAAAGAAAATCACTCAGGACAAGATCAGGCAAATAGGAAGGGCGAGGCATTAGGATCATGCCTTTTTGCATCAAAAACTGCTGAACAGTCAGCACAGTGTGGGCAGGTGTGCTCCTAAATTACCCATCATGAAATGGACAAATGCACTGAACAGTCTTCAAAAAAATCCACCAAAGCCAAATGCAGCCTCTCACAATGACACCAGCTGGCACACAGATACAGATGGTTTCTAGAACACTCCCCTAGTGGGGTAAACCTGTACTACAAGGGGCCCACCCTCCAGAAGATAATTCCAGGTTTTGGGGGATCTCCTCTTGTATTTTGTATGGGTCAGTGATATTTTTTTAAATGTTTTTCCAGATTCATTTGATTAAAATCCTGCTTCTTAAATTCTATTTCTTATGACTCATCCTCAAAAGGATGTAAAGTGGTATCTTTGAAACCATCTATGCTATATACATATATAAAATGATACTAATACTATATCATGCACAGTGAAAGTATTAGTTACTTTGTTAAAAGTTTCCAAACAGACATCTTTATTGGAAACTTCAGCCAGAACATGCTATTGGGGGCCGGGATTCGGAGCTAAGGCCTTGGGCTCCAATCCTGGCTCTTTGCCTTGCTTATAATGCATGACCCAAACCAAGCAAATTTATCCTCTCTACGCCCTGGCTGGTGTAACTCAGTGGACTGAGCGCAGGCTGGGAACCAGAGGATCCCAGTTCGATTCCCAGTCAGGGCACATGCCTGGGTTGCGGGCCAGGTCCCCAGTGAGGGCCATCTGAGAGGCAACCATACATTGCTGTTTCTCTTCCTCTCTTTCTCTCTCCCTTCCCCTCTCTCTAAAAAATAAATAAATAAAATCTTTAAAAAAAATTATCCTCCCTAAGCCTCACCTATAAAATGGTAATAACTTCTATTTCATAGCATTATTTTGAGATTTCAATTAAAAGTCACAAATAGCCATCTGTTCTTAATAGATCATCTTGTGTTAGGGTAACTGTTCTTACTGTTTAAAAATTGCAATTTAATGAACAGGCTATTATTGTTTAATAACTATTACCAGTGATGGAAATAATGTTGAGGACTGATGAATAAATCTATTTCCTGACTAGTATGTAGGAATGCATCCTGAAACGTAAGCAAGCACGGAGGGCAAAGGTAGCCTCTGCACCCAGCTTATCTGTGGGCGGAGCCCACGGCGGGCACACTTCAAACCAGACTCCACCCAGTTACGCAGTGATAAGTCACATCCAATATTCCAACATCGGGGAGACCATCAAGACAGGTATTGTTTTACAGATGTTTTCTCAGAATACAGACCAAGAAAATGATTCCACTTCAAATCATTTAAAATATGCAGCCAGCCCCTTGGGAAGTACAGAACGGAGCGCTTGAGTTGAATACATAATCTCAGCTGTGTGAAACCGGTTACTACAACCAACTGGTAACATTTTTTTAGCATCAGAGCAACCTTCTACATTTTCTGCTACATGATTTATGGGCTGTTTCTCTTCCCATTAGACTGTCTTCTGAAGGCATGGATCTGGAAAGCGCAGATGCGAATCCCCGCCACTAAACACTACGTCTGGCACGGCGAACGCAGGGATGGAAGCTGGGGCCGGGAAGCCAATACAAAGGAAACTAAATTGTTCACCATAAAAAATAAGAACAAGGTCCTAGTACTTATCCCTCCTAATTTAGAAGTCCATAGTTATTGCCTAAGTGACAATGCGCAGAAACAAAGTTTTTAGCAAAGGGAACATATACATCTGGGCAAATGGCCAAGGAAAAGACAAACATCTCTTGTGTCTCTATGTCCATCTTCCGTCTCAGCAGGAAGCTGGGAACCCTAGGTAGGTTGCACTCTGAACCGGGAAACACTGCAAGACAGCTCTCAAACTGGTTCTCTATTAAAGGCAGGTCCGAAAAACCGGAGTGTCACTTACGCAGCTCTCAGTGTGGCAGCCCTGCTGCCCTGTCTGATCAGAGCCACCGTCGATCGGCACCCAGGCAGCAGGGAAAGGTGAGGGAAACGTGACCTGCACAGACTCCGCGCAACTTCGCAGGGCTCCCAGTCGCCGGAAGTCAGTTGGAATACTTAAAACTCTGTACTGAATGTTTCAGCTGGGACATTGAGTTGAAATAAAGGTCTGTTAGAGCCTAAATATGTTTTTGAGGTCCAATTTCTGGCATATTTATTAACAAGCTGCTGACCCCATCTTTCAATTAAGTTTTAATTTTTATTGTTTGAGGTAAGCTGCCTGTCTTTGAGGTTAACTGTCTTCAGTGTTTGATACTCTTATCAGGACACAGCCTATACACTGCATAATATTCATCTGGTTTTGCATTATATTAAAATTTAACATAGAATCCTGTGATTTACTTAAATTATATGCAAAATCAGTATGTTGAAAACTACATCCATTTCCCACTCTTAGCTAATAACCTGTCTTTTCTAAGTTTTGTCTTTCAGCTCACTAGTCACTGTCATTTAAAATTTATTTTTCTACCTCATATAGTATAATGAGGAAAATTACCATAGAGGTATTTTGTTAATGTGCTTCCTCAGTAATTTCCCTAAAACCAGGAAATAGAATTTGTAAGTGGTTTCGTTTCCCATCTACATGGTATCATTAGAAATGTCATCACAATTCCTGCATGAACAGTAGCTATTTACATGCCCAGTGACTGTTTACATTTTTTTTTTTTAATCATTGCCGTCTGGACCACACACCGAGTAAGTAACTGAAAGCAGCATTAGTAAAAGTGGACCAAGCCGCCTCTCAGGAAAGTGTGCACTGCTCCGTGCGCTGAGCATTTTGTCACAACGCTTCCTTAGATGTTAGAACGCGCCGCCTTTAAAAGATGAAGGCTCTGTAGCTCAGAGAAGTTCAGCTTATGCTTCAAGGTCACGCAGTGTGAAAGGGTAAAGCCAGAATTCGAACAGTTATTCTGACGTCCACATTTCTGCTTAGTTTTAGTATTTCACTAACCATGCAGTGCATGACTACACTCAATATTATAAATAACAGAACTCCTTCAGAAAGTGAAATGCATATTAAATCCTGTCATCAAGGTTTGAGAAAAATTGAATTTAGGTTATATTAAGTTTATGAAAATAAAATTTAAATTATAGTTTCACTCCTTCAAATGTTTACCCTGTGCATTATAACATATTATGTACGTAATGCATTTACTTAGGCCATTTTTTCCAAATAGCATTTGAGGAAGAAGGCAGAGACATGCTAAGAAGTAAAAGTGCAGTGAGATCTGTTACATTTTAAACACGTCTCACTAACACCTCTCTCCTGGAAAGGCACCGCTGCCTCCTGCCCACGGCGCCCGAGTAACTGCCTGTCCTCCACTCTCTAGTACCTACCATGACCACCTATTTCTTTAACAAAAATGGACTCTCTGAACGTGTTTTATCTTGGTTGCTGAGCAACAAACATCCTTCATCCGAGTGTAAACACATCGAGACACACACACACACACACACACACACAAAAGTGCTGAGAAGAACATACAACAATGGACACCTCCGTGAGCCATGTCCATCCATATTCAGTTGGACCCAAACGTTTGGCAAGCGTTCATCATCCCTCCCATCACAAACCAGACTGTCCTAGAAAGAAAATGTCTTCTCCTGCTTCCCTCACCTTCCAGCCAATCAGGGGTCCTGTGGCACTGTAAATCGTCCAGGTCCTGGACTTGAAGTACTAAGGATTCAGTACTAATTTGTAACTAATTACAACCTCAATGAATAAATAACTTCCCCTATTTTATTATGCAGAGTCACAAAATATTAAGCTGGCTTGCAACACAGGCAGTTGTGCCCACTTAGTTATACATGTGAATTAGTATTTAATCTTTTTAGTAGAGAATTTACCATCTTAAAAAAAATAGGCTATGAGTCAACTTTTGGTAGCAATTAAAGAATGGCCATGCAGCTGCCGGTGAGGGAAAATGCCACAATAAACCAATAGAATCAAGTCAAGTAACATTTAGGAACTCCAAGTCATGTTCCCAAACAGTGGTCACAATCTAAGACACAGATCTCTAGATCAGGGCCAAGTATTTTAACCAATTGCCTTCAATTAACCAATTTTGCCTCTAAAAATGCAAGTAAAGTCTCCTGGTGGGTTAAACTAAAATTTTACTGAAAACTCCCATAGTCTGGTTTTCCCCATGATGTGCTGTGGATATGCCCATGGGAAACCTCAACAGGAATGTTCTTTGTGTGGCTATGAAATATTAACCTGCTCCATGAAATAAAGTCCAGCGTAAGCACTTTACCATGGGGAGTCTCTTTCAATCCATAAATAAATGATTTGCTAGAATTGCACTTCTACAATTTGCCATAAACCCACACTAAAAGACATCACAATAAAGAGATGTTGAAAATCTGTCGCCATGAGGGTGCTACCACCGAGAGAATCACCACTTGAAAGCAGATCTCTTTTTGAGCACCTGTATCTCTTTTGTTAACTCTCTTACACATGTGTGTGTTGAGTCTTGGGGCACCACGACTTCCTCACCTGATCGGATCTCTCTATCTGATTCGGTCTTTGGAAAGCCACGTAAACTCAGAGGTCTGCTTCAGGTGTGCATTTCTGTACACTAATCGTCGAATGAAGGGGATGTGTATACAATATAAATAGTAAGCATTTTGACTAAAGAACAAAGAATTACATACTCCAGATCACAATGCCAAGCAGAAGGGAACCCCATCCTTTTTGGGTGTTTATTATTTTGAAATTTTCAGTAAGCAATGAAATATTTTTCAAGGAAATGTTTTATTTGTGAATTATTCAGCTCTCACTGAATAAGTTACTAGAATTTATGTTTTGTAAAAAATGAAGTCATTTGGAAGAAATGATAGTTTTATCTTTGTTTGACCAAGCCAATTTGATTTCAGTTATGAGAAGGGCATTAAATAGTTGAAAAAATATTTTTTAAAAATTTCAAAATGGGTTCATAGATAAACACACAACTCATGGTAGTCAATATTTCACTATCATCACTGGAAGGTGAGAGACAAACACCCCCCATGTAAATGAGAGGAAAGGCTTCAATATGAAACACTGAAAAACCCAGTATTTGAAGTTGCTTGTTTCGTAAGCAACTAAGCCTCTTTCTGGATTAATAAATCACTTTCCTTAAGGAACTGTAACTATCACAGAATTATCCCAACATCAATAACATAGTAGAACATGATGGGTGCACAGCCTTAACTTAATCCCAGGATGGCCAGGGTGGTTTGATGTCAAGTATGTTTTGGGCCCACTCAGAAAAGCCCAGGCGTTAGTCTGGATATGTGGCCAGGCCCAATCATAAACTCTGTGCCTTTGTCTTAAAATGAAGAGAAAGACACTGACCCGCCTCCTTACGACTTAGAGAAAGCAAGAAAAATGAAGAATAGAGCGCTAAACAGAAATAGAAATAGAAAGTGTTCTTTAATGTTAATAGTGCACTTTGGGGAAAAGGGAAGGGAACTGACAAACTTTCTAAGTACCTCGTCTTTCTTGTTTTCCCCTCAATTAGCTATGAAATAGGTACGATCGTTTCTGTTTTACAGACGAGGAAACTGAGACTCTGAGAGTAGCTGTGACATGTTGAAACCAAGCTTCTTCCAAACCAAGAGCGGATACTCTAAACCTCAGCCGGGACGAACCGTTAAGCACTATTTTCTTTGCTATGTCTCATTAGTCAAATTTACGAGTATTATTGATGTCAAATGTTTAGCAAAGATGGCAAATTTGAAAAAAGGAACAACCATACTTCCACTTATTGATATTGAAAGTAGTAATTTTTAAAGTGTCTATGTACCGTATTTTGCCATGTATAATGCGCACTTTTTGCCCTAATTTTTGAGGGAAAAATAAGGATGCTCATTATACATGAGTAGTATTAATTCCATATCTGTATAAATGTTTTTAATTCTTTGAGTTTTGCTTATGTGTTAAAAGTATAACTTTACAAAGCAATGACGATATTCGTGTGCTCAAAAATAAATGCTAAAATTCCTTTATAATACAAAAAACAAGTATCAAAATATAAGTAAATAAAAAATTGAATTAAAAAATTAAAATGATTTTTTTCTTGAAAGTTTGGGCCAAAAACATGGGCATGCCGTATACTCAGGAGCGCATTATACACGAGAAAACACGGGACTCACCCTTTTGCTGAACAGGAGCACAGCTCACAAGGTGAGATTCGCTCTTCAGCGGGAAATCAGGATGGTCTGAGGAAAGGAGCAGACAGGCTCATGGTGTCACATTCCCGTGACACACACTCTGGGCGTTCCCCTTCACCAAAGCGGCTCTGCCATGGGCATCGGTGGCCTCACTGCACGTCAGACACCAGAGACTTCTGGAGGTGCCAGCGGCATCACGCAGCCATGGTCATTTTATCCAGGAAAATCAATCTTTGCCAATTAACCAGCTTCACTGATGTCAGCGCCACAGCTCGGCTCTCGGACTTGGGCACGCACCGCTGCCTGGGTGCCCTGTGTCTCCGGGGACCCCTCAGCTCATCTGAGTCAAGCCCGCTGAGCATCAGCACGGGCCAGCCCTGGGGTCTGGGCTGCAAAGACAGCGATAACAACCATATGGAAACCCGCCCCCCGCCCCCCAGGAAGCACGGATTTCAAAGGGAAGATGGACCAAACAAAATAAAGGAGTAACCTATGTGTCACGTTGGGTGACAGCAGAGAGTCGAAAAGGAGAAACGAAAAGAGAGAAAGAGAGAAAGGCCGGTGGAGGGCGGGGCTTTGCCAGGTGATCTGGAGAACAGGTGAGGGAAGCAGGCCAGGGGCACAAAGACCCTGAGGCAGGAGCCTCCCTGTGCCCTGAGCAGGAGGGACAAAGAGGAGGAAGGAAGTCAGAAAAGGAACTGACAGGAGAGGGCACAAAGGCCTTACAGGTCACTGTGAAGACCTGGCTTGTATCATGAGAAGCAAGGAATGCCAAGGGCAAATGGGAGCAATGCTCTGAGTGGCCAGGCTCACTCTACCTGCAGACCAGATGGAAGGGGTGAGGGCAGGGCAGGGAGGTCATTTCACTTGTTCATTCAAGGATGCAAGCAATGATACAACAAAAGTGCATTTTGTGCCTACTGTGTTCCAAGTAATCCTCTAGGCTCTTGAGGTACATCAGGAAACAGCAGATAAATCTACCTGCCCCTGTGAATTTCATTCTAGTGGGAGGAAGACAGATAGAACATAATCAGCATTATAGATCGGTAGATTATATCACACACACTGATATATATAAATATCTGATAGTGAAAATCAGAAAGAGAAGAAATTCAAGCACCGATTTCAGGGGTGCTCTCACATTGAGCATCCGGGGAGATGAGACGTACCTGAAGGAGGCTGGTAGACATCAAGGGGCAGGAATATGAAAAATGGGGACAAGGAAATGGAGATCGGGCTGGATGAGGGGTGGGTACATTCATTAGTCAGTAAAGGAAGAGTGATTCTCACTTAGAATGTGAGACAGCAACACGGACTTGAAGCACAGGAGGGATTCATCCCAATGGATGTCTGGACGGACAAGCCAGGAGCAAGATCGCTGAGGCAGGTGTGTGCCTTGCAAGTTCTGAAGAAAGCAAGAAGCCCTGTGGGTAGAGCAGATGAGCAAGAAGCAGGAAAGGATGTTGGAATCAATATGAAGATGGTTCAACAATCCAAGGGGAGGATGATGGGGTGGTAGACCAAGGCAGTAACAGGGGAAGTAGTGAGAAATGATCATTTTCCGGATCTCTGTTTAAGACAGAGCCAAGCTTCACTGACAGATTACAGTAACATAGGGTGTGAAAGTGAGGAGCCAAAGATGACCCGAGTTTTTTGACCCGCGCAATTTGAAGATTGGAATTGCCATCAAGGGAGAAAGAGGTGGCTGAGGGTGAGGTAGGTGTTTATCGGGGAAGATATCAGTAGCTCAGATTGGGGAATATTAATGTAAAATATGTATGAAGAAGCTAATTCAACCTAATAAGTCATTCAGTCACATGAATATGGAGTTTAGAAGAGATATATGGGCTGGAGACAAAACCTTAGTCATCAACGTATGTGTTATTTAAAACCATGAGATTGTTTGAGGTCCTCAAAGGACTAAGCATAGGTTAAAAAGAGTTTCAAGAACTGATTCCAGGGATAGCCCAACATTTAGAATTTGATTAGGTGCAGAGAAGCTGGTGAAGGAGACAGAAGAACTTGGTCTAAGAAATAAGATAAAAATCCTGAGTGTGATGACTTAGAAGCCTGTATCCATGGGAACAAAGAAGTGACCATGGATACAGAAATGTGGTTGTCATGGTGTCTTGAGAGGAGTGATTTCACTGGTGCAACAGAAGCCCAGCCTGGGGCAGGGGCGGGGGGAGGGGGGAGGATTTCAGAGACAAAGAGAAGAAACATGGCAGGTAGAAGCAACTCTTTCAAGAAATTTTGATGAAAAGGGAAGAAAATAAATGAGGCAGTCACTAGAAGAACGAAAACCTATTTCCACCTTCAGTTTAAGAAATTAACATGAAGAGCTGACAGATTATAGGTCCATTTATTTAAGCCTCACCTAAATAAACCTGATAGAAACCTAAAGTGATCCTACCACTGAGTCATCACCTAAACTTCACTTGACCCTCTCTAGTCCCTCGGTCACCAGTGTGAAGGAACAGAAACACAAAAACAACTTTTTACATAGTGAAAACTGTATGCCTACAGACAGGAGTCCAAAAAGCATCAACCATTCTTATAACGCATGGTGTTACCCAGTGCTGTGTTGGGGTCAGCTGGATCTACTCTGGATCAGACTACTGGGGTCAAGACCTATGTCCACCATCAGCCAGCTCCACAAACTTGACCTCCATTAGCCTCAATATTCTCATCTGTCAAAGAGTGAGAGGCAAGTCCATGCCAGGTGCTTACCAGTGTCAATGTAAGCACTTTAAATGTGTTAGAATCCACAAACGATAAGAATTTCAGAGAAGTGTCCAATAATCTGAAACAAAACATCAGTAACCGCGCCCCTGGCTCCTAACTGCCTGTGGTTGAGCACGGCTTGTAAGTGTCTTTCAACGTTTCTGCAGTACCTAGAGATGGTTCTTACTCCCCGATTGCTTCTTAAATATGTCTGGAAACGAAAAATGACTGTGTCCCTACAGTCAAATATTGATTAACACATACATTATCTGCCAGTTAGGTTATGTTTTATGTTCACAACTTTATTATCCCATTTTTTTCTCAGAATAGTAACACCAGGAATAATCCCACAGTCTTTGTATGAATACATACATGTTAATATATGATATACAAATATATCACATATTATATGTATTTTACAAGAGATATTTTTCTGATAATTTTACTTTTCCCTTCTCTGAATTCCTCATCCTCTCTCCTCCTTAATTAATGTGCGACAGAAATCGGTCACTGTTGTCACAGGTTACTTAAAGCCTGAAAATATTGACCATATTCTGTATTTAGGACGCATTAAGGAACCTTTTCATTCATCCTGGCCCATACAATTTGCCAATTATTCTTTTCCTATCTCCAGTCACAAGCGCTAATTCAGAACACCACCTACTTCCGTGTGCACTGAGGAGCCAAGCCCCAGATTTATTCGTTCTTGGACCAGATCCCCCACCTCGGGGCCTGTGGAATCGTTTCAGAATCACTAACTCGACAGTCCTCACAACTAATGAGGTTCCTGGACAGTTTTTCTCTGTAATGATGACAAAGCGCAAGATGCACCCACTGCGACGAAAAGTCGATTCCACAAACTGCTAAGTACATCAATATTTTTCCAAACTATTCCTAGTGTAGTTTCCCCAGCATCTATGGAACAACGCAGGATTAAAATGATTAGGGCTTGAACAAGGACAAAAAAGAAAAACCAACAAATTCATCAGAAGATAAATTATGTCTTTGGAATCTATTACCAACACTGAGAGACCAAATCAAGCATCCAGAGCCATTTACAAAATATGCAGCATGTGCTTAATTGGCCATCAACAGTCCTGCTTGCAGTACACATTCATGCATGTCTTGAAAACATATAGAGCCCTTCAAATCTGCTAAGGATTTTATTTAGTAAATTTATAGGAAGAAAAGAAAATCTGAAATAATCACAGGTTGTCTTTTTTTAAAAAATCACGCTGGAGATCAAAAGAGAAGAAGGGTTAAAATCTTTTCTACTTTTAATATCATTTTCACACTCTATCATTATTTCTTAGGAGGGTAAGATTTATCATCTGAGAAATCCAACAACGGATTCTCCCCCTTCATAAATCACAGCCACAGCTTCCAAACCGCACAGCATCGTGGAGCAGGGGAGGCTCTAGGCGAACCTGTGCTGCTCACCTGTCTCAGGCCCCCTCTTGTGATCTCACCCTCTTCTCTGCTCCAGAACCCCTGCCATAGACCACTGCCCCCTCAACATGCAGATGGGCGCTGCCACCACAGACTGGCCCACAGGCATGAACAGCATCTGCCCATGGCCTTGACCGAGGCGGCCAACAATCACGTGTCCCTCAGTTCAGACAACACATACTACCTCTCAAAGACTTTTCAATAGCCAATAGGGTATGAAAGCAAGATTAGCAAAGTCATGCGCATACACTCGTATCTACGGAGTGAAGGGTCCTGCTTGTGGTAAAGCCACAGATGGCCCTGGATTTTTGGCGTAGTCGCTATGAGTACAAACAACAGACTAACGCAAGTCTAGATGTGGTTTCCCTTTCTACCCATCTGAACTTAAGCAACTCATTTTTTTAATTGTATTAAATGTATTAGGGTGACATTGGTTAATAAAATTGCATAGGTTTCAGGTGTACAATTCTATAAATACATCATCTGTATATTGCACTGTGTTCACCTCCCAAAGTCAAGTCTCCTCCCATCACTGTATATTTGACCCCGTCCACCATGTAACTTCCTGAGACGGTTTCCACAGCTGCAAAGTGGGAATAATTCTTACTGCTGTTGTGTGAGGCTCAAATGATAAAATCCCTAAAAAGGCACTTAGCAATACTCAATACATCTATTATTAATTATTATTATTATATTATTATGATAGACCCAGTTCTGTTGTCTGTGGGGGATGATACAAGATGCACACACGTTTATTCCAAGATGCATGAACTCTGACCCTAAACCCTCTGGAGGGAAACCATCTCCACACTTGGTAGTCAGCACCGATCTGAGAAATATCTCCACCACATTTGGAAATCTCAATGGTTTCATTGTGAAAATAAATGACTATGCAATTGCTAAAACTCCTTTCTAATTTTAGCGAATCATAGTCCATTCACCTAGTATTCTAAACACACTTTTAAAAGAATATTTCTAGTGGCTTTTTTTCCTTTTTTTTTTTTTTTTTTTTACTGACTCATAAACTTCTCATTACCCACACCTGCAGTTCTTGCACTGTGGCACACGGATGCCGTTAAAGAGGGCTGGGGAACCAAAACTGTCTTTATAATAATGAAATCCAGTGTCTGCTTTGTTCGCTGTGTTCACATTTGCACTAGAGGTGCAAACACTGTGGGGTAAGACTGCTGGCCTAGTTCAAATTGAAACAGTAGCTCAGTAGCTCCCAAGTATTCCCGCAGTAACTGTATTCTTCACTGCTGGGCACGGACAATGAAAGTCGAGTGCCAGTTTCACTTAAAAACTGGGGGACTCTCCTTGATGAAGTAGTAAAATCATTAATTTTGTTAATTCTAGACCCTTAAATCTCGAGGTCTCTTCCCCGCTGTCGTGATAAACAGTGAAATGCGCACAAAGAACCAGTCACCGTCCCTAAGTACTGCAGCTGCCTCGCAGCAAAGCGTGGGTGTGGCGGTTTGAGTTCCGAGCTGAACTAGCTGCTTCATTTACGGAATACAATTTTAACTTGGAAGGACAACTGACAGAGACACTATGATTTTTTGGACTTGAGTGTCTGGCAGAGAGTTTTTTGTTGATTGAAAATGAACAAAGAAAACCTGACTCTTCAAGGAAAGCAACTAATAATCCATGTTACTAATGATGAAATTTGAGCTGTCAGGTAAAAATTCAAATTTTGAAACACTTCTAACCTTCTCATTGAAGTTGGGAGCCAATACACTTAAGGACTTTTTTGATAAGATCCATACCATTTATACCAATATTTTCCAAATGACCAATGCCATTTGATGTGTTTGCACATCACGTACACGTAAACATCCATGCAGAATACAAAGTTGAATGATGATATATTATTCTGTTAACAAAGTATGAATACTTCACTGATAGGGTTTCAGATTCCACATGGCAAGTAAGTTTTAAAAAACTGCCCCTTGTGGAGTTCTGGTGTAGTACCAGAGAAAACGGACAGCTACCTGAAGAGGATTATCAAAGTATTCTTCCCGTACCCAATCCATATCTCTGAGTGAGGATGGATTCTTCTCATATACATTAACCAAGCAACATTTTTGCAATAGATGAAGGAGGTTTGAGAATCCAGCTGTCTTCTCTTAAGTCAGATATTACAGAGATTTATGAAAATATAAAATAATGTCTCTCATTATTTTTGGTTTGGCAAAATAAAGTTTTATTTAATACAATAAAATAAAATATATTGTTTAACGTGATTTTTAAGTGAATCGATATTTTAACATTTTCTCAATTTAATGTTCAAAATAGTAAATATCAATAAATAAGACACATCTAAGCAAACATCCTTTGGGGTCCTTGCCAAATTCTAAGAGTAGGGAGGGGTCCTGAGACCAACAAATTTGAGAACTGGGACCCTGGATGCATGTATAGTATTTCCTCCCATTTAAACCCTAAGTCTGCCCTGGCTGGTGTGGCTCAGTGATTTGAGCGCCAGCCTGTGAACCGAAGGGTTGCTGGTTCGATTCCCAATCAGGGCACATGTCTGGATTGCAAGCCAGGTCCCTAGTGGGGGACACCAACCACGCATTAATGCTTCTCTCCCTTTCTTTCTCCCTCCCTTCCCCTATAAGACTGAATAAATAAAATGTTTAAAAAATAAATAAATAAACCCTCACAGTTCCATCTGAGTCCATCCACCTATGTTCCTCTTTATCCTTTTTTAGTTTTATGACAGTTCTCAATTCATTCGTAGAACAGGGATAATTGGTATGCCTTTATGTCCTTAGTTCAATTAATGATCAAGATCGATTTTACTAACTTCCTGCACTCCCCCAGCTTCTCTTGGCTAATTTATTTCTAAGGCAAAAGAACACATTCCAGTCTCAGCTCTGCTACCATCTCATTCAGCAAGCATGGACGGGCCAGCTACTAGACCTCAGCCAACACACCGGGCTCTAATACAGATCAATGCAGCAAAGCCTCTGACCTTAATGAGGTCCACCCAGCCCCTCAGCTGCACATTCCCACACAACACACGTCAAAAGAGAAGTGCTTATTGAAGCGCCGCATCTCCACTTTTTATTGTCGAACCCAGAACAATGGTTCAAAACGCATTTGAGCTATTCTAACACAGCCAAGACTCTTCTGAGAATATAGAGAGAGAAAATAAAAAAGATAATAAACCTTATGTCAGCAACCCAACGCCATCCTTCAAAGACACTCCTATTCAGGCCAAAGTTTTAGCTGCGAGGGAGGCAGGGTAAAGGAAGGGGCACCCTGGACAGATCTCTGGAACGAGCACTGTCGGAGCCCCAGTCCCCATCCCTTCCCCACAGGTGTCAGAACTGGAAAAGGAATGCCAACTAAAGCATTTCTCTTTCACCCCCTGACCCTGGGCTCGCCCAGGGAATGTGGTCAGCCATGACTCCAGCCAGAAACCTGAGTAAGCAGCCCAGATTCCTATCAGTGAACATGAATAAAGTTTTTTTTAATGCACTGGAGCAAGTTTGCACTTGGAAACAAACAATTGAAAACTCACCTCTGACAACCAGACATAATTTATAACTTCTTTTTGCAGAATCATGGTAAATTAATTGTTTTGGCAGAAGAAAAAACGTACTTCATTGTATATACTTAAAAGATACAACCAATAATAATATGAAATTCTAGCTCCCAACTACTGCTTCCAATATTCTTGGGGAAAAGCACATTTGCTTTCAATTTGAAGAGTGGTTGGGCCTTGGGAGCTCAAACTTGGTTTACGATTTCAGCACTTTAGTTCGCACAAGACACCCTGACCGTTTTTTTCTTATAAAACAATCATCATAATGAATTCTCCTAGATTTCTAAATAAATAGGTTATAGGAAATATGAATAACTTTTCCTATGGGTATTAGTTGAGGACAAAAAAAGTAACAAACATATTATCCCCCATTACTAACGAAATGACTTACAATGATTTTTAAATCCGCAGGCCTATTACAGAGACAGCACTGTTTAAAAATTCAATAGAAGCTGATCTTTGCATATCCAATGAGTAAATAACAAGACAAAATAAACTGTCCAATGATAACAGTGGACATTCATTCTCATTCTCCATATTCTCTAGTAAATGTCATACACTGAGCCAACGAGCAACAACTGATAATATAATTTGTCTTACAGTTTAAAAAATGCATCTAAAGACTGGAAGGATGTAATTGCCTGTCTTCAACAAATATTTCAGCCTTCAAACCAGTGGAATCTGTTCATCCAAGAAGTTATTCCAAAGAAGAAAGGCAGAGACAGGGAACGGGTTTAGAGGAGGAGTACACCAAATCAAAATAAAATTTTGTAAATCAAGGCCTGAGTTAAACCAAACAGCTGAACATATAAGACCTAGGTTACAATCCTTAAAAAACGAATTTAGTCAAAGAGGACATTTGGGTTAGAAGTCCCTTCAGGGCTATGTATAAAAGATACAACTGACTTCTACTCTGAGCTGTATCTCTAAGTACTATATCTCTATTAAGAATTATATCTCTAATATCCTCTCGGCCATGCCTATGCTGCTCCGTCCATTGAACGGACTTAGCTACCTATTATGGGAAAAAAAAAATCACAGGGGATTGCAAAAGATAATAATAAATGAGCATTTTAAATAAAGAAAACTCCTCCCCTCCCCCAAATAGAAAAGCAAGAAAACAAATGCCTGAGCCTCCGTCTTGCAAGCAAGTTCTGTCTGGGTCACTGACAAGTATCACAAACCACATTTGATGTTTTCTGTTTTTGGCTGAATGACACCAGAATGTCTTTGACGGGGGAAGGGAGGGACAGAAAGAACTTAGAAAATGGCAAACAAGAGCTTTCCAGAGAGTAGCGATATCATTTCTGGTTGATATCAAGACAACATTGGAAGTAGTTCAATTACAAAGCAAATCAGTGACACGGGGAGGTAGCACGCTCAAATCCACCCCGGGGGCGGCCAAGTTTGGAGTCCCCCCCCCAATGCTGTGAAACACGGACTTCTCACTGGTCAGCGGACAGAGTGTGTGCCTCCACTGTGGCCTGAGCAACACAGTCCTGTCTCTGGAAACGCCTCTAATGGCTGACCATTCACAGCATATTACATGTTTTAGGTCAGAAGGGAAGAGCGAGGATTAGCCTAAGTCAAAAGACGGTGCCTGAAATGTGAAGGCAGATGAAATCAGGAATCTCCCCAAACGTGGCTCTGCACATTGAAATTAGTCCCTCCCCCCACAGAAACTGCCAAGGCTGCTGAAGATGAGAAAGTGAACAAGGTCCGGATGTAAACTGTCAGTCTGTCCTCACGGCCATGCCCCCTAGACAGGGAGGCTGCTATTGCTGACTTCTACCCCAGTTCTTCATTTGGGAACAGAAATGTCTTAAGTCTGAGATCTCCCATCTCTAGTAGACTTCCTCACTGAGAGGTGTTTAGTTTACTGCTGGGATTCAGCTTAGATAACTGGGTGTGAGTTTGTGGGGGGGTTTTGTGGGGGAGGGGAGGGAGAACACTCCTGAAATGGCTAAAGATTTCTCCCTGGCCTTATACATATGACTTCTATGAGGTGAAATAGAAAGCAAAAACCATTCATTGTTTAGATTTGACCAGGATCAAGCTAAATTTTATGTAATTCTTGTTAGTCTCTATGCCAGGGCACTTTCATATACTCCTGTCAATAAAATCAATCACCAACAATCAAGGTAAATAATTACAGAAAGTCATATAAAGAGAACGATCTTTCTAAAAAGCATAGCAACAAAGAAGTCATAAACGACGGCGAAATCATTACCTCTGCTCTCTGCGTCCTGGGGAAAGCAGCGGACTTCTCTATGGCATACACCTCCACCAGGTACAGGCAAGCTCCTTGCTCCCGGTCCAGGATGGCTGCCGTCTGGATCATGCCCGTCTGCCGCCCAATAGTAAAGAGACGTCCCACGGTTTTTTCTTCACAACGCACAGAGACAATGTAATACTCCACTGGGGCTTCCGACCCTCTGGGGCTAGCTGCTTCTATTGATATCACATTAGTCCCAATGGGTTCCCCTTCCTTCAAAATAGTTATATATTTGGGTTGAGTAAAAACAGGTCCGTCCAGGCCCTGAAGAATGACGGTCAGCTCAGTGGTGGATTTCCTCCTTTCAGAGCCAAGGTCCGTGGCTGAAACGATGAGGTTGTAGATCAGCTGTGAGGGCACCAACGCGGAGGCCACTCTCAAGTCACCGCTGAAACGGTCCACAACGAAGGTGTCTGTGTCCCCGTTGACGATCTCGTACTCCACCTCTCCGTTGGCACCTTCGTCTGGGTCGGCGGCCATGACTGTGGTCAGGACGGAGCCAATCATAGCTGAAGGGTCGGCTGCCAGGGCGTTTTGTGATATGAACACTGGAACGTTGTCATTGAGGTCTGTAACCAAAATGGTCACGTTTTTCAAAGCATACCGTCTAGTTTCCACAGGCACGGCTTGGTCGTTGGCTTTTACCGTTAACTCAAAGAGATTAGCAAATTCACGATCTATTTCAGCGTTGGTATATATAGTGCCTTTGACTTCATCTATGCCAAAGTGGTTGCCCCTCGGCATCTGCTGGATGATCGTATAGGCTAGCTGCCCGTTAATGTCTGCATCGGGGTCGTGGGCAGTCACGGAAATGACAGACGTCCCAATGGGAATGTTCTCAACAATGGACTTGAAAATATCCCCAGGAGGAAAGCTAGGAGGGTTGTCATTGAAGTCCCTCACATGTATCACCACTGACATTGTGGATGAACGGGGAGGCCTTCCTTTGTCTTTTGCCGTTATATTTAATTTGTACAAAGACTGTGTTTCAAAGTCCAATTTTTTGGCAAGAAAAATACTCCCCGTGTTTGGGCTAATGCTGAAAGTTCCATGGTTGTTAGTCCCAGTAATGCTGTACTGTAGATCGGCATTGTCACCGGAATCTGAATCAGTGGCAGTAACAGAGGACACCAGTTCACCAATTCTCATGTTTTCCAAAACATCAACAAAGAGTGTTGACTTAGGGAAGGAAGGGGTATTGTCATTTTCATCTAAAATATCAATAGTTAAAGTACAGGTTGAATTGAGGGAGATGGCCCCTGAATCCACTGCTTGAATTACAAGGGAATAGGCAGGTGTGGCTTCGTAGTCTAATTTGCCAATTAGTGTCACCTGACCAGAAGTACTATCTATAGCAAACTGTCTCTCTTCATTTCCTTTCATTACAGAATAATGAATAAGTCCATTACTACCTTCATCAACATCTGAGGCAGATACTCTTAAAACCTGTGTCAGGTTGGCTGCCGACTCGGATATGGTGGCTTGGTAGAAGTCTTTTACAAATTTGGGAGCATTGTCGTTTATATCCTTCATGTAAACATGCACCGTCGCCTGGTCCTTGAGAGGCTGCGGGAGGCCCTGGTCTGTGGCGATGACTGTGAAGGTAAACACCGCAGTCCCCCTGCGCCTCATAAGAGACTCCCTGTCAAACTGGCGGGTATTTGTGATTTCCCCACTAAAAGCGTGCAGCTCAAAGTCTGGCTGCACCATTTCAAAAGAATACCTTACTTCTCCATTTGGCCCAAAGTCTTTATCTACAGCACTCACTTTGCCCACGAACGACCCAGCTTTCTGCTCCTCTTCAAAATAAAATGAGTAATTGGTACTGTTAAAAAGAGGTCTGTTATCATTGACATCTTCTAAAATTACAGTAACATTCACAGTCGCACTAAGGGGTTCCACGGCTCTGTCAGAAGCAACAACCAGTAAAACATATCTGTCTTGAAGTTCACGGTCCAGTTCACTTTTTATATACAACTGACCATCTGGGAATATGCCAAAAGCATCCCCGGTATTTCCTTCAGCGATGCTGTATGCAATTTCACCATTTGCTCCTGAGTCCTTATCAAAAGCTTGCACTTTAAAGAATCGAGAATTCACTGGTTCTGACTCAGACAGCGTGACCTCATAAGAGAGCTGGTCAAACACCGGTGGGTGGTCATTGACGTCGTGGACATACACGGTTAAGATGACACTAGAGGAGAGCTGGGGCACACCCATGTCAGATGCCAAGATCTCGATCTGGTAGGACCCAGCGTGGACATCCAGGGGCCCCAGCAGACTAACACGGCCACTCTTCTCGCTGACAGCAAACAGGTTCCTGGGGTTCTGCTTCAGGCTGTAGAGTACCATGCCATTGACACCTTCATCGGGGTCCACAGCCTTGGCTTGGAAAATGCTGTGACCTGCCTGCCAATTCTCCACCACATGCACACTCTCCACTGCCTGAAGGAAATGGGGAGCGTTGTCGTTCAAATCCTTAACTGTTACGTTAACCACAGCGTCTCCAGTCACAGCGCCCCCACTGGCCACCACTCTCAGCTGATAAAAGGACTGCTCTTCTCTGTCAATCACACTGGCTGTGGTAAGCTGCCCAGTGATCGGGTTGATTGCAAACATACCTTTCTGATCCCCAGTGGTAATGAGATAACTGATGTTGGAATTGAGATCCATGCTGGATGCAGACACACTACCCACATGATATCCCAGAGCCACGTTCTCAAAGACCACGAAGCTGTAGGCAGCCTGGCTGAATACAGGCGGGTTGTCTTGAGTGTCCAGCACAGTGATGGTTACTATTGCCTGGTTGGGGGACTGTAAATTGCCACCATCAGTAGCCACTATTTGCAACTGGTAAGCTGTTTTTTCTTCTCTGTCTAGGGCCATTCTGGTAGAAATCACCCCGCTCTGAGCATTGACCTGAAACCGAGACCTGTCCCCAGCTGATATGCTGTATCTGACAGTTCCATTGAGACCCAAGTCCGGGTCCGTGGCAGACACAGTAGTGATGTAGCTTCCTCCAGGCTCATTCTCCTGAATATGAGCAAAGTACTGGACAGGGTAGAACACAGGACTGTTGTCATTCACATCCAGGACACTCACATTTATGCGAGCCGCCGAGGACTGGGGAGGGGAGCCCAGATCTGTGGCCAGAACCAACAGGGAGTAGAACGCTTGCTCCTCTCTGTCCAAGGAGGAGATGGTACTCAACCTCCCAGACACCGGGTCCAGGCGGAAAGACCTCTGGTCAGTCTCGGCCTCTTGGAGGGAGAAGCGCACTGTCCCATTGTCACCCAGGTCCCCATCAGTTGCCCCAAGCACTAGCAGTTCTGTCCCTATGGGGGTGTTCTCAACCACAGACACAGCATACCCTTCTGGCTGGCTAAACACTGGCTTCTCATCATTCACATCCAGGAGAGTTACTACAAGCTGGGCGTAGGAGACCTTGGGGTGAACGCCCTGATCCCGAGCACTGATATTCAGTACAACTTGGGAAGCGAGTTCACGGTCCAAGCCCCCAGCAGCCCCGGTGGTCACCAGGCCACTATGTTCACTGATATGGAACCAACCTAGTCCATTGCCAGAGACGATGCTGTAACGCAGATTAGCATTGAGACCAGAGTCGCCATCTGTGGCAGACACTCCACTCACATAGCTTCCCGGGGGCGCCTCCTCGCTCAGGTTCACTCTGTACACTTGCTGGGCAAAGACAGGAGGGTGGTCATTGATGTCATTGACAAAAATCACCAGGCTGGCCACCGAGGAGCGCGCCTGGACCGCGGCGGCAGGGGGCGCCCCGTAGTTATCCGAGACGGAGACGGTCAGGTTGTAAGAAGGGATGCGCTCGCGGTCCAGGGCGCTGGCCACTTTGATGAGGCTCAGGTTCGGCACTTTGCTGCTCTGCACCTCAAAGTGGCGCTGCTCGTTGCCCGCGAGAATCTGCACCGAGATGTTCCCGTTGGCCGCGGGGGAGTCTGCGTCCGTCACGGTGAGCAGAGCCACCACCGTGCCCACCTGAGCGTTCTCATCTACCGAGGCGTAGCGCGAGGTGGCAGGGAAGTAGCGGAACTTCACCACCGGGTCGTTGTCGTTGACGTCCAGCAGCTGAATCAGCGCCTCGGCGCGCCCGGTGAGGGAAGGCACGCCTCGGTCCAGAGCCTGCACCGTCAGCGAGTACTGGCGCCGGGCCTCAAAATCCAGGGGCTCCCGTACCGTGATAAGCCCCGTTTCGGGGTCCATCTGGAAGGGGGTCCCCTCGTCCTGCAGCCGATAGCGGATGTCCGCGTTGGTGCCCTCGTCCGCGTCCGCCGCCGCCACCTGGAGGACGCTGGAGCCCACGGCCGCGTCCTCAGGCACCCCCGCCTGGTAGTGAGAACTGCCAAACACCGGGGGGTTGTCATTAATGTCCTGCACAGTCACGTTTACCTGAAGGTAGCCCCGCCGCTTGGGCTCGCCCTTGTCCTCCACTTCCACTAGCAGCTGGTAGTGCGGCGTGACCTCTCGGTCCAGCCCGCCCTTCGACACCAGATGCAGGAAGGCGCCCTCACCGCTCGGGTTCACGGTGATGTCCAGGCTGAAGCGACCCTCCTCGTTGCCCTGGATGATGCGGTAGGAGCGGTGGTCCACGCCATTGGAGCCGATGTCCGCGTCGGTGGCTGTGTCCAAGATGACTTGGCGCCCGCTGCTGCTGTCCTCCTTGAAAGTGACCACGATGGAAGGGTCCGGGAAGACGGGGGCGTTGTCATTCAGGTCCCACACCAGCACTCGCACCTCGGTGGGGTAGGTGGGCGAGCTGGAGAGGACCACCAGATTGATCACGTCGCTGGGCAGGCTCTCGCGGTCGATGGTGGCCGTGGTATACAGGGTCCCGGTGCTACTGTTTATGGCAAACAGGGCGTGGCTTTCGCTGAGCCGGTAGGTGAAGCCGGGGCGCGTCTGGATGGTGCCCACCAGCGTGCCGGGGGGCTGCTCCTCCAGTACTTGGAACACCTGGCGCTGTTCGGCCCCGCCGACGCGGGCCGGCCCCGGGAGCAGGGACAGCAGCCCAAAGACGCGCAGGAGCTGGAGCGCCGAGGGGGTGGGCAGCGGGAGCCACGCGCGGCCAGGAGCCCGGCCTGCATCCAAGTCCATGGTCCCGGCTCCTTGGAACGGGGCGGCCAACAGAAGGAAGAAGTGAGGCAAAAAGAATGCAATGACCGGGATTCAGTAGCCCCCGGCAAATGCAGCCGATAGCCCTGAGAACTCTGCTATTTTAAAAAGCCTCCGGCCCCGCAGAAGAAGCAAGTCGCCTCAATGAAAGACTCCAACCAGGTAGCCATGTAGACAGGTCGTGCCAGAGGGAAGCGGGGACGAGAGGCGGCCGGGCATGCCGCGGGGCGCTCCTGGGAGCTGATGAGTTCCAGAAAAGTTTCTCAAACCTCCCGTATTTCCCCGTGGGCGCGTTGGTTTTCAATCCGGAGAGTGTGAGCGTTTTCGCCCCGGTCGCTGAGAGCAGGGAGAGGTGGTCTGTGTTTAAGGTGTACGAGCAATCGTTGCAAACACTCTCCAGAAACTTTGGAGCTCGCCCGTGGCCAAGAAACTGAGGGCAGGACAGACGCGGGTGGCGCAGCGGGAAGAGGACGGCGGCGCACGGGGAGGAGCGGTGGGGAGCCAGGAGGTGGGCGAATTCCTTCCCTAAAGGCTGGAGACCAGGGGGCTCCTCGAGTCCCCCCTCCCCGTCAGGAACAGCGACACCCCTCCACTGGGCTGCACGAGGGGCTGCGAGGCCCAGGCGGCGGCGGCCGCGCGCGAACTGCGCTCCCGGCGCGGGCGCTAGGGCTCTGGTGCCCGCGCGCGGTCCACCGCGCCCTCCTCCTCCGGCAGCCGCCGCCGCCGCCCCTGCAGCGGGCACAGGCAACGTCCAGCGCTCCTCGGCATGTTTCTATTATACTTCAGCCGGGGCGCCCGCCAGCCCGTTATTTGTACATCCACAGCGAGCGCAGGCCCCCCGTTCTTCTCGGCCTCGCGGGGGTCGGGCAGCAGCGGCGCAAGGTCCCCGCGTCCCCTCCCCTCAGCATGCCGGGGGGACGGTTCTTGGGCGGCCCCGTCCGAGCCCACTCTAGTGCGCCTCGCCCCTGCCCTGGGGATCTTTGCTTTTAAGGTCCCGGGTCAGTTTCACTTTGTAATCCGCAAGGCTTTAGGTTTGGGGGCGGTTGGTTCCCTTTCTCCCGTGCCGTCGGCCGGGCAGCGGCGGCGCCCGCGGCAGCTCGGGCCGGCGCCTGTCAGCGCTCTGCTGCTCGCCCGCCGGGCTGGAGGTTGTGCGGCGGAGACGCCGGAGCTCGGGAACCCCTCTCGGCACCCGCGGGTCCTCACTGTCCCCGCCCCCTGCCCGCCGCACGCGCGCGCGCACGCGCTCCGCGCGCCGCCGAAACACAAACAGAGGGGGCGGGCCGACCGCGGGGGAGCGCGGGGCTCCGAAACTTTGCTCGCCGCTCATTGATCCGCGCTGCGTCCGCGCGGGCGCCCCCTCGCTCGCGGCCTGTCACCCACGGCCCGCCCCGGCCCAGCCTATTGGGCCCCACGCGCCCCCCGCCCGCGTGCCCGGCTGCTGCAGCCGCCGACTGGCTGCTCGCGACGCTAATCACTCCGGCGGCCTCCGGGGGACTGCGGGCGGTCGGGGGGCGGGAGCCCCGCGAGTCGGAGGCGCTGAAAAGGGGGCGATTTTTTTTTTCCTTTTTGGTCAAATCTTGGCCGGCGTCAGAGCAATAACAGCAAAAAGCTGCCGCAGAATAGATGGGGGTTAGGTCAGGTTTGCAGATAAATAACTTTAGTGCGGGGTCTCGGGGAAGACCGTGCGGTTGTTATGCTAGTAATAACTCAGGGGTGAGGGGGTCGAGAGAAAGAAAAGAAAGGGGGGGCGAGGGTCTGTTAGAGCGGGGAGGAAGGATTAAGCAAAGCCTGTCTGGGAATGCACGGAGCAGATTGGCTTTAACCGTTTCCTGCCCCTTCTCCTTCGATGGATCGGACTGAATCCAAACCGACCCCCGCCCCGCCCCGCCCCGCCCCACCCCATCCTCGGTCTACAGCGCGAGCTCCCGGTACTCCAGGGCTGGCTCAACCCTAAACCTGCACTCGTCTCGCCTCCCCACCTCCCAGGTGACTGGGGGCACCGAGGCCTCGGTACCCACCGCACTTTGGACTTCCTATAGGAAAAGCCAGGGGAACTCGGTGTTTGTTTTGTTTCCCTTCCCAAATGGATCCCAGGTGCCAGTAGCCAAACCTTAGGGTTTCAACAATAACAGTGATAGCCCTTGGGAAAGACGGCACTCTTTTCCGGTTGCAAAGTTTAGGATTTTGATCTCTGCTGGAGTATTTCCCCTTGACATTTTGTAGCCAAAGGAATACCGACCAATTTTTGTGTGTGTGTGTGTGTGTGTGTGTGTTGGGGGCGGGGGGGAGGCGAAGGAGAGGAAAGTCTGAGGAAAGTATAAATACGAAAAAATATATAAATAAATGCGATGAATTGTAAATTTGAAAAATACCCGTGTATCTTGTACTGCACTCAGATTAACTCCCCTGCTATTTACTGTAGCTAATTTTTGTGGTGTCATGCATCGCTTCTATAAAAGACAAAAAAAAATGACTAGAAATAAGGTCAGTATTCTTTTCCCTTTAAGAGAAACCAGTTCGAAAATAAGAATTTAAACCAAGCAATGCAAATACAGTATAGGGCGTATCTCATACATTTCTGCCACAGTGACCCCCTCCAAATTTAAAACTTTGAGTCCGAGGATGATTCAGCCATGAGTAAATGCTGCCCTCTGCTGTTCAGTCACTGTTATGTCTTTGGTAGCCTGGTTCCTTGGTCAAAATTAAATGCAGAGACCAGAAAGATCAGATTACACGGCTCATTCCTCCTTCTTGCCTGGGGATAGTGGCAAAGAAAAAAGATCTTTGGGGATCTCCTAGTCCCTCTCTTTATTTAAGGTTAAAAAAAAAGCAAGCAGCAGAGCAAACAGTAAATTCAAGTCCCCTGATGCAGACAGCCTGTAACCCAAAGCCTTCATGGGAACCTGAATACTAAAAATGCTATCACCAGTTCCTTTGTTTAGGTTAGAAGGTTCACTTCTGCATATTCCTCCACTGCATGTATATACATAATGGCACATACAGTATATGTAATCAGTGAATTGGAAACAGACAAGAAAGTTACATTTCACCATTCCTGTATTTTTTGGAATTGCAAACTTTTTAAAGCATGGGAAGCTGGTTTTATAAAAGAGAGACATCTTTAAGCCTTTTCTCAAAACTTCCCCTGCCAAAAAGTTACAATGTTAATACCATTATTTTGGAGTCATTGAGTGAACAAAGGTTTGTACATTAAGTAGAACCAAAATTTTGTACACACCACGGCTATGATGCATGATTTTGAAAGAATATTAGGGTTTTTCTTTTGCTTGTTGTTCTTTGCTAATGCTTGACAATTCAGTCATTCAAGTAGCAAGAGGTGGAGAAAGGATACACGAGGTACTTGTTGTAGCAGAGCAAGTACTTTGGAGAGCCTGTGGGATGCCTTCATATTTAGTATCAGCAGTGTTATATTAGTATCATTTATGGGTACTAGTATACCCATAAATGGGCCAACAGGAGGAAATCATTCATTTTGTGGGATGGGGAGTGTCCATTCTCGTGTAATGGACAGAATCTATTATTTTATATTATATATATTTAAAAAATAAGATGGCGAAATTAAATAATACAGAACATATGTATATATTCAGTACATGAAATAACTTTTGAACAATTCTGAATGAGGAGTATCAAAAATGATTCAGATAATGGTACGGTTATTTGAATAAATGGGAGCTTTCCATGATAACTACTTTAAGGTAACACATTCATTTATAGGTAAAACTTACACTTAAAGTTAAAATTTATGTATACTAGTCACATAATTCTTTAATAGTATAGAGAATGGTTTTAATGAAAGATAAGGAACAAGATCTTTATTTTATTTTATTTTTCTCTGTTGGGTTTCAAAAACTGTGGCAATATGATGCATGATTAAAAAGTAAGGATGCTTCTGTTAATAAATTTTTTAAAAAATTAAAATTTGAAAAGTAAATATGCTCCTCCCAAATATAAAATGACAAAAAATAAAGACATATAGAGATGTCTGCACAGATAAACAAGGTTTAGCTTATTTTTGCTCTTCCACCAAAAGCTTAATTTTTTAATGAAAAGGATGACTTAGTGAATGAAACCTTTCACAAAACAAGATATTTCTAAGAGAGAAGATATTCAGCGATTCTAATACACTGTAGGGAAAACAACATTTTCATGTGCAGGATGAAAGAAACTAGAGGATCTAGCCTCTTCGAACTTTAGGGAATACGTAAAAACAAGTAGTTTTAGAACAATTTGTTATCTTGATCGGTACACGCTTGCCATCATTACTTCATTAAACATCTAAAACTATTATTGTTTTTTCATGTTTCGGGCCCCAGGTGAAGAAGTTTCGGCTAATCATACTGACCTCATTCAACCCCACCCTCCTCCCCTGTCCTCGCTCTTCTTCACTCCCATCGCAGGACCCCAGAGGCAAAGGTTACGAGGGGAGCTCGCATCTTCTAGACTTTATATGGTAATTCCTATCATACTGTGTCAGCTCTTTGGCCTTCTAAGAAAGTATTTTAAAATGAGATGATTTTAGTGGTAATAATAGCCTGACATATTACCAGAATAGGAAACCTATCTCCATTATTTCTTTAATTATTTTCCTCTTTCCTGGGTTTTTTTTTTTTTTTTTTTTTTTTCTTTTTTCCTTCTTTGGGAAATTTTATTATTTGGTACTTACTTATCCATAAGCCAGGTTGATAGTTTGTCTTACTGTCTTCTGGAAACGTCCACAATCTGATATTCCAATTCACTCATTTATGTTTCAGGTATATCCACTCTACCCTGATTAATCTTTTATTCAACTCCTATTTTTTCATATTTAATATTTCTATTTTGTTTGGAAAACTTGTTTTCTTCTCTTTTGTAAGATTTTATTTATTTATTTTTAGAGAGGCAAAGGCGGGGAGAAAGAGAGAGAAACATCAATGTTTGGTTGCCTCCCATGTGGCCCCCACTGGGGACCTGGCCTGCAACCTAGGCATGTGCCCAGACTGGGAATTGAACCTGCAACCCTTTGGTTCGCAGCCCGGGCTCAATCCACTGAGCCACGCCAGCCAGGGGTTAATTTGATTTCTATGGACAATATCCATCTATCATCTCTCTCTGTGTGACTCACATTTTAGATTCTAGTTGCACCTGTTAAAATGTCTCTCCTTATTGTAAGTCATCTGTGTTGCGCAGCTCTCCTTACTCAGAGGTAATTGTTTTCCTTATGTGTTTAGCTCTTGGGTTTTGTGAGCTCTTGCTAGGGCCAGACTCCGCTGCGCTGGTAACATGTGCTGAGGAGGGGTTTTTGAAGGCCGGGCCTCAGCCTGTGAGTTCAGAGCAGGGCTTGGCAGTGTTTTTCACTAAACAACAAGATAGTAAATATTTTAGGTTTGGAGAGCCGGACAGTCTCTGTCACACTACTACCTAACCTTGCCCTTGTAATGAGGCCGCAGCTATGGAGAATGTGGAAATCATTGGGTAGGTGTGGCTGTGTTCCAATAAAACTTTATTTACCGAAACAGAGAGCAGGTCCAATTTGGCCTACAGGCTGTCCGTACCGGCCACTGTTGTAGAGCGCAGGAGATCTGCCTTGTACTGAAAACTGCCGATCAGCCATTGTCGATCAGTTCCATTTGTAATCTTTTTTACATATGTGTGCCTATGTAGATGCATAGTCAATAAAATCAATATTTTGAATACGATTCAAAATTTCTATGTTTTGCATGAGTTGCCTTTTTACTTTTTTCCTTTGACCTTCTGTAATCTTGCATTTTAGACTGTGCAGTAGAGTGTGGTTGGGAAGTGCCATCTCCCTAAATTGTGATCCACAAACTGCAGATTTGTGGATGGGGCGTTCGGTGCCGGAGGGCGCCTGGTGAGTCTGCATGTGTTTCCCGCAGACAACGACGTCTTGGCTGTTGCTGTCAATTTCTGCAGAAAATCGGGCAATAATCGCCTCAAGGCACCACAGGGTAGAATCAAAAGCTGTTTTTTTCCTACCAGTCATCTTTGTGGTCTTTCGTCAAAACTTTCTGACCTTTTATTATTTGGTACTTAGCTTCCTACTTTTATATCCATATCTCCTTGAGATACATTTATATTTATATATATATATATATGTAGAATATATATACACACACACATATATTTGTAGATATATATGTATATATATATGTACGTGTGTGTGTGTGTGTGTATAAATATATATATATATATATATATATATATATATATATATATGATTTTTTTCTGGCCAGTGTTCAATTTCCAAAGGTTATATGGAAACACCAGTGCATGTAAATAAATCTGAAAGTATAAGATGGAAACTAAAATCATATTTTTTAACATCACACTTATGGAAGAAGCAAAATAAAGGGTTAGGGTTACAATCCTCCATAATATAGTGCATGTGAGTATGTGAGCAAACCCACTGGAATGGAAATTGCTTACACTAAATGTGAGGCTAGGTTTCTGGATATTGTGGCATTTGCCACAAACTAGTAATTACCTACCATAATTTGGAGAAACTACTCAGTCCAACAACTGTTTGTGACAATCTACCCTTTTGTTGAAGTATACAATATGTGAATAGTGAATCACATTTTAATCTTTATTAGGTATAAATAAAATCCAATTTATCTCAAACTAAAAATATATTAATATGGATAATACTCAAAGACTGTATTAACATAAAAAAATGAAACTGACATTGATTTTCATGCTGGAATACAAAGAGGATAAAGAAAGTAGATACCTTTAATTTACATGTAATATGTTTATATTTCATGTCAGAGAAGCATTAAGTAGAATGACATGATATTCAGTCTAGGTTTCCTACGTTTAACACATGAAAAATTGCGGAAATACAGAACAATCTGAACTACAGTTTTTGTCATCTGTATCAAGTAGAGAACTAGGAGGATCCTACCTGAGGGTTGATTCTGAAAACACAAATAACCTTGACACACAGCTACTATTTTATCATAGTTTCTATTTTAAGTTTATCTGAGATAAAGAAGTATAGACTATTATAAGACTAATTTATATTGTGTTATTGCTTACTGAGGATTCTCTTGCCATTATAATAACTTTATATAAATATTTTATTGGCTGAATATTTTATCATATGAAAAGGCCAAAATTTTTTAATTGTTCCATTAAAGTTGATATTCAGGGTTTTTCTAGGTTGTATTGCTATGAAAATTCATGCTTTTATTATCATCATTCATTCATCCAACAAAGTTTATTGGAAAGTAACTATGTGTCAATTACTTGAAAAGCTACAGCAGACATGGTGAATAAAAGAGACGCAGCTTCTGAAATTTTAAAAAAGAATTTTAACTTTTAATGATCCTTATTCCTCATTTCCAAGTTGCTTCCCAGAAACGATATCCCAATTAATAATCAAAACCAGAGTATCTCCAGCAAGCAAAGAAACAAATATATGTGAATGCAGCAGGCCCTGGTACATTTAAGGAAGATTAAAAGGGTGTCTTCTCTTAATATGCATTTCTATTATATTTTCACATATTTGCTATTTGTTTTGGTTTTTCTAAAAAAAAATTCATGCTTGTCACCAATTTAATCAGTTAGGGTCTCAATTTTTTTGGTATTGCTACTGCTATTGTTAAATCTATTTGTTTTCCTCTATAAACACCTAATTTTCTTTTAAATTTGTAATTTCTTTTATCCTGCAACTAAATAAGTATTCATAAAATTTGAATTCTAGTTTCTTCATTCTGTTCTTCCCTGTACTTCTTCCTTTTGATTGAGTTGTACCAATTAGCATGACGCTGCAGGGGCAGGGAAAATAAGTAACTGGTCTTCTCTGAGTCTAGCCCGATGGCTGGAATTCAGATAGTATTCAACAAATGTCTGCTCAATTTCATCCCGCAATGCCTAAAATTTCAAAAAAAAAAAAATCGAAGCAATAATAATTGGTTTGAATGACAATCTAAAAACGTGCTTATCTAAAATGCGGTAAAGGGTAGTACTCACTCATGATTCCAGGGACTCGGAATACTGAACAGTAGACAAGTAAGCATTTAAATAAATAATTAAACAAACAAACGCTATGGTGGGTACCATTATCTTGACATTCACCTTCCGCCCAAACCTCCCAGCCTTCCGCTAGTGTGCCTATTTCTAGGGGCTGTTTTTCAGACTCTCTCTTGCTCTTGTATTTAAACGTGCATACATGGAATTTGTTATGCAAACATACACCGAGGCCGTCTTCGTTTTGCTCCCTCCCTTCGCTGCCAGCCAGCACAGCCCTGGACGCTGGCCACGGGGGCATGTGTTGCATGAGGCACCAGGTGTGTCATCTGGAACTGCAGCAGATTCCTAACTCCTGGATCCCAGCCACTTTGGCGTGTTGTGAAGTTACTTCTTCCAATGGTGGTCTCTGACTTCCCCACTTGCTGATGGTTGTAAAAGTCACATTGCCCGAGACGGGGCACTTCCGTTTCTGTCACTGTCCTAGAGTTCTGAAAGCACTGCCAGGTCTTTCTTCAAACAGCCACCCTGCCCGATCGTTCCTGCAGATGGACCTTGACCAATACAATCACAAGCAATAAAATAGTATTCCATTTCACTTATCTTTCAAAATGGGAGAAATTCTTCAGTCGGTATCAGAATATTTATCTCCAGTTTAACATCTGTATCTTCCTTTTGAATAGAGCAGTCTGAGTGAGTAATCACACATAGTCATATATGGCAAGCAAAATTTATCAAGATTTGATTAACAGAATACTGTTGGATCACAAATAGATTCTCTTTAATGAAGAAGATTAAAGTTTAATATGAGTCAGAAGTAGAGAACACAAGACACATTGGAATAAAGAAAAAACTCGGAACTTGGCACATATTAGAAAATAAGGGACAAATAAGAGAGGACCTCAGTAGTACTTGAATGTTTTGATATTTTATGGTACTCCAACCCTTATTAAAAGAAAGAGGGCATTATCTGTACTATTTAGTTGGAATATTCCAGATGTCTCTAGTCTTTATAAACATATCACAACATCTTAATTCTTTGTTTATTTGAATTGCTCCTTAGTCATGTCTCTTTTTCATTCCATTCTTAATCACTGAGTCTGTGATTAAAAATGGCAAACATGTGTTTTGAGAAGAAACTAAGCTATGATTTTGGTTGTGGGTAGTAATTTTGGAGTGGCAGAATATATTAACCCTTTCCTTTCCACTCATGAACTCAAAATAAGACACAAGGAAACAGTAAACACAAAATGAGAAAACAGCATAGAAAAATAAATGACTTTTCAGTTCAGGTACTTGTATGTGGTTCTCCTAAGGAGATGTTTCTGGAGACACAAACTCATAAAAAGTGACAGCTTAATATTTAAAAACAAAGTTAATCTAAAATAATATAGGCAATCATGTCTAGGATATCATTGTGGTTAAGATTCTTTTTTTTTTAATAAAGATTAGCTTTAGAACCTGACAATCATTGAATCCAATCTAAACTCTGCATCCTATTCACCATAGAGTCAAGTTTAAGTCATTTCAACATGATTGAGTTCTTTTAGGTACAAATGAGAGAAATCGGATCACATGTTGACTGTGAATTGATGACCATCTGTCAGCATATGAGATATACTTCAATTTATGAAAAAGTTTTGGATAAAAATTAAATACAGATAATTGTACCTATATTGGGAAATATTGGGGAATATAATTTCAATTTTTATGGAAAGGAAACAGATTTATTTAAAAACAGCACAGCATAGTTACATACATAGAATTTCAAAGTTTATAGTAAATATCTACAAACCTTGGAGCAAGAGAAGAAAAATAAGATAATATAAATATATTGAAAAACTTTATGGGTAAAGTCAAATACCATAATATGATTGTGTGAAAGGAAATGCTAACAGTGTAAGTAAATTTGAATAAATTCTAATGGAGTAGGCTCAATCAGTATTAATAAAATTTAATTCAAAGAAAACAATAAGCCATATAAAGTTGAACCAAAGTCTATAGGTGGTCACAGACTAATGTTTCAGGAAAGCTAAAACTTGTATTGGCTCCAAATAAAAAAACACATTTGAAGAAATTTTAATAGCATGTTAATATGTCACTGAATAATACTATTATTTCAAGTAGCTGAAATACTATTCTACTATCCTATAACCAGGTTCCCTTGGAAATCTACATATTAAATTTGAACAATAGTTTATAAAAGTGGTTTGTTGCTTTTAAGCCAGGAGATTGGTAGTAGTAGGCTTATATCCAACATGTTAGAGGGGTTGTCCAAACTTTCTCACCTCCAGTGGGTCTAGGATGTTATTTTTTTTCTTCTTTAATTAATAATTCACATTGGATCAAATGGTGAGCAGGGAGTAGGCAGGAGCGGGTACACTTACCTGTGGCCAGGTATGTGCTGGGCCAGGGCAGCCAAGGACCAGAGCACTTACAGAAGGCTCCGCAACGAGGGGAGCCACAGGCCGGCTGTGAGGGAGTGTGCCAAGGACACGAATGGCATCAGTGGCGCACATCATTTCATTTCTTTGCTTGAGGTGCATGTTATGGACCCTTTTCCAGAGTATTTTTAAAAGCTCTGTGTGCAAACAGTCTGATGGTCAAGAGGCCTTTAATGAGAGACACAAACACCAGCACTCCATGCCCAGCTGCCTTCTATCCTCAGCAGGCTTTGCTCACAACGAAGACCGTCTCTCTCCCCTGCCCCGGCAGTAAACAAGGAGCACGCGTGTTTTTCACAGACTGTTTTCTCCAGAATACCATCTTCTTGCAGTATTTGCCTTGGTCGGGAGGCAGAAATGACCCGGTGCCTCTGCATGGCCAACTTGCTGCTCTGCATCAATACCTGAGTAACATCCACATGGCCCGAATTTGACCAAGACCGCGGGTCCGCTGTGCACATCCCTGGTAACTACCCAGACTGTGACTCAGTGATGGGATTGACTCGTCTTTCACCCACTGGCTGATCTCAAGCCAAGTCAACGAGATGTGAAGAGAGCATTTGCAAAATGCAGGCGGATCAAGTATTTTATGGAGCCATCCAGAGCTGAAACAGTGTCTCCCAAACCAGAGGCTGCAGTGCTGGAGAAGCTACTCTGCCATTTTTGAAGTGAGATGCATGGCAGGATCTGCAGTATGTGCTGCTTGTTTGTTTGATGAACCCAAATCAGAAGACACGGTGCTGAGCTTTTCTCCATGGAACCCTTCAGCGTCTGGCGAGTGCACAGAGAAGTTGCTGTCTCATGAAGAGAAACCTGATGAAGGTGACAATGAACCTGTCGGTGTCACAGAATTCCAGCTTAAAGGCCAACGTGCAAAGAGCCTGAACACCACCATTCCTGGGCCAACAACAAGAAAATGAGAACAAACTGAAAAGCAGTGACTTTTGGTGGACTCCTCTGAGGAGCGAGGTTACAAGGAAATGTGTTCCCCGGAATCTGGAGAGACCTGCGAATCCAGAGCCACCTCAGGTAGAGAACTGAGATCTGCTTGCCTGGACCAGAAAGTCCTGGAACATCCGCTGGTAGGGACACATAGATGATGATTTTGATGAACAGCTGGAAGCCGAGTGGGGGCTACCATCACCATAGACGTGTGCATTTCATTCGTGTTTTACAGCCACACACACTTAGTATCATTCTTTTATGCTCAGAATGCCCCACATTTGAGCAGCGGGAGCCCCATTACACTGGTTCCTTTGTCCTTTGGACACGGCCCCGTAGTCCTTCCTTGGTTTCTGGCACATTGAGATGTCAGCGCTCACCTGCCCCTTCCTCGCTGAAAGCCCCCATCAGCCGCTGCTCATGGATCTCCAGTGTGAACAGCATTTGAATCCGAGGTCTGTGCATTGGTGTGCCTACTGCCCCGGGTGCCACTGTCTTGTGGCTCTTTCAGGGGACAGACTCAAGCAAGGCCTGTATTTTATAAAATAAAATCATGATTTTTTTTTATCCAAAACACTTTTGTCTGTTAGCAAAAATAGTAAACCATAGCCATGTCATCAAATTTTTAATAAAATTTTTAGAAAATTCAAGTTCATGTTGACCATTAACTCAAATCTTACAGAGAATTCTTCTCTTGCCCTCATTAAAGTGAATGTGTTCTAGAATTGTTGTGGCAGTTTCAGCTTGCAAAGTATATTTTTCTTCATTTTAACGGAAATTTTGAAACATGCATGAAAATAAAGATAACAGTACCTATCACTCACCTTTTAAAAAATCGACATTTGGCTTATTTCATCTATCTCTTTAAAAGAACATTTTTACGTTTTGTCAGGTACAACAAATGCCAGATATTATGTCATTTCATACATAAGAATTCAACACACATCTCAAACACTTAAGGACTATTCATTTTTACATATCCATCATGCTATAATCACACAACAAAATTAAAATAACTCTTCAATAAAATCTTTAGACACCCAATGCCCAATGGCGCAATGCTATTCCTTTACTTATTTTATGCCAGGTAGTACACTGATCACTCTACTTAGATCGCCTCGTCTCATTGCTACATTAGATTTATGGAACACCAATACTCTCATTTTACTGATGAGAATACATCAGAGAGTTCAGCCTTTGCCAATGCGACAGAGCTCCTGGGTCTGCCTGCTTCTACATCCACACTCCTATTAATTCCACTGTGCTCCTGTGCTGCTTGTCCTCAGATTGTGAAGTCTGTGGGGGCAAGAGCCACCCAGCAATGTTTAGTGAGTGGATATTCGACAAATACTATTTTGATGAGCAGCCATTGGAACTGGCAGGGACCAAGCGGTTCTGCACGTCAACTGTCAACCCGCTCTGAGAGGGAACGCCAGATAAAAGGTCAATCACAGTGCATGTTCTTCGATTCCATACCCTCCGCGACACTGTATAGGGACCGTGTCCATCAAAATTACCCAGAATTCTTTGCTAAAATTCTTTGAACCTCACAGAACCAGGAAGCAAGGAGCAGAAACCGGAATCTTCACTTTTGTCAAGTGCCCATGAAAGGGGAAGTCCACACACTCTCTGGTGTCGTTTATTGGGCGGGAGTCACAGAGCCGCAGCGCTGGCCCAGATAGGAGACTGTCAGCCACACAGAACCTTGCACCCGCCACTGGAGCATCAGAATGTACCGAACCAAAGCTGCACTTGTAAGTCATGCTCCGTACATGCAAGCCTGAGGAAAACTTTGCAAAGTACTTTGAAATGTACTGGTCTATATCAACATGAGTGAGTGTTAATCCATCTTGCAACATCAAATTTCTTAAAACAATGGGCCAAGCAGCCAGTGAAACAAAAGGAAGCCAACAAACAAACAGAAACTACAGATTGGCCAACCCGTGCCCTTCTCACTTCCTTCATGCAGTCACCCTGCATGCGTCTGCTTGTTTGTTTGTTTGTTTGTTTGTCTGTTTTCCCCTCTCCAAATCAGAGCCTTCCTCTGGGATTTTAACTATTTCTGTCTAGATCACCTCTATCATGTAAGCCTCTGGCTAGAGAGCCCTTCCTCAGAAATCACTTATCTAATTTCCATAATTTGTGTTTCCTTCCAACAGTTCTCACTATTAGAGTGTTTTGCTTAATTTTCTTTAACACCTTTGTCACTATAGGGATTTATGTTAATAATGCATTTTCTTGTTGATTATCTGTCTGCTCCATTAAAATATAACCTTGATGTGGGAGGGAGCCTTGAGGTATCGAAGTTCTATCCCCAGAGCTGACAACAAAACCTATCTGAAACTAAATATTTAACAAGCATATCAAGTGAATAAATACAAGGTACATTATTGCTAGTTACATCCTCCCCATCTGAATTGTCGCAGGCTTCCTTTTCCTGCCATGATTATTTTCCTGCCAAGATTATTTTCCTGTGGCAGCTGCAGACAGAAATAGAAGATCATAGTACAATATATGCTGAATATAAGCAGAAGTGCAACAATGAGTTATTTGTTTTGTTTTTAGCTGTTTTGTCTTTTTTACATATTATTTTATTTTTTAATTATATTTTATTGACTATGCTATTACAGTTGTCCCAATTTTTTCCTCCTTTGCCCCCCTCTATCCAGTGCCCGCTATACCCTCAGGCAATGCCCTGCCATTGTCATGTCCGTGGGTCGTACATGTAAGTTCTTTGGCTACTCCATTTCCTATGCTGTACCTACATCCCCAGGGCTATTCTATAACTACCTATTTGTACTTCTTAATCCCCTCACCTCTTCACCCATTCTGCCCCTCCCCCTCCCATCTGACAACCATTGGGTAACTAACTTCTCTTGCTGCTTTTAAGAGTCTCTCTGTCTTCAAACTTTGGCCTTTTAATAATGATGTGTCGTCAGGTGGGCTTCTTTGCATCCATCATAGTTGGGACCCACTGTACTTCCTCAACTTTCATGTCGATTTCCTACACCAAATTAGGGAAGTTTGCTTTCACTGTTTTTTCAGATAGATTTCCAATTTCTTGCTCTTTCTCTTCTCCTTCTGGCACCACTAAGAGGCGAATGTTGGAACTCTTAAAGTTGTCCCAGGAGCTGGTTATACTAGCCTCATTTTTTTTTTATTCTTTTTTCTTGTTGTTCTGTACAGTATTTTTTTTTTGCTTCCTTATGCTCCAAATCATTGACTTGATTCTTGGCTTCATCCATTTGACTATTGTTTCCATGTAAATTGTTCTTTATTTTAATTAGTATGTTTCTCATTTCCTTTTTATGCTGCTGAGTTCCTTGCGCATCCTTATAAACAGTGTTTTGAACTCTGCATCTGAGAGATTGCTTTTCTCTATTTTGTTTAGCTCTTTTTTCTGGAGTTTTGATCTGTTCTTTCAATTGGGCCATGTTTCTTTGTCTCCTCACTTTGGCAGCCTCCCTGTGCTTGTTTCTATGTATTAGGTAGAGCTGCTTTGACTCTGTGTCTTGGTAGTATGGCCTAATGTAGTAGGTGTCCTGTAGGGTCCAGTGGCACAGCCTCCCCTATCACCCAAGCTGGGTACTTGAGGTGTGTCCCTTGTGTGGGCTGAATACACCCTCCTCTTGTGATTGAGGCTTGGTTGCTGTTGGCAGATCAATGGGAGGGATTTACCCAGGCCAGTCAGCTACAAGGACTGCCTGTGACCACTGACCACCAACCTCCACCCTCCACGGAGGATCAGCTGTGCAGGGGCAGGGTAGAGGTGCTCCAACATGATCTGTAGCTGTCCACTGGGTATGTTGGCCCTGGGGTTTCCCAGGTGGTGCAGACCAAGGTCAGCCCCAACCTGTGTTTTGCCCAGGGCACCCTGACTGAGTTTTAAAGCAATCTGAGATGGCTGCTACTTGTGCTGGGCTTGGAGATTCCCAGGTGAAAACAAGCCGTGACTCTTATCTGGCTGCTGCTAGGGCTCACCGAAGCCAGCTATTGCTTGTTTGACAGGATTAGGAGGTGAGACCGGCCATTGTTCTGGAGAAGCAGCTTGGGTGGGCCCATAATTTGGGTGGGGTTGAGCCTCTGTGGATCTCCAAGGTGGGTCACGTACTGTTAGCCAGGTTGATGGAGTCTTACATATGGCACCAGTTTACTGGCTCTGTGGGAGATGGGGGTGGCAGTGGGGGGTGGGTTAGGGTTTAGCAAAGGGACAATGGCCTCTACTCTACCCACCTTCATCCCAGACACTTCAGTCCCTCCCTGTATACCACTGGTGCTTTTCAAGCTGCTACCCCAGTGCTGGAGCTCAGAGGGAGTAAGTTTGAGTAAATGAATCCTTGTGTGGGTTCTTTTCTTTTCTTTTTT
The DNA here is from genome assembly GCA_004026765.1 of Micronycteris hirsuta. Lineage (NCBI taxonomy): Eukaryota > Metazoa > Chordata > Mammalia > Chiroptera > Phyllostomidae > Micronycteris > Micronycteris hirsuta. The sequence continues at coordinate 133,379 of PVJI01000098.1, read as the reverse complement.
TAAGATTTATTTTTAGAGGGGAAGGGAGGGACAAAGAGGGGAAGAGAAACATCAGTGTGTGGTTGCCTCTAGCATACCCCCCACCAAGGACCTGGGGACCTGGCCTGCAACCCAGGCATGTGCCCTGATGGGAATAGAACCTGCAACCCCCTGGTTCACAGGCTGGTGCTCAATTCACTGAGTGATACCAGCCAGGGCTGTACGTTCTTTAAGAGGAACTGCTTGGGGCTCCAGTAGTTTCTTCCACTGACTCGATGCCCACTGGTTTTTACAGCCAGAAGTTGTGAGGACTTTTCTTCCTGGCACTGGAACCGTGGGCCAGGGGGCCTGGTGTGGGGCTCCTCACAACGGAGATATCCCTCTCGAATTTTTATCCACTTGGGTGTATGACCAGCCTGTTCCACATTTGCGCCCCTCTTACCAGTCTGGATTGGTGTGGTTTCTTTAATTCTGTAGTTGTCAGACTTCCATTCAGCTTGATTTCTGACATTCCTGAGTGATGGTTGTTCTATATTTTAGTTGTAGTTTTTATGTGGTTGTGCAAAGCAAGCCATGTCTGCCTACACCACCACCTTGACTGGGAGTCTGGTCATGATGAGTTTTTTTTAAATATAAAAAGTGAGAGTAATGTTCACTCTAGTGCCAAATCAATTTAAATCCCGAGTATAGCAAATACTAACAACATTGTATCTTGACTTTTTGAGAGCATATTTTAGACTTTAAAGGATTGGAGAAAGGTCAAATCAGAACGATAAGTCTCAAATTGGTGATTTGGGGTTGTGACTTATAAAAAAAAATGTATTCAAATTTCCCAGATTTTTGTGGCCTGGAAATCTAGTCCACAGTTCTTGCCAATAAATCTTTTTGGGGAAGGGGTTAACAGAAAGACTCAACTCTTATTTAAGAAGTTTTGGACTTTCCTCGACCCACAATTTTTAGGAGGGAGTAAAACAGGGTGGTTCATTATGTTCTCTTCCTTTCTGGCATAACATTATAAAGGAGAATAAAGAGAAAAAACATTTGGAATAATAAGTTATCTTTCCCTTGAATGATACTTTACCTAAATTATACAATTCAAATAGTTCTACAGTGAAAATACAGCATATATGACTAGCTCTTACAGAAATACATACTTTTCATCATGTGATTCTGTGAAAGTCGGAACCATTGTGGCCCAGGGTACAGATAATTCTGAGGATAAGGAATAGGTACCCTCACCTTAGAAAGTGTGTTTTGGGGTCTAAAACATAAATTTTAACAATAATAGTCCTTCATTCAACTATATTGCTGTAGGTTGCTATTACATAAATTTAGTAATACTTCTTTACACAGTGATAACAATTTCTTATTTCAGTGGGAATGAAGTTCACGAAACAAGCACACTATATGTACTAATTGATATCACACTAATAAATCGTGGTGTCATTTATTCATTTTTTGTGGTTTGTTTGGCATAATGTGGGAAAAAGAACCCTTTGAAATCCTCAGGTATTAGTTTCCGATAAGATGACACGTGTTTTTCCTTACACTGTTAATTATATACTATACTATCACTATGACCACCATCAGTGTTATGTCAAACTTGCACAGAGTGAAGCTTACATATTTTGGTTACTTGACGAACGTAATTAATATACTAAACAGTAGCTACAGGCCTGAGGCTGGGGGCGCGGAGTTTAGACCCTGAGGGGTCTCGTTTCAGACGGAAGTGGGTTAAATCCCACGGCCACCGCGCCGTCCTGCGACGCTGTAGTGAATCAGCTCACTGACAGTAGAGACCGATCCGGAATCTAAGGGTGTCTGGGGGAGGAGGGAGCGCTGAGGGGGGAGGAGTACTACTTGCAGACCACAGAGACGCCCGCTGTACGGATCCAACTCAAAGGCTGGTAGTGAGGAACGAAGAAATAATGCACATGGAACACTTTGCATAATAATACCACGACCGCAGATGGGCTCTCCGCATCGATTAGGTTGGATCCGGTTTACAATGATAGAACCTCACGTTGTTACTGTGTGTACACCCCGCTGTCCTGCCTTCTAGATGGATCTAAATGCTGAAGAAAGATCACTCTAAAAATGTTGTTTTTCGAAGTAGCCACACGGTGGCAGACTTTAACCAGAAAGAGACAAGTTCCTACAGGCTTTGTTTGCAACCTTTTACTTTTCTTTGGATGCTTGTAAAAGCCCAAAGTGCGCGAAATTACACCCAGGACAGACACCATTGTCTTCCTTTTCTCTACGGTCTAGAAACTTGGAAATAGGATTTCCTGTGTTAAAGGGAGCTCTCTTTAGTATCAGCTGTGGGGCCTCTTTCTCCTGGCCCAAAGGTGCTCCGTAAGGAGGAGGAGACTCGCCTTTCCTGGCGCTGGACACCTTTGCCCCCTGGACCGCCCATTTTGACCAGGTGGACACAGGTTCTAACAGGAAAAGCCTATTGTGCTGTGAGAGTTTAAGAACATGAGTCTTGGGGTCAAAATCACAAATGTTAGTAGTTCCTTATTCTGGCTTTACTCCTTACATTCTTGAGTACCTTGGACAAGTATCTTAAGGGTCCTTACCTCAATTTGTTATCTGTAAAATGGGAAGAATAAAACCATTTGCCTCCAAGCTTCCTTGTGAGAGTGGAACGCACATTCCGAACGCCCAGGAGAGGGTTTACACGCGCCAGACACGATGCTTGCTGTTGGTGCTGTCACCGTTAGTCATGTTAGTCATCATGGACGAAGGGAAGCAGAGGAAGGGCTGCAGAGCTTATCGCCCAGGACGAAAACTGAGGAAGACATCACCGAGTAAATTTGATTTGCAGAATTTTGGGGAATAGTTCAGTGTTTGGAAACCTTACCCCAGCATGCATGCCCTTTCCTGCCCCACACCACCCTTCTGCTCCTCTGTTCCTGGTCCACATCCCCCTCCCCCTAGCTCCCCACCTCCCCATCCTCCCAGCCCCCCAGCCCCCCAGCAGTGACTGCCCTGTGAACACTCAGACCCAAATGCACACACCGCAGCAGAAAGACCGGAAATACAGGGAGTACTCCCTCTGGAAACATCCAAGCATGAGAACCCTATGGTGAGCATCTAAAGACAGAGACAGCTGTGACATAGAGGTGCTGAATGGCGTGTCTGCCATACAAATAAGGGGAAGTTGAAAAAAGCGCCCCACCTCCACGCACCAAAGGCTCTCTTTTCTCAACTTGGGCCCAACATCCCCAAGGCAGAGGGAAGGAAGCGGAGGACTATGGGGACCTCTGCTTTCTCCCTCTCCCCATTCACGATCTGCGCCGAGGTAAGAGCCTTGTTGGGCCCAGAGGTTTCAGGAAGAAAAGCCACAGAAAAAATGGCCATTAGGGGACAGAGACTGCAGGTTGAAAGTATGTATTTACTTAAGTTGTTCTTATCCAGCCTGAGAAGGACATGAACGAAACGCTGAGAAGTCAAGTTAAAGTTGCCATTTGCTCATCACAAAGAGTTAGATATAAACATATTGCCCATTTCTTCTTTCCCTCATTCACTCATCCACCTATTCATACAAAAACACACTGACGAGACCCAGTTCTGTCTTAGAAACCAGTGAGCGCAGTTGGAGCCAGCGTGAAATGAAGTGACGGAACAGTTACGGAAGAAGACAGGAAACTTGAAAACCAGATATATAGGTGGAGACTAACTGAGCACATGCATACATGCTACCTATAAAACACTAAAACAAAATATAGCAATTCCTGCAACTGCAACAATTAATTATATAAAATGATAATAAAAATCCCATTTCTATCATTGAAAATTTTTAAACTGATTATGTAGCACAAATGAATTAAATCACAGTTATTTATAAAGACCATTGCTCTTTCTCCATGGGTCCAGCATTTAATGGTCGCTGAAAACTGAAAAATCCCCTACAGAATAAAATGTTTGCCTTCTTTCCCTTAACACATTTTATCAAAAATTGACTATTAGCTATTTTGGAAAAAAACTGTATTCAGGATAGATATTTTTCTGAAGGCTAAACTGACATCCGAGTACATATCACAGTATGTTAGAGTAGTCTGCTGTTGTATTCGAATTGCGAGCAAAGGAGTCTCCGAACACTGAGATCAGTTTGAGGTTAAATTTAATGGCCAAGCTTTACCTGCGCAGGGGCGAACTTCCCAAATGAGACCGTAATCTCGCAGCTACGCAGAGCCGCCAAAATGGAAGTCGCGCCTGGCTTACAGACTACAGGGATTTTATAGGGCGCAGCAAGCAAGCAGGGGATACAGAAGCAGATGCGGCAGTTAGCTATTGGCTCAATCAAACAAGGCAGAAGTTCCTAATTGGTGGGGGCTGCTGTTGACGGGTAGATCTTGGCGGGCAGATTCTATAGGGATGACTCTGGTTCTTAAAAAAATTCCTTCCCTTATTTGGTATTGCCCTCAGGGTCTGTGTAACTTATGGTCGTTTGCTCTCTTTACACACCATCCTGTTATGCATCCCTGTATTCTTCCATTTCCTCATTCTCCTAACCTCCCCTGGCGCCAA